>CM040120.1:90928567-91402222 GCA_022559845.1 Amorphophallus konjac
ATGTATTCTTTTGAGAGCTCGGCCAAGGCGGAATGCCACTAGACCAAGGGAAGGTGGTTCGATGAGGGCGGAGTGCCACTAGACCAAGGAAAGGTAGCTCGGCTATGGCGGAATGCCACTAGACCAAGGAGGGATAGCTCGGCTAGTGCAGAGTGCCACTAGACCAAGGACAGGTAGCTCGATCAGGGCGGAATGCCACTACACCAAGATAAGGGTAGCTTGGTCAGGGCGGAGCACCACCAAACCAAGGAAGAATAGCTCGATTAGGGCGGAATGTCACTAAACCAAGATAAAGGTAGCTTGGCTAGGGCGGAGCGCCACCAAACTAAGGAAGGGTAGCTCGATCAGGGTGGAGTGCCACTAGACCAAGGAAGGGTAGCTCGGCTAGGGCGGAGTGCCACTAGACCAAGGAAAGATAGCTCGATCAGGGTGGACTGCCACTAGACCAAGATAAGGGTAGATCGGCTAGGACGGAGTGCCACTGAACCAAGGAAGAGTAGCTCGGCTAGGGCGGAGTGTCACTAAACCAAGGAGGGATAGCTCGGGTAGTGCGGAGTGTCACTAAACCAAGGAAAGATAACTCGGCTAGGGCGGAGTGCCACTAGACCAAGATAAGGGTAGATCGGCTAGGACGGAGTGCCACTGAACCAAGGAAGAGTAGCTCGGCTAGGGCGGAGTGTCACCAAACCAAGGAGGAGTAGCTCGGCTAGGGCGGAGTGCCACTAGACCAGGGAAAGATAGCTCGATCAGGGTGGAGTGACACTAGACCAAGATAAGGGTAGCTCGGCTAGGGCGGAATGTCACTAAACCAAGATAAAGGTAGCTTGGCTAGGGTGGAGCGCCACTAAACCAAGGGTAAAAAATGACGGTCATTCTGGGAATGCCGGTTGAGCTGTGTGGTACAGCTTTATATGCTTTCCGTTGAGGGGAGAGAACTGGACGACTCCTTTGTGGTCCACCAGGACATAGGCACCCCCTTCATATACTCGGCGGACGATATATCGTCCGATCCAGTTTTCAACCAACTTCCCCTTGGGGTTGGAGGCCATCACTTCTCTTCTTTTAACCATCACCAGGTCTCCTTTCTTGAATTCTCGGCCTTTGACCAGCTTATCGAAAGCACAGGTCATGCGATCTTGGTAGAGTTGGATGTTTTGTTGTGCCCGGAGGCGTTTTCCTTCGAGCTCGGCGAGCTCTTCCAATCTTCTTTCTGCATTTGTCTGTTCACCACTGGCTAGTCCATGCTGGACGGCGACTCGCAGTGAAGGAACTTCTAATTCGATTGGCACCACAGCCTCCGACCCGTAGATAAGGGAGAAAGGTGAACAGCCAGTTGGGGTTTTGTAGACAGTACGATAGGCCCAGAGCGCTTCGTACATCCTTTCTTCCCAATCTTTTTTATTAGACTTGACAGTCTTTGCCAGCAACGTGCATAGTGTCTTGTTGAAGGCTTCTGCGAGTCCATTGGCTTGAGGGTTGTAGGGGGATGATGTCCTCCAGTCAATCTTGTATTTGTTGGCCATTCGATAAACCTTCTGGTTTCTGAAATGGCTGCCATTATCAGAGATGATTTGGCTAGGGATCCCGAACCGGAATATTATATTCTGCCGGAAGAATCTTGCGACCAGTTCCCCGGTTACATCTCTCAATGTGACCGCCTCTGTCCATCTGGAGAAGTAGTCTGTAGCTGCTAAGATATATCTGCACCCTGATGAAGATGCTGGTAGCGGCCCTACCACGGTCGTGCCCCACTGAGCAAATGGCCAGCTTGGTAGGGTCGGATGTAATGGCACTGGAGGTCTCCTTGCCACGTTAGCGTGTTCTTGACATTTCTGAAAAGCCTTGGCGAACTTGCAGCAATCATCAAACATAGTGGGCCAATAGTAACCCAATTTCTTTATCTCAATTTTCATCTTTGGGACAGCCTGGTGTGCTCCAGTTGATCCCGCATGGACTTCTTGCATCACCTGTCCCGCCTCTGTTGAAGACAAGCAACGAAGTAGGACTTTCCTTCGGGCATCTGCCATTATTCGGAACAGGGTTCCGCTTCTCATCTCGTAAGAGTCCTTGACCCTCAGAAGCTTCATTCTCTGTTCTTTTTCTTTTGGGAGTTGTTGGTGTTGAAACCATCGCAGGAGATGTTCTCGCCAATCGGGCTGCTGAACCCCCTCGATGACTGCCACCTCAATTTCTTGCTCGTCGGCTAAGACTTCTGTTACACTGGGGACTTGCCGGCGGTTGATCACCATTATATTCAGGCTTACGTCTGGCGGGACCGCCAACGAACTGGCCAGCTTAGCGAGGGCGTCTGCCTGAGCATTCTGGCCTCGGTTGATATGCTTGATGCTGATGAAGTAGAATCTCGACATCAGGCGGGTTGCCAGGTGATGATAGGGGAGAAGTTCTTGCTTTCGCACATCGAACTCTCCTTCCAGTTGTTTTATAACTAGCATGGAGTCTCTGAATGCTTCCAGCATCTGAATTTCCATGGATAGAGCAATTTGCAACCCGATTATCAGGGCTTCATACTCTGCTTCGTTGTTCGTGCAATGCTTGTTTATCGAGCAAGATGTGTGCACCACTTCCCCCTCTGGGCATTTCAGGACTATGCCTGCTCCTGCCCTGACCCTAGCCGATCCAATGGCAGAGGTGTCAATTTTGGAAGCGCCATCGAAATATAGCAGCCATAAGGAGGGCCGCACCTGAACGGCTTCCAGGGTTTCATGTTCAGGAAGCTCCGGTTCCAACGGGTAGTCCCCGGGTACTGGGTGCTCAGCGAAGAAGTCTGCAATAGCTTGGCCCTTGACGGCCTTGCGCGGCACATAGGAGATGTCAGACTCCCTAAGGATTACTGCCCATATGTCCAGGCGACCTTTGAGGGGACATAATATATTTCAGGGGGTCCTCTTTGGATACCAGGCTGATTTCGTGTGACAACATGTAGTGTCGAAGCTTCTTAACTACGAAGACCAGTGCCAGACAGACCTTCTCAATATAAGTATATTTCTCCTCAGTTCTGACCAGTCTCCGACTGAGGTAATAGAGGGCTTGCTCTTTCCCTTCTTCATTATTCTGGGCCAGCATTGCCCCCAGGGAGTTATGTGTAGCTGCTATATATAGTATCAATGTCCGTCCTTTCACCGGTGCGCCCAGCACTGGAGGAGTCTTCAGATAGTCTTTCAGCTTGTCGAAGGCTGGCTGGCAATCTTCATCCCAATAAAAGGGAACATCTTTCATCATCAGTTTGTGGAAAGGCTGGCATCGCCCTGACAAAGTGGAAATGAACCGCCGGATATAAGCCAAGCGGCCCTGTAGTGATCTCAACTCGGAGATATTCCTTGGTGGAGGTAGCTCCTAAATTGCTTTGATTTTTGCGGGGTCTATCTCGATCCCCCGGTATCAGACAATGAAGCCCAAGAACTTCCCGCTTGACACTCCGAACGTACATTTCATGGGGTTCATTTTCAGCTCATGCTGCCTCAGCCTCTGAAAAATAATCCGGAGGTCTTGCAGATTATCTTCTTTTCTTCTGGTTTTGACCACCAGATCATCTATGTAGCACTCGACCTTGTGGTAGAGCAACTCATCAAAGATTTTGGTCATTGTGCGCTGATAAGTTGCGCCGGTATTCTTTAGTCCGAACGGCATCCTCTTATAATGATAAATGCCTTTAGGGGTTCGGAAAGCAGTATGGACCCTGTCATGCTCCGAAATCCAAATCTGATTGCAACCGGATGACCCGTCCATGAATGATAGGGCCTCATGGCCGGTTGTAGCATCCATCATGACTTCCGTTATTGGCACCTGAAAGTCATCTTTGGGGCAGGCTTTATTTAGATCTCGGAAGTCGACACATATCCGGATTTGTCCATTCTTCTTTTTCACGGGGACGATATTCGCCAGCCATGTGGTGTACGGGTTTTCTTCAACAAATCCCACGTCAATAAGCTTGTCGACTTCAGCACAAATTTGGGTGATGAGTTCTGGCCTCATGCGCCGCGGTGGCTGCTTCACCGGATCGGCCTCAGGGCTGATTGCCAGCTCATGTTGTGAGACAGCGGGATTTAGACCTGGCATTTCTTTTTAAGTCCAGGCGAAGCAATCCCGGTACTCTAGCAGCAGCTGGGTGTACAGCTCCCGTTCTTCTGGGGACAGTTGGGCACTGAGGAAGGTAGGCCTAGGGTCCTCTTCATTTCCCAAGTTGACTTCTATCAGTTCGTCGACTGTGGCTTGGCCTCCGTCTTCTATCTCCGGAGGTGCCGGCTGGAGGTCAACGAAGTCTGGAATACCATCTTGAGGGTCGAGTTCTTCAACTTCCTCACCTGACATCATCAGAGCTTGTAGCACCCCTGAAATAAAATTCCTAAATAAATTAAACTTACATGAGAAGGACAAATAAGTTATAAATATAAAAACTTAATGGGCCATGATAAATTGATCATCTTGGTCCATTAACACAAGATATCTAAAACCCAAACACTCGTGCAACCGACCAATCCGAACACCATTGTACGCAATCGAAACCCACGCACACTGTAAGGGCCCTTGAGTCATAACCCCCAACACCCTAAAAAGTCTGACAAAAGAACTCATGGACACCACTATAGTATTATACTAAATTTAAGAATAACATGTTATTTTATGTAAGCATTAAATGCACAACATAATTTTTATTGAATTAAGAATCATTAAATCTTGAAGAAAAGGGTCAATTTATATTTTTTTACTAATTTAGCAAAATTTAATATTCCACATTTATTACATTATAAAGGGAGGATATATAAAAGATTTACGTATAGACTTTGGACTGATGTACAGACTTTATGGATGAAGGAATGTGTGGACTTTGAAGAATGAATGGATGAATGTATAGACTTTGGATGAAGGAATGAATGTATAGATTTTGGATGAAGGAATGTGTAGACTTTGAAGAATGAATGGATGGATGTATAGACTTTAGGAATGAGTGTATAGACTTTGGATGAAGGAATGTGTAGACTTTGGAGAATGAAGGGTAGAATGTATAGACTTCATGAATGTATAGACTTCAGGAATGCAAAGACTTTGACAATGTATAGACTTGTGTAATGGAATGTATGGACTTGTATGAATTTATAGACTTAGGGAATGAATGTATAGACTTGGAGATGAGTGTGTAGACTTGGGAATGTATGAATGTATAGACTTGGAGATGAGTGTATAGACTTGGGAATGTATGAATGTATAGACTTGAAGAATGGATGTATAGACTTGGAGAATGAATGTATAGACTTGAAGAGTGTATGGACTTGGGGAGTGAGATGCTCTGGAATGTACAGACTTAGGAATGTGCAGACTTAGATGCTTAGGCTTGTGGAATGTATAGACTTGGATTAGATGGATGTATAGACTTTAATGAAGAATGCGATGTATAGACTCTATGGAGAATGTATGGACTTGTGCATTATATAGTTAAAGAGTAACAGGGATATATATATATACAATAATAGTCTTATGAAGGGTAAGTGAAAATGCCAAAAATGAAATGACGCCAACGTATGCTTGCGTCAATTACATAAGAAACGACTTAATCTAAGTCGCTATTTTATTCTAAAATGAATAGTGCCGATTTTTTGACTAAAGAATTTTGGAAAACTAATTATATAGAAAAATAGAGAAAAATGGAAAACTCCTACCCCTAAAATTTTCCAATAAGATCACATCAAGAAAAAAAGATAAAAATCCAGGAAGATCGTTACACCTTAATTTAATAAATGCTCAAAAGATGAAGGACGCCTCTAAGCAAGTCGTCAATTAAAGAATTGACGACTATGTATACAAGCGTCATTTATTGAAATAACGCCCCAATCCTAGACATCATTTCCAACTGACCCCGTTGGTATTTGGATCGAACAGGGGTGTTATCTGGGGTAAGTATTGATTAGGGAAAGAGATTGCTACGTGTATAATCAAGATTAGTAAGGACTCTACCAAGGAAATTTTAGTTCTAATCGAACTCATTAGGATTCCTTTCCTATAAATACTCCCTTCTATCGAGCTAACCTGTTGGCTCTTTTCTTCGTCAAATCTACTGCTACGAGAGGAACGTCACAGTTCTTCATCTTCCGCACGAAGGACGCTCTTGTTGTCTTCATCCTACGACGTGAGAAGCCTCTGTTTCTCTAATTCTTCCGAAGGGGGGGTGCTGCTATTGCCTTTGATAAGAGCTGTTGCTCTTGTTGATTCATCCAAGCTTCGTCTTCATACTACTGCTGTCAAGATCTCTGTTGGAAACAGAGTATCGGAATATTACATATTTCATCACTGATTTTCATTGTCTGACAACCAAATCGACACCCAAGGTAGGTGTTCTCTCTTATGGCTAAACTCAATTAACAAAGATGGTACATGCTCTTATGATCATAAACATGCCCATGTTCGAGTTCATAGTATCTAGTTTCTCGTAGGAGATCTCTCTAATAGTTAAACAAGTGCTAAATAATCCTCTGTATTCCTGTCAAGCATGCATATAGGTCTATAGTTTGATTTCTGTGAAAGTTTTACAAGTTTAAAGGATTACAGTAAAAGACGCCCCAGATTAAGGTGTCATTTTGATTTAACGCCGTGCAAACAGGCGTCAATTGACCGGATAATTAATAATTACGTATGTTCAAAAATTAATAACTACAAACCCTGATATAATAACCAATGCATGATTATATTAGTGAGTTCCTGTTATTTTTCCCAATCTGTCCATGTCTCTAGTTTGTTGATTGGAAATACTCCAAAAAAATCCATGTGTCTGTGATCTGACCAGATGAGAATAAATGACGACCCTATCCATGTCGTCAAATTGAATGGACGCCCTCGCACGCAGCCGTCAAATTGTGAGATTCTAAGATAATTATGAAGATGTTCACAAACACCTGGATCTTGGAAATAACGACATACATCCTGCCGTCTCTTTGATATATGACGCCCCTGACAAGAGCGTTATTTACTAAATTGAAGACTTGGTCTAAGTCGCCTTTTTTTTTGGAAAGTATTTACAGCATGTAAATTAACAGTAATCTGGATGAAACAACTGTGCGAATAGTCGTTAATTATTGAATTGATGACCCTAATGAGGGCGCCAATTTCCAAAATGAAGACTTTACCTAAGGCGTCAATTCCATGTTTCTTGTTTTCATGGATTTCTATAACCTACTGTTAGTAAGTTATGTTTTGACACATAGTTCCACGTTTTACATTATTTTACCGATTGCCCATATTTCTCGGTGATAGATGAACCCTCCGTCGGACATTCCGTTCCTTCGGACTTGTGACTTTATCATAGAGACCTCCATAAGACTCCGCTAGCCTTGGATTCCCTCAAGGCAGCCGAGCAGGTTGTACCCTTTAAACCCATGTTACTACTTGATGGCCATGTCACTCTAATGAAACATGGTATACCGGTCCTCATGACATATTTTTGGATGCCATGAGATTATTTTGAACAAATAGAATGGAAAAACTATGCCAATGATATTTCTGGAAAGATTATGTGCCTACCTTGCCTTAAGATCAAGTGACCACATGAAGTATTGTTAACCGGTTCATCTCGGATTCATCTCGAGTTAGATATCATGCATAATCATGGTCATTTTCTCTAGCGTTCTATGACACTGGGATCCTTGGAATCTATTCTTAATTGAGAACATAACCCTTTGACTCTATATTTGGCCATATCTGATTCTGAAATATTCAAGGGCTCTGGGTCCGTGACTTTTCAGTGCCAGGTAGGATGGAAGTCCAATTCTGTAAACCATGAGAATTCTGGGTGTGGCATTGCACCAAACTCTGTACATCTGTTATATTCTGTTATTCTGTTATTCTGTAAACTCTGTTAATTCTGTTAAATCTGTTATTCTGATAATTTGTTGCTTGGTTATTTTGATAAATTAGATATTCTACTAGATTGTTAATTCTGCTTATATTTATTGGAACTCTGTTATATTCTGGCCAATTCTGAAGTTATGTTCATCTAGGTATCTGTCCTTGTTATATTTTGATAGCTTGTCCTTGACTCTGCATGGGAATTCATCCCTATTTCTCTTGAGCTCGTATCCACCTTTGACTTTGATATTCATCTTTTCTATTAGATTGATCTTCATGATTTTCTAGTTCCATGCATTGCATCATCACGAATACGTTAATTGGCTAATCACTTATATTCTGCTTGATGAGAGATGTAATTCCTACTGAGCGTTTCGCTCACCTGCCTATCTTTAACGTTTTTCAGGTAACGACATTGAAGATAGTCCATCAGATGGGGAAGGGCAAGAGTGAAGAGTGTAATGGAGAATCGTGTCGGTGTCTTTTATTCTTTCTTTGAGTCTCGTCCTGTTATTTGAGTTCTTTCTCTTTATTAGAATGTAATAGTGAGTCCTTCCTACACTTATGTAAGTTGAGTCAAGATATGTAATTTGAATATTTGATTATCAATAAAGATTAAATTGGCCTACATTGTCCAGTGTGTAATTTTGTGTCTTATGTTTGCTCTGATCATTCATGACTGTATCACTGCCGCGTTCTGAACTACACGTTCCGCTGCTATCGGTTCGGGGCGTGACAGTTTGTGGTATCAGTGCCTAGGTATATTAAACCCTAGGTCTTGACTATAAGTTGCCATAAGTTCTAGGTTCAACACCATTATTGTCCGGTGAGATTGGGTAGAACCTTGGGTTAAGAGCTAAAAAGGAAGTTAGAATACTAATAAGATTAGCTTATGAAGATAGCTTAAGTAAAATTTCACGAGAATTACTTGATAATCTTACATGAGATTGTTTGTGTCTTGTAGAACTAGATAGATAACAATGGCCGCTGAGCGTGCCCAATGGCGTGAGATGCAAAGGACGGTTCAAGGATTGACTCAGGCTCTTCAACGAGTAGCCGATGGTGGAGCCAATCGTGGAACCGGAGAATTGCATCGTGAATTTCGGAGCCTCAATCCCCCTAGGTTTAGTGGGACCCCTGATCCGGATGTGGCGGAAGATTGGACTAAGGAGATGGAGAGAATCTTTCGAGTAATGCGATGCTCGGACCAAGATAAGGTCATTTTAGCAACATTCAACTAGAGAAGGACGCAAGGGCTTGGTAGGAGTCTGTAGAAGCCACTTTGCCAAACATTCAAGTAACTTGGGTTGAATTTTTAGAACACTTCAACGAGAAGTATTTCTCGGAAAGAGTTCGGGAGAGAAAGGCAGGGGAATTTGCCTCGCTCAAACAAAGAAGCATGTCTGTGGCAGAATATGAGGCTCAGTTCTCGAGGTTATCACGGTATGCACCTCACTTGATTTCAACAGAGAAAATGAAAGCTAGAAGATTCTTGAATGGGTTAAGACTACAATATATACCCCAATTAGCACCAATGGATATTCAATCATATGTCGAGATGGTTAAGAGAGCTCAACTATTGGAAGATGCCATGGAATTATCTGACAAGGTCAAGGCTAGAATGGAAAAGAAAAAGGTAGATTATGGCAACAAAAGGCCCAATAATGAGAATGGAGTTCCGAGTGGCAAGAAGCCTAAAGGAGAGAAGTGCAAGCATTGTGGGAATGAGGGTCATCAATCCAAGAAGTGTCACTGGAAGAGTGGAACTTATTTTCGTTGTGGAAGTCAAGAACATAAGGTAGTCGACTGCCCCCTTCCCAAGGATCAACCTCAGCAGGCAAATGATCACAAGGAAGCACGGCATCGAGGATAATTACAAGCAATAAGACAAATCGAACCTGCTGATGATGAAGTAACTAGAGGTACCCCTTTTACCTTGGCCTAGTTCATTGGGTTGTTTTATTAGCATGCCTAGATGATTTTGTCTTATGAATGGAAACTAGAATTAGATACCCCACTGATATATATTGGAGAGAAATTTCAGTTGAATTTGGGGACCAAATTCTTTTAAGTAGGGGAGGGTGTAGCACCCCTGAAATAAAATTCCTAAATAAATTAAACTTACATGAGAAGGACAAATAAGTTATAAATATAAAAACTTAATGGGCCATGATAAATTGATCATCCTGGTCCATTAACACAAGATATCTAAAACCCAAACACTCGTGCAACCGACCAATCCGAACATTATTGTACGCAATCGAAACCCACACACACTGTAAGGGCCCTTGAGTCATAACCCCCAACACCCTAAAAAGTCTGACAAAAGAACTCATGGACACTACTATAGTATTATACTAAATTTAAGAATAACATGTTATTTTATGTAAGCATTAAATGCACAACATAATTTTTATTGAATTAAGAATCATTAAATCTTGAAGAAAAGGGTCAATTTATATTTTTTTTACTAATTTAGCAAAATGTAATATTCCACATTTATTACATTATAAAGGGAGGATATATAAAAGATTTACGTATAGACTTTGGACTGATGTACAGACTTTATGGATGAAGGAATGTGTGGACTTTGAAGAATGAATGGATGGATGTATAGACTTTGGATGAAGGAATGTGTAGACTTTGGAGAATGAAGGGTAGAATGTATAGACTTCAGAATGTATAGACTTCACGAATGCAAAGACTTTGACAATGTATAGACTTGTGTAATGGAATGTATGGACTTGTATGAATGTATAGACATAGGGAATGAATGTATAGACTTGGAGATGAGTGTGTAGACTTGGGAATGTATGAATGTATAGACTTGGAGATGAGTGTATAGACTTGGGAATGTATGAATGTATAGACTTGAAGAATGAATGTATAGACTTGGAGAATGAATGTATAGACTTGAAGAGTGTATGGACTTGGGGAGTGAGATGCTCTGGAATGTACAGACTTAGGAATGTGCAGACTTAGATGCTTAGGCTTGTGGAATGTATAGACTTGGATTAGATGGATGTACAGACTTTGATGAAGAATGCGATGTATAGACTCTATGGAGAATGTATGGACTTGTGCATTATATAGTTAAAGAGTAACAGGGATATATATATACAATAATAGTCTTCTGAAGGGTAAGTGAAAATACCAAAAATGAAATGACGCCAACGTATGCTTGCGTCAATTACATAAGAAACGACTTAAGCTAACTCGTTATTTTATTCTAAAATGAATAGTGCCGATTTTTCGACTAAAGAATTTTGGAAAACTAATTATATGAAAAAATAGAGAAAAATGGAAAACTCATACCCCTAAAATTTTCCAATAAGATCACATCAAAAAAAAGATAAAAATCCAAGAAGATCGTTACACCTTAAATTAATAAATGCTCAAAGGATGAAGGACGCCTCTGAGCAAGTCGTCAATTAAAGAATTGACGACTATGTATACAAGCGTCATTTATTGAAATAACGCCCCAATCCTAGACGTCATTTCTAACAGAACCCGTTGGTATTTGGATCGAACAGGGGTGTTATCCGGGGTAAGTATTGATTAAGGAAAGAGATTGCTACGTGTATAATCAAGATTAGTAAGGACTCTACCAAGGAAATTTTAGTTCTAATCGAACTCATTAGGATTCCTTTCCTTTAAATACTCCCTTCTATCGAGCTAACCTGTTGGCTCTTTTCTTCGTCAAATCTACTGCTACGAGAAGAACGTCACAGTTCTTCATCTTCCGCACGAAGGACGCTCTTGTTGTCTTCATCCTACGACGTGAGAAGCCTCTGTTTCTCTAATTCTTCCGAAGGGGGGGTGCTGCTATTGCCTTTGATAAGAGCTGTTGCTCTTGTTGATTCATCCAAGCTTCGTCTTCATACTACTGCTGTCAAGATCTCTGTTGGAAACAGAGTATCGGAATATTACATATTTCATCACTGATTTTCATTGTCTGACAACCAAATCGACACCCAAGGTAGGTGTTCTCTCTTATGGCTAAACTCAATTAACAAAGATGGTACATGCTCTTATGATCATAAACATGCCCATGTTCGAGTTCATAGTATCTAGTTTCTTGTAGGAGATCTCTCTAATAGTTAAACAAGTGCTAAATAATCCTCTGTATTCCTGTCAAGCATGCATATAGGTCTATAGTTTGATTTCTGTGAAAGTTTTACAAGTTTAAAGGATTACAGTAAAAGATGCCCCAGATTAAGGCGTCATTTTGATTTAACGCCGTGCAAACAGGCGTCAATTGACCAGATAATTAATAATTACGTATGTTCAAAAATTAATAACTACAAACCCTGATATAATAACCAATGCATGATTATATTAGTGAGTTCCTGTTATTTTTCCCAATCTGTCCATGTCTCTAGTTTGTTGATTGGAAATACTCCAAAAAAATCCATGTGTCTGTGATCTGACCAGATGAGAATAAATGACGACCCTATCCATGTCGTCAAATTGAATGGACGCCCTCGCACATAGCCGTCAAATTATGAGATTCTAAGATAATTATGAAGATGTTCATAAACACCTGGATCTTGGAAATAACGACATACATCCTGCCGTCTCTTTGATATATGACGCCCCTGATAAGGGCGTTATTTACTAAATTGAAGACTTGGTCTAAGTCACCTTTTTTTTTGAAAGTATTTACAGCATGTAAATTAACAGTAATCTGGATGAAACGACTGTGCGAATAGTCGTTAATTATTGAACTGATGACCCTAATGAGGGCACCAATTTCCAAAATGAAGACTTTACCTAAGGCGTCAATTCCCTGTTTCTTGTTTTCGTGGATTTCTATAACCTACTGTTAGTAAGTTATGTTTTGACACATAGTTCCACGTTTTACATTATTTTACCGATTGCCCATATTTCTCGGTGATAGATGAACCCTCCGTCGGACATTCCGTTCCTTCGGACTAGTGATTTTATCATAGAGACCTCCATAAGACTCCGCTAGCCTTGGATTCCCTCAAGGCAGCCGAGCATGTTGTACCTTTTAAACCCATGTTACTACTTGATGGCCATGTCACTCTAATGAAACATGGTATACCGGTCCTCATGACATATTTTTGGACGCCATGAGATTATTTTGAACAAATAGAATGGAAAAACCATGCCAATGATATTTCTGGAAAGATTACGTGCCTACCTTGCCTTAAGATCAAGTGACCACATGAAGTACTGTTAACCGGTTCATCTCGGATTCATCTCGAGTTAGATATCATGCATAATCATGGTCATTTTCTCTAGCGTTCTATGACACTGGGATCCTTGGAATCTATTCTTAATTGAGAACATAACCCTTTGACTCTGTATTTGGCCATATCTGATTCTGAAATATTAAAGGGCTCTGGGTCCGCGACTTTTCAATGCCAGGTAGGATGGAAGTCCAATTCTGTAAACCATGAGAATTCTGGGTGTGGCATTGCACCAAACTCTGTACATCTGTTATATTCTGTTATTCTGTTATTCTGTAAACTCTGTTAATTCTGTTAAATCTGTTATTCTGATAATTTGTTGCTTGGTTATTTTGATAAATTAGATATTCTGCTAGATTGTTAATTCTGCTTATATTTATTGGAACTCTGTTATATTCTGGCCAATTCTGAAGTTATGTTCATCTAGGTATCTGTCCTTGTTATATTCTGATAGCTTGTCCTTGACTCTGCATGGGAATTCATCCCTATTTCTCTTGAGCTCGTATCCGCCTTTGACTTTGATATTCATCTTTTCTATTAGATTGATCTTCATGATTTTCTAGTTCCATGCATTGCATCGTCACGAATACGTTAATTGGCTAATCACTTATATTCTGCTTGATGAGAGATGTAATTCCTATTGAGCGTTTCGCTCACCTGCCTATCTTTAACGTTTTTCAGGTAACGACATTGAAGATAGTCCATCAGATGGGGAAGGGCAAGAGTGAAGAGTGTAATGGAGAATCGTGTCAGTGTCTTTTATTCTTTCTTTGAGTCTCGTCCTGTTATTTGAGTCCTTTCTCTTTATTAGAATGTAATAGTGAGTCCTTCCTACACTTATGTAAGTTGAGTCAAGATATGTAATTTGAATATTTGATTATCAATAAAGATTAAATTGGCCTACATTGTCCAGTGTGTAATTTTGTGTCTTATGTTTGCTCTGATCATTCATGACTGTATCACTGCCGCGTTCCGAACTACACGTTCCGCTGCTATCGGTTCGGGGCGTGACAGTTTGTGGTATCAGAGCCTAGGTATATTAAACCCTAGGTCTTGACTATAAGTTGCCATAAGTTCTAGGTTCAACACCATTATTGTCTGGTGAGATTGGGTAGAACCTTGGGTTAAGAGCTAAAAAGAAAGTTAGAATACTAATAAGATTAGCTTATGAAGATAGCTTAAGTAAAATTTCACGAGAATTACTTGATAATCTTACATGAGATTGTTTGTGTCTTGTAGAACTAGATAGATAACAATGGCCGCTGAGCGTGCCCAATGGCGTGAGATGCAAAGGACGGTCCAAGGATTGACTCAGGCTCTTCAACGAGTAGCCGATGGTGGAGCCAATCGTGGAACCGGAGAATTGCATCGTGAATTTCGGAGCCTCAATCCCCCTAGGTTTAGTGGGACCCCTGATCCGGATGTGACGGAAGATTGGACTAAGGAGATGGAGAGAATCTTTCGAGTAATGCAATGCTCGGACCAAGATAAGGTCATTTTAGCAACATTTCAACTAGAGAAGGACGCAAGGGTTTGGTGGGAGTCTGTAGAAGCCACTTTGCCAAACATTCAAGTAACTTGGGTTGAATTTTTAGAACACTTCAACGAGAAGTATTTCTCGGAGAGAGTTCGGGAGAGAAAGGCAGGGGAATTTGCCTCGCTCAAACAAAGAAGCATGTCTGTGGCAGAATATGAGGCTCAGTTCTCGATGTTATCACGGTATGCACCTCACTTGATTTCAACAGAGACATGTCTCAAAATGAGCAGGCGTCTGGAGAGCTGTAATAATCACCTGTCGAGTCTCTTCACTCAAAGAAAGGATCTCCCAGATTGTAAATCAAGCAGGGAGCTTCTTGAGTAGCTTCATTATTCGGCTCCCAGCTCGGACATTAGAGAGCTTCATCTCTTCAGCCCATCTAGGCTTGAGGAAGTTTTGGTTTGTGGGCCCTGACGGACCTGCTTCATCTTCCTCAGATTCGGCGCCCTTCTGGCTGGTACCGACTCTTGGATGTTCTTTGTTAGCTGCTGCGGGGCAAGCTCCATCTGCATTTGGGTCTTCGGCAGATTGTGCTAGCTGCGGGTGGACGTCCCCGGGTGTAGGGTTATTCTCCTGACAAGGCTGCTTCCCCTTGGACATCTTCATGAATTCAAGAAATGAAGGGACCCCCTTGCCCCCACTCTTGTTATATAGTCCTGGCGGAGGAGGGATTTGGACTCCCTTGACCTCCAGTGGAGGTGTTTTGTAGGGCTGCTCCCCCCTGAACATGATGTTGTGGTTGGGTGGCGGCTGGCGCCCCCATTTTCGGCCCGACCGGGTGGCATGTGCAGCAGTTGCGACCTCGGCCTTGCCTCCCCCAGCATGGGGTGTGAAGCAAATTTCCTCTTCTTCCTCCTCTCCGGATAGGTTGAAAAGTGCTGATAGAGTATTACAGGAGACAACCTGCACTTTATCGGCCTCAGCGGCCTTCCTTTTCTTCTTCTTTTGTTTCTTCTTCTTTTTTGCTTCAGCGGGCGGGTGCCCCCAGAACAGACCGCCCTCTCTATCGGGTGCCGCTTTAGCTTCCTCCCTTTGCTCGAGTGAGAGCTACTCCAGTTCTTGCCACGGGACGTGGTCCCACACCAGCAAAGGTTTCAATTCGGGCTGCACGTATTCGTCCAGCTCCTCAATGAGGTTTTGCAGTCGAAGGACCCCAGGATTGGTTTCCTTGATCACTGGCAGCGGAGTTTGTCTCCTCCGATTAGGTATCCTGACAGTTGTAGGTGGAGTGACCCATACGGGTGCCACCACCGGTGGAGCAATCCGGGGTCTGACACCACGGATATGCGCCCCCTCTTTCGGGCGGGGTGCCCTCTTTTTCTTATGCTTCACAGGGACCTGCTGCCATCCCTGTTGTTCTTTCACGGGCTCCAAGAAATGAGCTTTATAAGTGTTTCGCGTGCTTGTTTCAGAGATCTCCTCGGGCAGTGCCTGGTATAGGGAGATCATGTTGACTCCTGTCCTCCTCCGAGGGGCTTCATGTGGCTGAGGAGGGTCCACTTTGTACTCTCCCAGCTCGATCTCATTTTTCTTCACCATCCCTTTTATGATGTCCTTGAAAACATAGCAGTCTTCGATTGGATGCCCCAACATCTGGCGGTAGGGGCAGAATCTTGGGCTGTCTTTTCTCTTTAGGTCCTCCGGCCTCCTTGGCTCTGGCAGAGTGACCATGCTATATTCCGTTACCCAGTCAAACAGAACCCGAGTCTTGTCCTTTGGAAATGAATAGGCCTTCTTCATCTTGTCCCTCAGCGAAGGGCCTTCTTTGCCGTCTGGGGCTTCTGCTGGCTGTGGGGTGACTCCCTTCTTGCCTTCACTTTTCAGTTGTTCGAACGTCTTTATGTCAAGAGCGTTCGCTTCCTTAGGCGACGAGCGTCGCTCCACCGCCTTGCCCTTCTGGGTCGTGCCGACAGCAGATGTAGGGGTAGGTCTGGCCAGGAAAGCTTCCACCTCGGCCACGACATTGTTTAACCGATCGAACGATCGTATTTCCATTCCGATCATCTTTTCCAGAACCTCCCTTCTGAGATTCTGCTTGCATATTTGCACAGCGTTCTCCTGATGCGGGGGCCGCTTGCACCTCATTCCGAGGTTCCTCCACCTCTTGATATAATCGAGGGCTGTCTCATCGGTCCTCTGCTTTGTTGAGTAGAGTTCGGCCACTGTGACCTCCCTCTCTGTAACATGGAATCTTTCTCTGAACTTCTTCTGCATATTTGGCTAGTCGCTGATCGACCCGGCCGAGAGGCTGGAATACCATTCAAATGCGAGCCCTGTCAGTGAGGACCCAAAAAATTTTAGCAAGTATGACTCATCGGTGGCCAAGTCACCCATGATAGTCATATAATAGGCAATGTGTTCTCTCGGGGACCCCCTCCCGTTGAATTTGTCGAACTTGGGCGGCTTGTTGATTCCCGGGGGAAGTCGCTTAGCAGCATGGTATTGCGGGTATGGCACCCGATATGCATCAAATGCGACGTAGTCACCTTCACCCCTTTCTGCGAGCTTCAGCTCGATCATTCTTTCCACCATCATCCGGTTCATGACTGCAGGGTCAACTGGCTCTAGGTAGAAGTGTGCCGGCTGCAGGTACGGGGTGACCAGGGTGGTCGCCTGTGGAGGACGTGGCAGCGGAGGTGTCTGGTGCACTTGAGGGAGCACCGGTGGTCGCAACGGCTGGAGCTGTGATGGCCGCTGTTGCATTGTCGCCATGCTTGGTTCCGACGACTGAGGCAGTGTGTAGAGCGGCGGAGGGCTGTCATGACGAACCGCTCCCCGGGATGATTCACCTTGGACTTCGGGTGGTTTGGAAGCTGAGGACTGTTCAGTTTTCTCCATCAGCTGCTTCTTTAGCAAGTCTATCTCTTGCCGATATTTCTGAAGTAGTATCAAGACTGACGGGTCTATAGTGGCTGTAGTGGGGATAACTTCTGCTGTCTCCCCGAACGTACCCTCGGGCAGGATGTCGAGGGGGACGTCGTCTTCTTCTTCCGCCGTCACCACATTGGCGATCAGGACGGGGGCCTTATCATCCCACTGGTGGTAGACCCGGGGTTGTTTTCCCTTAGTCCTCGTCAGGAGCTCCCTTGCCGCTTCTGTTCTGCGAGTATTCGGCCCCGGCCGTGCGGCCAATTTAGCCAACTCGCGGGGGTCTTCGGGAAGCCCCCCATATTGGTTGGATATACCAGCCATGTTGTAGGTAAAAACTCGTATTTCTCTTCTCTGTCGGTGGGCCCTTCTCTTAGCCTGATGCGAGAAGGTTAGCCTCTCGAACACAGAAGTTCTTTTTGTTTCTTCCCGTTTGGGGATGGCTTCATCGGCTTCGATCTCGAAGCCGCTATCATATCCATTATCGTCGACTGATGACACCATCATTCTTTCTCCTACATCTTCTTCATCTGCCATTGACGGGCAGTAGTCTTCATTAGCGGTGGCTGCTTGCATCAGTCGCTGTTGCCCAAGCGAGGGGTTGCCTAACCCTCGAAAATAGTTCCTGACCAGATATGTCATCTCTTCTTGACCCCGCTCTTGATGTAACAAGGGGGACAGTTGTCGACCTCCCACAGGAGGGGTATAAGCTAGCCGAGCTCTGTCGACAGGTTGTTGGAATCTTCGTCCCACAGTTGGGACGTTAGCTTGACGGGCGTAGGCCCGAAAAATTTCGCGGCGCAGAGGATCCGTGACCACCTCTTCCTCTTTCGGGGTCAGGCCTCTTCCTCTCTTTCCTTCCCCTCTGTCGTGAGCAAGACGACGGGGGACGGGTGCAGCTCGGTGAACAGGTTGGACCCTCTTGGGGACCCATACCTGCTTCAATTTCCTTGGCCTGGGGGCCAACTTCTCTCGACCGTAATGGCCGACTTCTTCTCTTTCCGCCCTCCTTCCAGTGAGGGCTTGATATGAGTTGCGGACGGGGACGGAACGGATAACCCGATCCAGAACTATCCGCGTGTCACGTCCGTTGAGGAAGACGCGCATGCCGCCAACCATCATAGATTTGCCGGATTGGGAGAGGGTTCCGGTAACCACAGCAGTACTCCTCCGGATCTGCCTGCGCTGACGTCCTCCGGGGTTTCTGTTGACAGCATCGGGGCGGGCCCCACGGATAGCATGGTGCACCAAGCAGTTGGCGACCGAGGTCGGACTCTTGAGCGAGTCGTGGCTGCATCGAGCCTTTAGAGGCTCCACGTTCTTTGTAGTTCCATCGACAGGCTCCGAGGGTTCCACTTCTAGCATATCCACAAAGGCCAACCCCAAGAAGTTGGGGAAGCCAACAGCGGCAGGGAAGCTGCCGAACTCCATGGGCACCGCCAGGTACCCTTGCGCATGACCGGTGATAATCGAAGGGCCAAAGCCGACGCCAGTTAACCCATTCATCATCATCGCTCGCCTGTAAAGACAGACAAACCAACGATCAGTAGCCTTGGGGAGGGCTTCGAAGCCCAAGTATCTCGGCAAAGAGATGAAAGGTGACACTGGTCCCACCGGGCGTGCCAGACTGTTTACGATGGGATTCTTCCTGTTCTACTCCGGTCTTCTTTCTTTGTTTGTTTATGATTATCATTTGGGTTTATTTGGTTTATTTCACGTGTCGATCAATCAATTAATTGACTGGCAATTAACTGACCGATTGACTACGCGGGCGTGCCAGTCACGTGAGTGACAAATTTATTATGTGCTCAGTCTGACCCATGTCGAGCGAAAGTGAGATTCGGTCGGGACCAGCAGTCCGCCACACCATAAAGGCTATGGCGTTAATTACATCCCCCGCGAGAGGGAAAACCTTTGATTAATTACCGAGATAGTGGGCTGTCGAGGCCGGAATAAAGATGCGATGTTATGAATATGACAAGATCATATGAGATGCATCTATTTATCATGCAGGAGAGGCATGGTTCATTAAATTGGAGACCCTTGGTACGTGGCGGAGGATGTAGGTCCGAAGACCACCATCGCGCATAGCGGAGACTTCCGATCGGGCGTATCCCGGCCTTCTGTCAATGCCATTTGATATACCCGAGGGTCTATGCAAGCATGCATGCATGATGCTCGTGACTATGCTAAGCATGGCAATAGAGTTATGGAAACAAGCAGTGCTCAATCACATTTATTAATCCCCGCCAAGGGGAGAGAATGGTAACACAAGCATGATAACGAAAGCAAAATGCTGACGGGCATGGTAGTGACAGTATGATAACAAGATGACTCGGACTCGAAAAGCCCTTCTCTTATTCAGTTTATTACTACTTAGGGTTTATTAACTCCGACCACGGGAGACGAGGATCGCTCCGGAGGCGAGTGAGCGATTAAAATAGCAAAAGGGTTCAAAATCGGTGTGGCCATGAGTAGGGGTAGGTTTCCCCGGTGCGGCCAAACGTAGGTGAAGGGTCTTAATACGGCGCGGTTATGACAAATGGTTAATACGGCGCGACGGGCACGGGGCGCGCCAGTTTAGGGCGGGCCAGGAATGGGCCAAATAAAAATAGGAAATCATGAGTCTAGTGCTAATCCGGCACGGGGGGTACCGCGCCGTATTAGGGCACGCCGGATTAGGGCCGCGCCGTTTTTGCTTTTTTTTTGATGAATTTTGAAACCATTTAAGTTCATTAAGATTCTGTTGAGAGTTTTGAAGTTATTTGGGCCAATTGCTCATTTAATTAAAGTCCAGGATCCTTCCAGAATGAAGTAATGGGCTAGTGCGAGGCCCATACTCGAGCACTAGAGTCTCTGATTCAGAATGAATATTTATTACGGCCGATCCGCAGAGACGACTTGTGAGTCCAAAACCTGCCAAAAATCGGGCAGCATCTCCCCTGAACCTGAAAGGTTGCAGGAGAGGAACGGGGTCATGCTCACTTGTGGAGCAAGCCCCTTAAACTACCGGTCTGCATGGTGACAGCCAGCAAATTTCCAACGGATAGGATACCCCGAGGACTAGCCTACGAGGGGCACCAAAACTCCGCGGGTGAACACAGAGGATGAGGTAGCTGATGATAGAAGCGACACCCCGAGGACAAGCCTACAAAGGGGTGGGCGACCTACAGCATACACTGCACCTGCTAGAGAGAGACCCTCAGGGAAGAGGTTCCGAGGGCTAGCATGCTAGGAACATTTACCCCTTTGGTCACCACAGGGTCCTGAGGGGCTGTGGGTTTTAGATTGTCGGGCCGGAGCCCCTGTTGTTGTTGTTGGCTTCATGACTCATGAGAACATCCATCACTCGAGAGCGGAGTTCCCCTGGCCAATTGGCAGCTCTGTGAAACGGCGGAAGATATCCCCCTCCCTGGGTGGAGGGCCAAGATGTTGATGCTCACGGGACCGGGTTACCATTCACAGAATAGAATGGAACAGCAGTCACGGAAAGGGGCGATCGATATGCAACTAGAAAAGTTTGTCTACACGCGCATACCCACAAATGACTGGAATGCAGTAGTCGCGAAGCGGACTTCACTGTCCCAAAACATCGCCTGCCCCCTCTGAACAACGGAGAGATGCAAAGAGGAGGGGAGGCCAAGATCAGATTTTGTATCAAAACAGAGAGCGACATATGCACAGGCACAGGCGCGGAGGACCCAGGGAGGGGTTTGTCCATGTAGTCCATGGCATACCAAGGTGCGTTCGGAGTCCAGAGAAACTGGGATTTCGGAGCCGTATACGGGAAGACCCCAATAGATATATACATTTATCGAATGAGATAGCAATGGAAGAGGAAGACGAGACGCCAAACATTCAACCCATTGATGCATTCATATACGCACGATATCATTCCATTGACGGGGGAAATTGCATACATATCGTGAGTTTGGGTGCCGGCATCGCGGCACGGCCACCATCCTACTCGCAGGAGGATTCACAGGAGAACAATCGGTAAATGAAAGAAGACGCAGAGAAAGGGGGGAGGGTTTGGCTCATATCATCGCCATCCCTCACCCCTCTCGCTTACATTCGTCGGAGAGAAAGAAAAAGCAGATCAGAAGATAGACAACTCGGACACCCACCTGTTCTAGAAACAGAGTGTCGGAATGCCTTCTTCCTCTCTTACTCCGAAGGGCTTCCGATGAGGATGGGAGACGGCGACAGGGGAACGCTCTGAGAGACTCTGCTTCTTTCACAAGAAAGAAAATCCTTCCTCCCTCGAAGACGACTGGCCCTCCTCCCTTTTTTTTTCTTTCTCAATTGCCCTCCTCTTCTTCTCCTTTTTTTTCTTTTGGTCGAGCAACCACCTATATATAGAATCGAACTCTAAGCCTCATCCGGCGTGAAGAATGGCGCGTCGGGGAAGGCTCCATTGCCTTTTACGCGCTGGAATAGCAGGGCGTCGGGTGGGGGCGCGCCGATTTAGGGCGCGCCGTATTAGCGCCCTTTTCACGTTGCGAGTCAGCCGATGAGTCCGGGGATGGTTCCGGGGGTCACCGTGAACATTTATCTCACCACTGCTCTTTGAAATCTCGACGATATGTCTTGTTGAAGCTCCCAGGTCGACGTACGGCCATTCCCGGAACTTCAGATGACTTTGGCTTGCACATGCGGGTTTTCCGCCGACACGGCCCTCGGCGCTATGATAAGTGCTATGATAAGTGCCGCTGGCTCGGTCTGACTTGTGCTCAAAAGTTCTCGGAGGGTGGGATAGCACCCGGGATAGTTCCGCCCACTTCGAGCGATCATTCGGTTGTTAACGGGCCCTATTTGGCGAGAAGTCGTACCCGTGCCGGGTAGCCAGGATCTTCTACCGACAAAGCCTCTGGTCCACCGTTCTGGAGAGCCAAGGGGACTCTTTTATCTCAGGAGAGCCTTTCATGAGGTGGGTAGCCACTAGGTAGACCGTCGTCCTTGGTCGGACAACGGGTGTAGTGTATGCGGCACGACGGAGTCGATGCTGCTTCATTGGGCAGGCTTGGTCGCACTGCCAATTGGTTGTGAGTTCATCTCGGTTCTCCTGAGGTGAAGTCCCTGGCGTTCATACGGGGCAACTTGAGGCTCTGGCAGCTCGATAAGTCTTCAATATGTTGATCTTTATCGACTTCCGTGCTTCAGCGGGCCGCATCATTCTTCTTTATGGCTTGATCGCCGACGATCACATTTTGGGTGCCAACACCACCGCTGGAAGATTGATCCTTCATGAGGGGACAATCCGTCATGTGATGCTCCCAGCTGTCACATCGCAAACACGCCCCTAGGCGTTTCTAGCATTCTACGGCTGAGTGGCCAAACTTCTCACAAAAAGAGCAAGCCGATGTGACTTGCTTATCTTCTTCTTTAGCCTTCTTATTCCTGCGATCATCCTTGTCATTCTCATTATGGGATATCTTCTTGTTATCCCGAGAGTTGTAAGTGATGCTGAATTTTTCCTCTTTTCTTCCTCGCCGATCAGACTTTCGGCTCGGCTCCTCCCCTTTACCTTTGAGTTTATCGACCTTCTCTAAGGTCCGTTCACATAAGTGTGCCCATTGGACCATCTCTGCATAGGTCTGAATATTTTGTGGGCCAAGTTGCCGGATGAAGATGGGCCACAGTCCGTCCATGAAGCGATTTGCTTTTAGAAGATCTATGCTCACTAAATGCTGAGCATATGGTGCTAAGCGAGAGAATTGTAATTCATACTCTGCCACCATCATCATGCCTTGACGTAGTGAAGCGAATTCGATCGCCTTCCTCTCCTTGACATGTTCGGAGAAGTACTTTGCTCGGAAGAGGGTGAGAAATCCCTCCCAAGTGTGTGGTGCATTTTCAGGCAGTGCCGGAATAGACTTCCACCAAGTACGTGCATCCTTGTTGAGTTAAAACGTGACGAGACAAACCTTCTCTTGGTCGGCACATTGCATGACCTCGAATATACGGTTCATTTCATCTATCCAATTCTTAGCTTCGTCTGAGTTGGAAGAACAAGAAAATTACGGAGGGTTTAGACTCCGGAAGTTACGGTACAGATCACCAGCACCAGCCCTCACGCCGGCTTGGGCCATATTTTGCAAGGTCTGACTGAGACCCGCAACAGTTTGTTGCATTCCACCCCAATCAACACGATGAGCCATTGTAAGAATGAGGTACCTGAGAAGAGTAATAAATTTTGCCAATTCTACTGGAATTGGTGGGGTTAATCCTAAAGATAATTTCTAATTACTATCTCATCCCGGTTCTACCCAATTTCTCTCATGGGTTGGGAATTTCTTTCCTTGTTTCATAGGTATGGGTCCTTAAGCCTTGGACTTAGCCTATGACATGACATTTTCTTAGGAATAAGTAAGTCCTAAGACCTAGGCTCGGATACCACTTTACCTGTCACGCCTCAAGATTATGTAGCAGAAACAATCGAGAATGTGAACAGTCGGCTAGTACGCCTCAAGCGAGTAATATAATCAGAGCGCTAACACATTCACACATAAGAAATGAATGCACAATATTTGGACAAAATCTTTGCTTTATTTAAATAATAATCAAAAGTACCTAAGGTTGACTCTTGACTCTTTGACTAACTAGACTCAATAAAACAGAAAATTACATAGTGACTCTTTACTATCAACTAATGGCAATCTAAGACTTCGCTCCTTCTTTAATCACTCTCGAATCTATCACTTGAATAGTCTGAATCCGACCCACTAGACTTTCCTGTAAAAGATTGGAAAAGTAGGGAAATGAGCACACATGTCCATTAGGTATCTTCGTATCAACACGAAGGCAATATTTAAGTGATTAACATTTTAGCTCTAGAGTAAAGATAAATCATGAAAATATGATGAAACAAGTGAATAAACCAAAGTAACAAGATATGATCAAGGTGAGATATAAGAGTAGACTAGAAATATGATTAAGCAAGAATATAACAAGAATGTAATTTTGGCCTTTCATGAACAAGAATGTACTTTTTCATAACCATAAAGGCTATGCACTAGAAAGTCATGTAACGAGAATGTACTAGCAATCATGTAATTTCACAAGATTGTCTCGTGGATCTTCACTCGTTTATAAAAAATAAGTACTCCCAGTGCAATGCGACACCAGTGTTCATCATACCCCATGGTTTATAGTATGTTTCTGACCATCTGTCGAGAGGACTAGAGTGGAGCCCTTGGACACTGTCCGTGCCCGCTCTTGCATCTTCAAGTTATAAATCAAGCTACTTCCATGAGAAATATAAATATGGCCAATAATGAACAAGTTCAAACTATAGTTTCATGATAACAAATATCAAGGTAAGAATGCTCCCATTAATAATATAAGAGTTCAAGATTGATTTAGAACAAGGTTATGCCATGAAGAAACATCGACAGCATAACGGCATATTCTTTAATTCCCATAATTCATTAGATAGCTTTGGAAACAAAGTGTGAGGTTCTAGATAATCATAGACCATCTAGGATCATAGGAAAATCAACCCTTGGGTCAAACCTTGGGTTAATCAATACTTAGACATCAAACGATCATATCAGGGCCATTTTTAGGAAATAGCGGTCGTTTACTGGACCGTATGTGGATCTATGCGGTCATGACTAGACCGTTTAGTAATAGAGTCGATGAAACAAATGAACTTGGAACCATGCGGTCAAGGCAGGGCCGCTAGCCGTCCTTGGCGGTCAGGTAAATGGCCGCTACCAGACTTTGGCGGTCGTCCATAGGGCCGCTAAGGTCCAGAACACAAAACACCAGTAAAGTGCTTTCTAGACAATCAAGTTTTGAGGGTACAACCAGCTCGGCGTCCTAGTGGGAATCCCGGGCTCGCGGAGTCTTATGGAGGCCTTGAAACAAGATCACCTAGTCTGATGGAAGGAATATCCAACAGAGAGGATCACAAGTCCAAAATTGTGTGTTTAATGTGCAAAGTGTATCTAATGACATTGTATCAGAATACGTGCCACATACTTAAGAAAAGACTCTAGATAAGAAGGGATTATGATAAAATATCGATCAAATCAAAACTAGACAAGTCCATAATCCATATGAAATTTAAGATTAATACAAGAGTATATGGTTTACGCCTAAATTTAACATAAGTTTAAAATAAGTCCAAAGTGTATAAAGAAACATGAAATCTACTAGGATGATTAATTAACATAACCAAGTATAGAAATCCAGTACTAAAAATAGGAGTAAGACCTAATTAGCTAGGCTTATCATATGATAATTTAGGGTTGTTCTGCATTATGTTTCGGGTTAACAATAATATAGAACTCAGAAAATGAAAGCGGTCTCGAGAGGACCGTTTATGGGCTTTAGTGGTCTATCGTAGGGCCGCTAAAGGAACTCTGGCGATCTCAGGAAGACCGTTTCTTCCTGTCTACTGTAAATAGTAATAAAATCTAAAATATATGCTAATCTAAGGCAGATAGATGTATGGTAAAACATACCAACAAGTAATAAAGGCCTAATAAAACCATATTAAGATATGGCGATGCATGGGTAGTCATGATTTAAACTAGAATTATCATTTTTGTTATTAAGGGTAGGAACTATGCATGCAGAAATATCCTAGATGCGCAGTGATAGTAAAACATCAAATTCATCATGTACAATCAATGAAAACATGAGGAAACAGAGGGTTTTTACTCCTGACATGTTATTCTAGTCTTTTCATGAGATAACCTACCTTTGATTCGATCCCTATACTTTGGATTTCTGACTAAAAGTAGACCCTAGTTCCTGCACGTCCTATACCAAACCAGCAACTTCCCGTCCCTCTATCTCCCGATCGTCTTGACCTAAATTCATGAAAATTGGAGGGTAGGTAGAAGATACGAAGGGGAACAGAAAGTTCTAAAGGACTAATTTTTAAATACCTCGATTTGGGCTTCTATTTTCTTGATCTTCACTGAACCGTTGCACTGGTTCCTGTGCAGTCCGTTGCGTATCAGTGACTTCCAGAGGCTCTAACTCTCCAATGGCTTGGTCTTCTAGCACGGAAATTTAAGGGTAGTTAGATAAAACTAAGAAGAATAATTTCTTCTAAAGGACCAACCTGAGTAGACGTCTCCTTACCTTCGAAATACGCGAGCTAACATTAAGGTTCGCATGAGTCGAAGTTAGGGTCTATTTATAGGGTTCACCTAGGATTTAAGGGATTAGATCGAACCTAGAGTCCTCAGTTAGAGTAGAGTAAATCCCTAGAGAGTTCTAGAGAGTCTTCCACGCCAGGTAGCTTCGATCTAAGGTGATTTGATCATCAAAGATCCAAGCTTTTCACATTTTCTTCCATTCACGGAACTGGGGTTGCTTAGTGGTCATAGAAGGACCGCTAGGGTGGGTCTGGCGATCGCACGATAGACCGCCAGGCTTCAAAAGATCAAAAAATTTTGAATTTTCGTATTATCTCCCATTTATCCCCTAATTGATGTATATATCCCATTTTAAATCAGTAAATTACCTAATTTACGTTTCTATTAATGGGCTTGGGTCTAAAAGTCTTGGAATTGGGGCTTTGCGCCTATTTGAGTTGGGCTTAGCCCTTTGGTAAATATAGGGCCTTTTAATGGATTAAATAAATCCTTAATTCTCCTTAATTATCTATTAAGCCTTTTAAAAATGCCTAATAATTATACTTTAATCCTGAAAAAATTCCTAGCAAATTCCCGGGCGTTACATTTCCACCCCTCTCGGAAACGAATCCAAGATCTCACACCATTATCTAGATTGTGAAGTTATGGTAAAAGGGAAAAATCTACCTGCCGACCTAATATGCCTAGATATGGACGGGTATGATGTCATACTAGGAGCCGATTGGCTATCCACACACAAGGCAGTCATAGATTACCAGAATGGCAAGGTAACTTTTAAGGAATTTCTGGAACTTGTCTACACTAGTCCTCGGAGTCAAAACAAGTCACCCCTTATTTCAGCTCTCCGAGCTAGTAAGCTCTTAAGGAAAGGATGTGTGGCTTTCATAGCTTTTGTGACTACCACGGAAGTTAAGGAGTCTAAGATAGAAGACATCCGAGTGGTTTGGGAGTTTCCCAATGTATGTCCAGAGGATTTGCCCGAATTACCCCCACAAAGAGAAGTGGCCTTCACCATCGACCGTGTCCCTGGTGCTGGGCCGGTTTCTAAGGCACCTTATAGAATGTCCCCTGCCAAGCTCAAGGAATTAAAGGAACAATTGATGGAGCTCTTGAAGAAAGGATTCATCAGGCCGAGTACTTCCCCGTGGGGAGCGCCTGTGCTATTTGTAAAGAAGAAGGATGGATCGATGAGACTCTGCATCGACTATCGACAGTTGAACCATCTTATCATCAAGAACAAGTATCCACTGCCGAGGATCGATGAATTATTTGATCAAATATCTGGAGCCAAGTATTTCTCTAAGATTGATATCAGGTTCGGATACCACCAACTGAGGATAAAGGATGAGGATATTCATAAGACCGCATTTCGGAGCAGGTATGGGTATTACGAATTTACTATTATGCCTTTTGGACTAACGAATGTCCCTGCAGCCTTTATGCAGTTAATGAACAGCATATTCAGACCTCATCTAGATCAATTCATCGTAGCCTTTATCGATGATATATTTATATATTCAAATACCGAAGAAGAACATGAAGAGCATTTGAGGATTTCATTACAAATATTAAGGAAGAATCAACTCTATACCAAGCTTGGTAAATGCGACTTCTGGCTCGACGAGGTATCTTTCTTAGGGCATGTGATCTCGAAGGATGGAATTTCTGTTGATCCGTCAAAAGTCGAGGCTGTGAAGAATTGGGAAAGACCTACAAATACAACTAAAATCTGAAGCTACTTAGGTCTAGCTGACTATTACATGCGATTCATCAAGGACTTCTCCAAGATCATTATTCCTCTTACTAGGTTGACCCGCAAGGAGATTCCTTATAAATGGAACGAAGACTGCGAGAAAAGCTTTCAGGCCTTGAAGGATCATCTGACAACTGCCCCAGTCTTGGCATTACCAACTGAAGGAGAGAAGTTCGAGGTATATACCGATGCATCCTGTGTCGACCTCGGATGTATCCTAATGCAACAAGGGAGAGTCATCGCTTACTCTTCCCAGTAACTAAAGAAGCATGAGGAGAACTACCCGGTGCACGACCTAGAGCTATCTACGGTAGTATTTGCTTTAAAGATCTGGAGATACTATCTCTATAGAGAACAATTCACAATGTACTCCGATCACAAAAGTCTCAAGTATTTATTCTCCCAAAAGAATTAAACATGAGACAAAGGCGTTGGCTAGAATATCTCAAGGACTTCGACTTCACTATACAATACTATCCTGGAAAGGGTAATCCCATAGCTGATGCCCTCAGTCGAAAGCCAAGAGTGTTATTGGCCAACTGCATGATCCAAGAGTGGAAGATGCTGGAACAATTTTTCAAGCTTAATATAAGCACGGACAAAGAGAAATGGTGTATTACTCTATCACACATGAGGAAACAACTGGATTTACTCTCCGAGATCAAGGAGCTTCAAGATAATGACCCGGTGTTAGTAGAAATAAAGGGAAAGCTGGAAGAGCAACCGGATTTCAAGCTAGCATCAGATGGAAGATTGTTATTCCGAGAAAGGACTTGTGTACCGGACTACCCGGAGTTGAAGTAGAAAATTTTAGACGAAGCTCACCGATCAAGGTACACAATTCATCTCGGATCTAGCAAAATGTACCAGGACTTGAAATGGACTTTTTAGTGGCCCAACATGAAAAGGGAGGTAGCAGACTTTGTTTCTCGCTATCTCTCATGCCAGCAAGTCAAGGCGGAACACCAAAGGCCTGCTGGTAAGTTACATCCTTTAGACATTCACAAGTGGAAGTGGGAAGATATCGGCCTGGATTTTATCATGGGTCTGTCCAAATCTAAAGGCAGACATGATGGAGTATGGGTCGTTATAGATCGATTGACCAAGTCAGAACACTTCTTGTCTATAAAGAGCCGATGGTCGGTTGATGTCCTAGCCACCTTATACATCAAAGAAGTTGTTAGACTGCATGGAGTTCCCATTTTAATCGTGTCTGACCAAGACCCGCGCTTCACTTCTCATTTATGGAAGGGTCTACAACATTCGTTGGGGACAAGACTCAACTTTAGTACAACTTTTCATCCTCAAACTGATGGTCAGACCGAGAGAATGAATCAAGTCGTAGAAGACATGCTAAGGGCTTGTATTATTGATTTTGGTGGAAGCTAGCATGATCACTTGCCTCTGGTCCAGTTTGCATATAACAGCAGTTACCATGCAAGTATTCAAATGGCACCCTTCGAGGTATTATATGGAAGGAGTTGTCGATCGCCAATATGTTGGGATGAAGTTGGGGAAAAGCAACTTCTAGGCCCAGACATGGTAAGATACACCATTGAAAGGATTCAACTCATTAGAGAAAGACTCAAGATGGCTCAGTCTAGACAAAAGACTTATGCCGATACTAGAAGGAGAGACCTCGAGTTCTAAGCCAGAGATCACGTATTTCTTAAGGTTTCCCAGGGATGAGACATTAGAAGATTTGGTGTTAAGGGCAAGCTTACACCAAGATATATCGGTCCCTTTGAAGTGCTGGAAAGAGTTGGCGAGGTGACTTACCAGATTGCCTTGCCACCATAGTTATCCTAAGTTCACAATGTGTTCCATGTGTCTATGCTCAAGAAATATGATCATGATCCATCCCACGTCATAGAACACGACAATATGATAATACAAAAGGATCTTACTTATGAGCAAAGACTATTAAGGATCCTTGATCGGGAGATTCGTGTGTTAAGGAACAAGACGATTCCTATGGTGAAGATTCAATGGAACAAGAATCCCGAACAAGAAGCCACATGGGAGACTAAAGTGATGGGGACATCACCTCCCATGCCCACGTTTACCGTTCGTCTCCTCACCCCGGTTGCATCCGGCATGGTTTAGTCATTTAATTTTGAGTCCTATGTAATTTTATTTGAGTCATTTGATGTATTTTCCCTTTTATTTGAGTCATGTTCCTAGGTCTTGCATTTATTTTCCTAAGTTTGAGTGTCATTAGATTGTGTAATGTGCTATTGGGCCCAATTCTTCGGGCTTGACCCATGAGCCCCCCCTACCCCTTCGGTTATTTGTTATTGAGTATTTTGTAAGGGACTTTTGTAGAAATGTGGGTTTCCTATATATAGGACCACATTCCCCCCATTTCAACTTAATGAATGAATCAATGAAAAATGCCATTTGAGTATCCAAAGCTTAGTTTAGTGGAGTGATTCCAACATTTTTTGGGTGAGAAACCCTAGGGGAGAGATTCTCCACCCTTCCCTCTCCTAATCCCTCTTTTTCACTCCACTTTCTCTCTCCTCAACACCCAATTTCAAATTTTCTTCTCTCTCCTCTTTTCCCAACCACCTCAACCCCCACCTACCATCATTAAAGCCCTCCACTTCCCCATGGCCTCCATTACTCCACCCCCCTAGCCCCAAGGAGATCCCTCACCATTCCAACACCATCCTCCACATTCCAACACCACTTTCCCCATTCCAACACAATCAACCCCTTCCCCACACAACCCCACAACTTCCAAAGCATATTTGAATTTGAAATCCACCCTTCCCTCCACTCACTTGTGCCCCCCCTCACCTTCTCCTCTCACCCACCTTCTCAAATTCGTAGCTCCTCCTCCCACCACCTGTTAGACCCTCTTCTAGACCCCATTCTTCCATTCCCCCACCTTAGAACACCCCCTCCTAGACCCCCTCACAGCCCGGGCTTTCCCCACACTCATCCACCCCCATTTCCCCTCCCATATACTCCATTCCCCCCCATCATCATCAACCTACAGCTCTCAACTGAAGATCTATAGCAGACCAGCAACTTGCAGCGGCCACCACGACCTCCTCCGGACGAGTTTGAAGACCCAAGAGCCATTGTCGGAAGCGTCTGTCAGTCGCCTTCGCAACCGAAGTGGTTTCGTCTTCTTCTGATCTCCGAGTCATCCAGGAGGTCCATTCTCCCACAGCTGCGCGGTTCTGTCTCGGCTGAGGACCTGAGCCAGATTAGAAGCTCTGCCACGATGAACCCTGAAGGAATCAGTCCTCAAGTTCTCCTTCAAAGTTCTTCATCGGCCTGTCTACTTTCAGAATCAAGAAGCAGAAGCCCATTCAGCATCCGGGAACAGAAGTTACCAATTTTCTTCCACGGTTGCGCGGCTCTGCCTTCCCCAGTCTGCATCGACACCTCCTCACTCTTCTGGCTCCATAGATCGTCTCCATTTTCTTCTGGTGTTCCCGTTTCTTTTTCTGCAAAGAGGACTCACCCACGGTTCTAACGGCGCTAACGGCATCAAATTTGGAGTTCGGGAGCGGCCAAGACAGCCTCTGCATCCTACTGTTGGTGACCTGCCCCTTCTAGTTCGAGAAACAGAGGCCCTGTTCAAGCTCCTGCCCCGACCTGCAGCGACTCTAGAAGAATTTACAAAAATTCTGAGGCATTCCCCTTCCTGTTACGAAGATTTCTCCACTGGTCTCGTCATCATCAAAATTCCTGAGCAAGATCTACAATAGCAACACCGACCCTCTATCCTGGTTCACAGACAGCAGGCAGATTCGGCGTCCACCCTTATTCCTCGTTCTTTGCTTTGGTTTCCCCACCCAGCTTGGCCGGCTGAAGGCCCCTCCCTGCGTGGAGGTAGTATTGATGTAATATCATTAACCCCCACCCCAAGTTCCCCCTCCTGCGAGAGGTGTAGTGGTGTAATTTGTTTGGGCAGGTCAAGCGACACCGCCGCGGCGTGTGGGGATCCACTCGCCTCCCCGCTCGCCCTTGTCTCCGACCGGGACCGGTTTCTTCAAACCGGTCGAGTAAGTGCTCAAACATTCACTCCACTTAGTGCTTGTCTTTCAATATTAGTTCTAATTCCGCTGGTTATGCGAGTGAGAGCCCGATCCTCAAGCCCCATTACCTTGAGTGATCACCGTGGGAAGAGTGCAACCGGTGCCTTCGGCACTTCGTCGGCCCCGTTGAATTGGGCTTCCAAATCCATTGGGAATCAAATCTTGGCCTTGCTGGCCCTCTACCAGCAAGGGCCCAACCCCTCAACCTCACCTTGGCATTGCCAAGTTACCCCGGGCTTGGGTGAGCGACGAGAGAGCGGCGGCCCAAATTGGCCCATTTAGATTGCGATTGTGCTTGCTTGCATTAGGTCCGAGGTTGTGTCACATCATAAAGAATCTATGAAGAAAAGATTCCCTGACTTATTCTAAAATTGTAAGTATCATGCACCCTCCATGTCTATACGCAGTTGAATTTGGGGATCAAATTCTTTTAAGTGAGGGAGGATGTAGCAACCTGGATAAAACTATAGGAATAAATCTTCCAAGTAAATAAGACAAGGGCCTAAAAACGAACAAAGATAAAGCCCTTGTAGAAGCCTCTTTGAACCCATATACATGGGCCTTAATAAACAAAAGCCCAAAACTATCTCACGTTCGATCATGCATGGAACCTTAGGGTTCTATTCTTAATAGAGAAAGCGACTATGGTCTTGGCAGTAGGAGGATAAGCATGGGAAATTCTAAACCTAGTAGGATCCATACGTGGGAACTTAAATCCCATTAGGATACTAAGAACCCATATCCTATAAATATGACCACCTCCCGAACGAGCACAAGCTACTGCTGCTGTTGCGTTCGAAGAGCCCCTGCGTCGACGGTTATCTTCCTCCTGTTGCTGTGAACGAATGGAAGAAGAAGCTTTCCTCCCCGCTGCTTCTTCCTTTGCTGCTGTAGACGCTGTGGGATTCCTCCTCTGCTACCACGGTTGCTGCTGCACGAAGGAGCAAGCCTCATCTTGCCGCCGTAGCAAGCTCTTCCTCTCTTCTTCCCTTGCTGATCGAGCTGCTACCGTTCGTGATTCCTTCTTTCCTCTACCGGCTGCATACGCGAAGGAAGCCGAAGTTGCTGCCACTATTGCTCTGTTCACGTCGCAGTTGCTGTTATTCTCTTATCTTCTCATAGTTTGTCCTCGTTTAAACACCCAAAACATAGGTTTTCTCAAGAACTGAAGCACAAACCTATAGTACAAGTGTAGTGCATGCATATAAATCAAATTATCATAGTTTCATATCTCCTGCTATTCTGTTTACATAGTCATTTTGAGTTTCCTGTCTGCATGAAAATAGCGACGAAGTACAGGTCGTCTATTAAATTCTGTTTAATGAACGACCTCGCAGAATTAGCGACAGTCCTCAGGGCGCAGTTTAATGTGCGACCCTACCTCTGCCGCTATTTCCTGTAAATAGAAATAATAATTACCCATGTTTAAAATTTTAATATCTATGAAGCCTTGCGTTAAAATTTTTGCATGAGTGTTTCTAGATTCCTTATATTTTTCTCTAGCTATCCATGTCTTTAGTTTCTGGAAATTTCATGTAAATAGTGAAGTGCTAATGTTCATGTACAAATGAATAGTGGTTTGTGTCTGTGAACGTGTCTGCCGGATGCGTAGCAGTAAAAGGAATGGACGACTGTCACACAGTCGCTAATTAATGAATGAGTGCCCCTGTAAGAAGGTGTTGTTTAGTAAAAAATTAGTAAAAATAGAAAATATGTGAAAAATAGGAATCTGCGACATAAGGTTGGACGTTAATAAAAGTTTGAGCGCCTTTGTACAAGGTCACTCATTTATAATGAAATGCTATTGATTTCTGGAAATTCTATAATTAGCACCCCTCCACAGTGTCGCTAATTCTTAGTATAGTTTTCTAGAATATTGTAAAATAATGATTAGGCGACATTTCACACAAACGCACAATCCTGATTGAGCGCCGTCTGGATGGACGCCAATTCTTGTCTCTCAGATTTTATCGATTTTCTGGCCCATATCGCTGGTTTACTTGGCACTCTCATCTCACATCCGTAGATGGAGTCCATGTTTTGTTTCTATCGATTACACACTAACTCTTGGTGATGATTGGACTCTCCGTGGGATATTCCTTCCTTCATATCGATACTTTTTTCATTCATACCTCCGTAAGTCTATGCTAGCCTTGGATTCTCTCAAGGCAGCCAAGCAGGTTGTACCCAAAAAACCCTGGAATCCTTACTTGTCACGTCACTCTAAAGAAACGTGATGCTTTAGCCCTCTTAGAGCGTTGTTTCTGGCCTCTTAGAGAAGTCTGATTATCTGTCTAGAAATTGCGACTAGGACTTGGGCACCAAAAGGAATTGGCAGCCAGTCAGTGGGCACAATTTACTGTGTTAGCGACCTTAGACTGGACGCTAATTATGAATGAGCGACCACTTGAAGTGTCGTTAATGTAAGGTTCCACACAGCACCAACGGGCAACGCAGCGGATAATAAAAATTTATTTGCCCGACCCTGGCTTCATGGAATCCTAGATGCATGCTCTAATCGACGTTTTAATCACCCAACCCCTAACTAAGGGTTGCGTATTTATACCTTACGCGGAACGACGCTGTCCGCAGTGCCCGATGCAGAATACCGCGAATACCGAGCCGCACAGATACACGGCCTCTAGAGCAGATCCACACGGATCCTTGCGCAGTGACGGTACCCCCCGGCACGACCTTCCCTAACCCTTTCACCTTCTGGAGAGAGAGAGAGAGCAAGAGGGAGGAAGGGGGGAAGAGTTAATCTCTTCTTCCCTTGCCTTAATGCTTGATTAGGCCAAGAGAGGGGAGAAGTCTCGTAGCATCCATATATATAAGATTTGGCCATTTCTAAAAGAACTCCAAAGGACCAAAATTGTATATATGTCCTTCCCATTATTGTACATATATATTAAGCCCCTTTTATATGTTTTCCAAAAGGAATTAAAGGGCATTAATATATGCATTTGTACAATAATAATCCGTCACCCAAGAATTCATTGTGTGTGATCCTCTAGGCCCATAGTCACTCTAGTTTAAGGTCCATTAACTTCTAATTCCCAATTAGAAGTAAATTAAACTTATTGTTCGCTTCTACTAGAGCCGAATAATAGTTTAATTTATTCCGAACCTTTGATCACGTTGGGTCAAGAAAATCCGCGTGATCCTAGAGGACGCCAAGTTTAAACCAGCATGTCTGGTACCTGTAAGTCCACAGTTACCGCATCGATATAATCTCTCGCTCCTTCTAGGAGTCTGGTACGATCGAGGGTATGGTTTCTGTCAAACCCTATGATCGTGCCATTTGACCATGACCTCCTTAAAGTGTATGATGTCCGTTCTAAACGAACTCACACGACCCTGGTCAGGGATTTAACGAAGCGCCAATGTCATGACCCATTAACTGTCTGATATATACCGACAGTGAGCGATGCCCTCTTGACCATTGATGATCTTCTCACGTATCCTGGAGTGGTTAATGACTCGGAAACTTATGACTTATGGTTAAAGTCACTTAGTCAAATAATTAAACCATTCCAGTCCTCATGTAAGATCCGATCAATGTCTCAGGTCAAAGGACCAAGGATGCTACTGAGACAGTTGGATCTTCAGTTGACATTAGGTATAATCAACCATCTGAAGATCCAATAGTGGATCAGTTCAGTGTACATCCTCCAAGGACATACACCTACACATATGTGTTGGTGTCCCGCACCAGTGACCATGAGACTTGTCCCTCACACATCATGTGTACTAGTTTAATAGGTAATCAAAGTCCCCGAGTGATTACCCTCCAACCAGGAATAGTTTAAGGTATGTGTCCATGTAAAGTCAGTCTCATGTTCGAGATCCCATCTCGAGTTGACTTTACAACCACATATCCTAAGGACATCGTAAAGTAATATGCAATCACATATTTACGCTCAAATATCATTTTATTAATAATGAACAAGATCGTACATCTATCGGGCCTACCCGACCCAAAATTGACATGTAGCACACAAATACTAACAATCTCCCACTTGAACTACAGTCAATTGCCCACAACTTTGAGGCCCATCTTATCTCGATGGCGCTCAAATACAGTCTGTGTCAAAGGCTTAGTCAATGGATCTGCTATGTTGTCTTCTGACGGTACACGCTCTACCACCACATCTCCACGATCAACAATCTCCCGAATAAGGTGGAAGCGTCTGAGAATATGCTTCGACCTTTGGTGAGATCTTGGTTCCTTCGCCTGGGCGATAGCCCCATTATTATCACAAAATAATGGGATGGGAGCTGATATCTCGGGAACTACGCCAAGTTCAAAGATGAATTTCTTCATCTAGAAGGCTTCCTTAGCAGCTTCAGCTACAGCAATATATTCTACCTCCGTCGTCGAATCTGCAATCGTATCTTGCTTGGAGCTTCTCCAACTGACTGCCTCTCCATTCAACATGAATACAAACCCAGACCTGGATTTACAGTCATCTGGATCTGACTGGAAACTAGAGTCTATGTAAGCTCTAAGCTGTAGGTCCTCTCCTCCATAAAGCAGAAAAAGATCATTAGCCATTCACAAGTACTTAAGGATGCCCTTTAATGCCTTCCAGTGCTCTTCGCCTGGATTTGCCTGATATCTACTGACAATGCTCAAAGCATTGGCAACATCAGGCCGTGTACATAGCATTGCATACATGATTGACCCTATAGACGAAGCATAGGGTACCTTATTCATGTGTGCCACCTCCTCAAATGTTTTAGGGCTCATCCCCTTGGATAGGCAAATTCCATGTCTCATGGGAATGAGACCTCTCTTGAAATTTTTCATCCTAAACCTTTTGAGGATAGTGTCTATGTACATGGATTAGGATAATCCTAGCATCCTTTTAGATCTATCTTGGTAGATCCTTATGCCTAGCACATAGGATGCTTCTCCCAAATCCTTCATGGAGAAGGTCTTAGATAATCAAGACTTAGTTGATGTTAACATCTCTACATCATTCCCAATGAGTATGATGTCATCAACATATAGGACCAAGAAGGTCACTGAGCTCCCACTGACCTTCTTGTAAACACAGGGTTCATCTTCATTCCGAATGAAGTTAAAAGATTTGACGGCTTCATCAAATCTTAAGTTCTAGCTCTGAGATGCCTACTTCAATCTATAAATGGACCTCTGAAGTTTGCATACCTTATTAGGATGTAGCTTGGAGGTGAATCCTTCAGGCTGTACCATGTATACCTCTTCTGACAGATTTCTATTCAGAAAAGCTGTCTTCACATCTATTTGTCAAATCTCATAATCCAGGTATGCAGCAATGGCAAGGAGGATTCTGATTGACTTAACCATGGCTACCGGTGAAAAAGTTTCATCATAGTCAATGCCTTGCCTTTGACGATATCCTTTCGCCACTAGTCTAGCCTTGTATGTGTCAATCTGTCCATCTGCACCGATTTTCCTTTTGAAAATCCATTAGTAGCCAATAGGGACTTTCCTTTCGGGTACATCAACCAAGTTCCAAACTTTGTTAGTGTACATGGACTGGATCTCTGAATCCATTATCTCTTGCTATTTCTCAGAGTCCGCACTACGGATTGCATCCTGGTACGATTGAGGATCTTCATCCTCATCGATACATACCTTAGAGGACCCCTCTGAGACATGTCCAACATATCTCTCAGGTTCTCTCGATAGTCTACCAGATCTCCGTAGTGTCTGTGTTTCACTCTGAATAGGATCAACCGATACAGTCTCATCTAATGAGTCTGTGTCTACGTGTTGTGGCTCTTGGACCTCGTCCAATTCTATCTGGGTCTCACTATTTTTCTAGAGTAGATATTCTCTTTCCAGAAATACAGCTCTCTTAGCCACTAAGACCCTTTGCTCAGAAGAGTGATAGAAATAATATCTAAATATCTCCTTTGGATATCCCACAAACATACACTTATCGGTTCTCAACTTAAGTTTATCATTATCGTTCCTCTTTACATGGGCAGGACACCTCCAAATTTTAATGTGATTAAAATTTGGTTTCATGTCCTTTCATATCTTATATGGTATAGAAGGAACAGATTTACTTGAGATCCTATTCAATAAATAAGCCGTAGTCTCTAATGCATAGCCCTAGAGAGACAAGGGTAGTCCTGACATAGACATCATGGATCGGATCATGTCTAACAAGGTCTTATTTCTCCTTTCGGATACACCATTATGTTGTGGTGTATACGGTGGAGTCCACTGAGAAATAATTCCATTATCTTTAAGATAAGAAGTGAATTCATGGCTAAGGTATTCTCCTGCCCGATCCGATCGAAGAGCCTTAATACTCTTGCCAGTCTGTTTCCCTACTTCATTCTTGTATTCCTTAAACTTCTCAAAGGCTTGTGATTTATGTCTCATTAAATACACATAGCCATATCTCGAGAAGTCATCAATAAAAGAAATAAAATAGAGGTGACCCCCTTTTACTTCCATGGACATGGGTCCACACACATCCGAGTGTATGAGCTAGAGAAAGTCAGCAGCCCTCTCACCATGTCCACTAAAGGGAGCCTTGGTCATCTTCCCCATGAGACACGACTCACAGGTATCAAATGGCTTGTATCCGAATGTATTCAAATACCCATTTGAGTATAGGTGTGATACTCTTTTCTCACCTACATGACCAAGCCTGCAATGCCATAGATATACAGAATTCACTTCATCAGCATTGGAAACTTGTATAACATTAGAACGTATATCTAATACATAAAGATCATTGACTAATAAACCATTGGCTATAATCAAACCATTATTCATTATAGAGCACCCAGTGCTGTTAAAAGTCAATGCATATCCAACGTTATACAAGCCAGAGATTGAAATAATGTTCTTAATAATATTAGGAACATAATAACAGTCATTCAGCTCTAGAATGACTCCTAAAGGTAAAGTGAGGCGTGCAGTCCCGACAGCTTTGGTAGAAACTAAAGCTCCATTGCCCATCCTCAGTTCAATCTCCTTTTTGCCCAGCCGCCTTCTATTTGCCAGTATCTGCACAGAATTGCAGATATGAGATGCACATCCAGTATCCAATACCCATGATGTGGATTCCATATATGAAAAATTAAGGTCTATGACAAAAATACCTTCATTTAGAATTACCTTGCAATTCCTTTTCCAATGCCATATTTCCCCGCATCGAAAACGCTTGTCTTCTTTTTCATTCTTCTTGCCCTTCCATTTGTCAACTTTGGTGAGTTGCTTACCCATGGCCTTCTTCTTTCCCTTCCCTTTGTCACCTTTGGTGGATATCTGGGTAGCCTTCCTTTTCTTGTTGGCCCGGCCAACAATCATGACAGAAGAAGATGGTTTATCTTTATGCATAGTTCCTTCAGCACTCTTTAACATGTTGAGCAGCTCCGGGAGAGTTGCATCAATCCTATTTATGTTAAAGTTTATGATGAAGAAAGAAAAGGAATCGGGCAATGACTAGAGTATAAGATCAATGCACAGTTCAAGATCCAACTTGAACCCCAGTGCATTGAGTCTCTCAATTCACTCCATCATTTTCAGTACATGAGCCTGTACTGAAGCACCCTCTGACATCCGTGTCCTGAAAAGCCTTTTGGAGATATCATATCTCTCAATCCTGCCCTGCTCCCCGAAGAGCTGGCGTAGATTAAGAAGTATGCTTCTACAATCAGTCTTTTCAAATTGCCTATGCAGCTCGGGAGACATAGAGGCCAACATGTAACATTGGGCAAGGGAAGAGTCTTCAGACCATTTGGCATAAGTCATTAACTCGCCCTCGTCGACATCGGGAGCTGGCTCAGAATGAACCGTGTCCAACACGTAAGCTATTTTTTCGACGGTGAGGACTATGCATAGATTATGCAGTCAATCCGAGTAGTTCGATCCAGTCAATCTATTGGCATCCAAGATGCCGCGGAGGGGGTTGGACGATGACATTGAAATCTGGATAAGAAATAAAAGACAACTTAGCATATGTTCAAATTCTAACTTAGATGCGGTTTTCTATCTTAGTTACTCCCACTATTTTTCGATCGAACTATATAACCCTTAGTATATAGAACGGGAGATCAACGAGATCAACCTAGTGGGTCGGAATCCCAACGAGACTGATATACGACCTTGTGAAAATCACAACAAGCCATACATCATCTCAAGGGCATTCAATATGCACTTGCATCTAATGCAATATCCGATAGTCGGCCCCCGAGAAATCATCCCCTTGTGGAAAGCACAACAAGGGATACTCTCAGTTAGATCTAACCACCATTACGATATAGCAATGAGTTCATGATCCGACCCTTGTAGAAAGCACAACAATGTCGGGTTCAATTCCTCACCCCATTGAGGCCTAGCCTTGGAGTTGTATCCCGCCCCCAAACTCATGGACCTTGTGAAAAGCACAACAAATCCATGAAATGAAGATGTTCATTCACTCCATAATGATGGAGGGCCATGACGACTCCTAGAGCCACGCTTACCAGATCTAAAATTAATCGTGAGGGAATTTGATTTTATCTTGATCTCACCCTAAGTGGTAATATAAATATATCCAATATATTTACCGTACCTAGTAGTCTGCACAAAGTAAACGCATCCAATACAAAATTAAATCGTAAGTGATCATGGACTTTATTCCTAATGTAACTAAGACATCCGGCCCACTTCCGAAGCAGCTGGATCGTCCTCGTCGGGTGTGCTCCGCACTTTCAAACTCCGACGCCGCATTAATTACAACTTTTACACGGCATGCAGGCCAGGAAAATGTAAATTACATGTCATTAAAATTCCAGCAGCCCTTAGGGCGAGTACAACTGTAAAGGGAGATAGAAGTACATAGGAATTTTAACAGAGAGAGAAAGGAGGTTTGCAGACCCCAATTAATTACATTAACCAATTCCATGATCACTTGCCAACCCATTCATGTAAAAAATCAATCAATGGTTATTTCTGAAAATAATCCTTACTTTTGGATTTAAAAATGGGATGTGCAAACAAAAATGGGTTAGCTTTGTTTAATTTTAAAAATCGAAGTAGGATTAACTAAAATTAAACACATAAGCAAGTCAATGCAAGGTAAATTAAGCAAACAACGTAAAGAACCATCATTCATAATAGGGGCATACATATTTGAATCTGATTCAAATAAGTTAGATAATTGAGATAATTGATTAAATTTAATTATCTAATAATCAAATTTAAAATAAAAATTTAAACATGACACTTATTTAAATTTAAATTCAAACTAATTATCTAATAATTTTGTTTGAAAGTAAATTTAAATATTGTAATTATCCTTAATTATCATTTTTCTAAAATTCAAATTTTGAATTTAACAATTATCTAATAATTAAAAATTCAAATGATTGAATTTTATACATTTAACTTCAATGAAATTCAAATTCTGAATTTACGAATTATCTAATAATTAAAAATTCAAAAATTAAATTTTACTGAAGTAACTTCAATTATTACCGTTTTTTCTCGAGGTAAATAGTAATTATCTCATCTCGGTAAATTTAAAAGTTAAATAAAATTTAACATTTGACCTTTTGTTGAGATAAGATAATTAATATTTGAGATAATAATTCAGAATAATTTATTATACATTTATATATATATTCTTCATATATATGTACTTAAATTAGCACAAAAATTATCAAAGCAATTTTTTTAATTAAAAAAAACCATCCCGCGGCAGCGCCCACCCCACGCGCGCAGACGGCGCCCGCCTGCGGCCGCTGACCTGCACGCGGGCGCTGACCCGCCACGCGTGCGGTACCCGCCACGCGGGTCGGCGCCCGCCACGCGGGCGACGCCCGCAGGCGGGTGCTGACTTGCGTGGCGGCCCACGTGCGCCGCGAGGGCGGCGCACTGCGCCACAGGGCGCAGTGCACCCAAACGCACCAAATTTTTTTTTTTTACAAAAAAATTTGTTGCACTGATGCCCAGCATCCAGAAAGACTAGAGATGTCGAGCACCCCATTTGATCAGTATGAATTGAAGATTTTAAATTCTCCTGAAGACATGGTTCTATACGGTGATAAAACACCGACCAGAGTGCGAACCTGGCTCTGATACCACTGTAAGGTTCCACACAGCACCAACGGGCAATGCAGCGGATAACAAAAATTTATTTGCCCGACCTCGGCTTCATGGAATCCTAGATGCATGCTCTAATCGACGTTTTAATCACCCAACCCCTAACTACGGGTTACGTATTTATACCTTACGCGGAACGACGCTGTCCGCAGTGCCCGATACAGAATACCGCGAATACCGAGCCGCACAGATGCACGGCCTCTAGAGCAGATCCACACGGATCCTTGCGCAGCGACGGTACCCCCCGGCACGACCTTCCCCAACCCTTTCACCTTCTGGAGAGAGAGAGAGAGCAAGAGGGAGGAAGGGGGGAAGAGTTAATCTCTTCTTCCCTTGCCTTAATGCTTGATTAGGCCAAGAGAGGGGAGAAGTCTCGTAGCATCCATATATATAGGATTTGACCATTTCTAAAAGAACTCCAAAGGACCAAAACTGTATATATGTCCTTCCCATTATTGTACATATATATTAAGCCCCTTTTATATGCCTTTCCAAAAGGAATTAAAGAGAATTAATATATGCATTTGTACAATAATAATCTGTCACCCAAGAATCCATTGTGTGTGATCCTCTAGGCCCATAGTCACTCTAGTTTAAGGCCCATTAACTTCTAATTCCCAATTAGAAGTAAATTAAACTTATTATTCGCTTCTACTAGAGCCGAATAATAGTTTAATTTATTCCGAACCTTTGATCACATTGGGTCAAGTAAATCCGCGTGATCCTAGAGGACGCCGGGTTTAAACCAGCCTGTCTGGTACCTGTAAGTCCACAGTTACCGCATCGATATAATCTCCCCCTCGTTCTATGAGTATGGTACGATCGAGGGTACGGTTTCTGTCAAACCCCATGATCGTGTCATTTGACCATGACCTCCTTAAAGTGTATGACGTCCGTTCTAAACGAACTCACACGACCCTGGCCAGGGATTTAACGGTGCGTCAATGTCATGACCCATTAACAGTCTGATATATACCCGATAGTGAGCGATCCCCTCTGGACTATTGATGATCTTCTCACGTATCCTGGAGTGATTAATGACTCGACAACTCATGACTTATGGTTAAAATCACTTAGCCAAGTAATTAAACCATTCCAGTCCTCGTGTACGATCTGATCAATGTCTCAAGTCAAAGGACCAACGATGCTACTGAGACAGTTGGATCTTCAGTTGACATTAGGTATAATCGACCATCTGAAGATCCAATAGCGGATCAGTTCAGTGTACATCCTCCAAGGACATACACCTACACATGTGTTGGTGTCCCGCACCAGTGACCATGAGACTGGTCCCTCACACATCATGTGTACTGGTTTAATAGGTAATCAAATTTCCCAAGTGATTACCCTCCAACCATGAACAGTTTAAGGTATGTGTCCATGTAAAGTCAGTCTCACGTTCGAGATCCCATCTCGAGTTGACTTTACAATCACATATCCTAGGGACATCGTAAAGTAATATACAATCACATATTTACACTCAAATACCACATTATTAATAATGAACAAGATCGTACATCTATCGGGCCTACCCGACCCAAAATTGACCTGTAGCACACCAATACTAACAGTTAATTCATCGTGCATGTACTGATCACTGGAATGAGCAACTGTTGGCACCGACTTATTTTCTCGAATTAATCGACAAAACGAGGAAATACTCTCTAAATGGAGTAAAACGGCACATCGCCAAAGTTGCTCTACCAGTCAAGTTGTGCTCGAAAATTGAGATGTGTCACCGGGTCAAGCGACGCAACATAACAACTGGGGATCGACCCCGAGTAAATGGCACTATGCCAGCCAGTTTCTCGACAACCGGGTCGGTTTTGGGATTCGGGACAGCCTGCCGCACATTACGGCACTATGTGAAGATTCGGGGATCGCCTCCGGACACTCTGCATAAGGTGTCACACCACCGGCGCCTCAACAACCGGGTTAACCCGGGACTCAGAACAGCTTGCCGCATCATACGGCTCTTCGCCAAAGAGCGAGGGTCACCCCGACCACAAGACAAACGGCATCATCATGTCGACGTCCTAGTCAGCGGGCCCAATCAAGGGTCTTAACCAGCTAGCCGTGACCCGTGGCAACATCAACGACCGATCGGGTCCACCCCCGATCACTCAGTTTGCAGGTTTACCCCCGTTCATCATAGCTACCCGAGCCGACCCGAGGGCACCCTGACTACAAGCTACGCCACGTGGCACCCAGCAATGAGGCCGGGGTCTACCCTCGAGTCACCTCCCTCCAGCCCTCTGAAGTCATAGGAAGACCCGTCAAGGCTGACCGCAAGCTTCAGGAGCTCACAGCACCCTTACATGGCCCGCACACGCCTGTCGGGAACTTCCCCGAGCACCTGGTGGACGCGTATGATCTAGCCACCCTGTAGCAAGTCGGAGCTCGACTCAAGACTCCCAGTGGCCCACCGCGTCATGCACCACCATCGTGCGGCCTCAAACCCACAGTCAACCTAAGTCAAACCCTCAGTTAACCCTCAGTCAAACCCTCAGTCGAACCCCCAGTCAAACCCTTAGTCAAACACCAGTCAAACCCCAATGGAACCCTCAGCCAAACCCTCAGTCAACCCCCAGTCAAACCCTCAGTCAACTCTTGGTCAAACCCCCCGTCAACCCTCAGTCAACTCTCAGCCAAACCCTCAGTCAAACCCTTAGTCAACCCAAGTCAAACCCTCAGTTAACTCTCAGTCAACCCCCAGCCAAACCCTCGGTCAACCCTCAGGCAACCCCTAGTCAAACCCACAATCAACCCCCAGTCAAACCCTCAGTTAACCCCCAATCAAACCCTCAGTTAACCCTCAGTCAACCCCCAGTCAAACCCTCAGTTAACCCCCAATCAAACCCTCAGTCAACCCTCAGTCAACCCCCAGTCAAACCCCCAGTCACCCCCCAGTCAACCCTCAGTTAACCCCCAGTCAAACGCTCAATCACCCCCCAGTCAACCTGTGGTCGAACCCGGCTAAAACTCCTCGGTCAAACCCGCCTAAACCCCCCATTCAATTAAAAAAAATTAATAATTTTTTATCAAAAAATAGAGAATAACCAGCCCGCCTAAACCCCCTTCCAAGGGGGGTTTACGCGGACCAGCTCGGGCCCCCTGGCTGGTCCGCGTAAACCCCCATCCAAGGGGGGTTTACGCGGACCAGCTCGGGCCCCCTAGCTGGTCCGCGTAAACCCCTTCCCCTCTCTCTCTTTCAACCCGTAACCCAAACACTATTTACTTGGGTTTACGCGGACCAGCTCACCCCTCTTAGCTAGTCCGCGTAAACCCCCTGTGACCCTTCACCTTCCACTATAAAAGCCCCCCCTTGGGAGCCCAAAGGGCATGGATGAAGCACCAAATGCATCAAGCATCAACGCAAGGAGCTCAACCCCAGACTACAAAGGCGCGCTAAGGAGAATTGTGTGTGTTTGCTAGGCTCGCGCCGAGGGCATGCCGCATATGCATCCCTCATATGGCGTCTAGCCCAAACACCCGTCTCCGGAAGATTTGTGTGTGTGTTTGCTAGGCTCACGCCGAGGGCATGCCGCGTGAGCATCCCTTATACCGCGTCTAGCCCAAACACTCACCTCCGCCCCCCTGTTGTGATATGTCATCTCGATAATCGTGCATGACCCCAGCTTTTGCTTGGTGAAAACACTCTACCCGAGTCCTATCTCGATACTCGTGCACGACCCTGATGTTGCTTCGTAAGAGCGCCATGCATAGTCCCTGCCTCAATGATCGTGCACCATCAAACATCGCTCGATCGAGGCACCCTGCTCAATCTCTGCCTCGACATTCGCGCACGATGCAGACGTGGCTTGGTGAAAGCATCCTGCCCAGTCTCTGTCCCAATGGTCGCACACCATCAGAGATGGCTCGACCGAGGCACCCCGTCGGGTCCTCTACTTCGACAAGCGTGCCCTTAGCACTGTCACTTGGACAATGGGCATACTTCACAAGTCACGATGCAAGATGAAGTGACAGGCCCATGCCAGTCACACCGGGCCCCGAGCACGACCATCGAGGTCTCTCGACGCCCACCTCCTTCAGTCGCAACGGTGCCTCCGGCACCCGACTCCAGTCACATTGGACCCCAAGCACGATCATCGAGGTCTCTCGACGCCCACCTCCTTCAGTCACAACAGTGCCTCCGGCACCCGACTGCCAGCTACTTCAGTCACAACGGTGCCGCCGGCACCTGACTACCCAACTACTCCAGTCAAAACGGTGCCCCCGGCACCTGACTGCCAGCTACCTCAGTCACAACGGTGCCCCCGGAACCTGACTGCCAGCTACCTCAGTCACAACGGTGCCCCCGGCGCCCGACAGCTCAACAACTCAGTCACAACGGTGCCCCCGGCACCCGATTACCCAGTCACTCCAGTCACAACGGTGCCCCCGACACCCAAACACTCAACAACTCCAGTCACAACGGTGGTGCCGGCACCCGACTACCCAGCTACTCCAGTCACAATGGTGCCCCCGGCACCCGACTGCCAGCTACCTCAGTCACAACGGTGCCGCCGGAACCCGACTACCCAGCTACTTCAGTCACAACGGTGCCCCCGGCACCCGACTACCAACAACTCCAGTCACAACGGTGCCCCCGGCACCCGACTGCCAGCTACTCCAGTCACATCGGGGCCCGCGGCACCCGACCACTCAGCCACTCAGTCACAACGGTGCCCCCGGCACCCGACTACTAGCTACTCCAGTCACATCGGGGCCCGCGGCACCCGACCACTCAACAACTCCAGTCACAACGGTGCCCTCGGCACCCGACTGCCAGCTACTCCAGTGACATCGGGGCCCGTGGCACCCGACCACTCAGCCACTCAGTCACAACGGTGCCCCCGGCACCCGACTGCCAGCTACTCCAGTCACATCGGGGCCCGCGGCACCCGACCACTCAACAACTCCAGTCACAACGGTGCCCCCGACACCCGACTGCCAGCTACTCGAGTCACATCAGGGCCTGCGACACCCGACCACTCAACTTCCCCAGCACAATGGTGCCTACGGCACCCCTACTGCCCCGACCTCGACACTATTTCATGTCGGGAATACATTGTGGCGCCCCTCATGCGCCATCCTGCTAAGTCACAGGTCCCTTGGCGGACACTACGTACAGATACAGAACTACCCATACAATAACGCAACGACTCGGGGACCGTCACAAATGACAGAATTGTCCCGCGGCTTGCAAGCAATTGTAATCGGGCTCTCATTCCCCCATATAAATACCTTTCATGGCATATAAGTCATGTAATCCAGTCAGAAAGCGGATCCCCTCCTCGCCGGAACCAGTCTCTCTGTCCCCAGTTATCCATGTTGTGTTGCTATTGCCCTATCGGTGTTGCATAGACTAAGCCCTCCCGACGTCGCGGCGTCCAAGGTCCCTGACTCTCCCTTCGGCAGTAGAAGCAAAGGTGTTCAGATTCAATCCGATGTAAAATAAATATCGGTTGCTTGCGACCGGTGGGGAAAGACGTCCAGTACACGAATCCCCATAATCGCCTGCGCACTCGCACCCGTGGAACCCCTTTTATCCACGTGTCACCTGATCCCTCAAGCCACGTGCCGCGTCCTGGCGACGCTTCCCCGGTCAATCCTCGGTTCCATAGGTGATTGTCGAGAAATCGACTGGCACGCCCGCATTCCACCCAGCCATCCCTGTCCCAGTCTCCCAGAATGATGAACCGTACACCATCCCTGCCAGTGCATTCCTATCATTCTCTCTGCCTTCTTCTCAATACCCCCGGAATCCCCGCGTGCCTAGTCAACCTATCTCGACCTTCCGTAAAAGGCGAGTCTACACCCCCGCCGCGAGGATAAAACGACAAGTGACTCCCCCACGGTCGTAAACAAGGATGGCACGCCCGGTGGGACGTCTCCTACCTTTCTTCTTTCTGTCGAAGAAGAGTCACGCCTGTCAAGTGTATGCTACAATGCCCTCGCCTTTTCTTATCAGAGAGGAAGAGGAGGGCCCCCATCCAGAATGCAACATGCGACCGGTCGTCATCGAGCGACCAACCTGCACCAGCGACAGCAACAACAAACCGGTTGCGATAGTGACCTACGGTCTAATCGTCATCGCCATCCAAGCCGGGCGCCTACGGTTGGCAACGCCAATCGTGTTCGGCAATGTTGCCTCGACTTTCAGCTCGCCCTGATCTTCGAGGGCCATTGCCGTGGCCGACAAGCAGCCCAGTCCGACGACTGCCCATACAGGCAGCCGGCCCCTCCTCTCCTCCAGCAACAAAGACCCATGCGGTCATTGACCCCTGGGTCCCCAGCTCCACCAGCACCCGACACGGGCTTTCTGCCCCGGGTCCCCGGCTCCTCAGCACCTCACTCGGGCTCTCAGCTCCGAGTCCCAGCCAAGCCTACCCCCAGCACGGGTTTCCCACCCCGGGGTCAAGGCCTCCTGGCATGCTATTCGGGCCTTTCGACCCGAGTCTCCGACGAGCAGGCACTCAATACGGGCTTTCAACCCCGAGTTCGAGGCTCCCCAGCATCTGGCTGGGGTAGATGACCTCGGGTCTCATCAAGGTCGGTCCCCGAAGCGGACTCTCCGCATTGGGCCCCTGGCCTCCCAGCTCTACGACGGGATCTTTACCCCAACGATCCAGCAATGCCAACTCTCAGCAAAGGGTTTCCCCTTCGGGACAAGGCCACCTCAACACCCAAGATGGGCGCCTAGCCTTGGGTCTCAGTTCCAACAACACCCAAGACGGGCGTCTACCCATGGGTCTCAGCTCCAGCAACACCCAAGACGGGCGTCTAGCCCTGGGTCCCAGTTCCAGCAACACCCAAGATGGGCGTCTAGCCCTGGGTCTCAGTTCCAACAACACCCAACACGGGCGTCTAGCCCTGGGTCTCAATTCCAGCAACACCCAACACGGGCGTCTAGCCCTGGGTCTCAGTTCTAGCAACACCCAACACGGGCGTCTAGCCCTGGGTGTCAGTTCCAGCAACACCCAAGATGGGCGTCTAGCCCTGGGTCTCAGCTCCAGCAACACCCACGATGGGCATTCAACCCCGGGTCCAAGATACATCAATACCCGAGACGGGCATCCAGCCCCGGGTCCCAACTACATCAACACCCAAGATGGGCTTGCCGCCCAAGGTCCCAGCTACATCAATACCCAAGATGGGCGCTCCGCCCTGGGTCCCAGTATTCCCGCATCACCAGTACCCAAGACAGGCGTTCAGCCCCAGGTTCCAGCTCCAGCGACACCAAAAAAAAAAGGAAGGGGTCGTCCAGCTCTGGGATCCGGCTCCAACAGCACCCAAGGCGGGAGTTCAGCCCCAGGTTCTAGCTCCATCAACACCCAGGACGGGTCGCCTGCCCTGGGATCTAGTTCCATCAATACCCAAGACAGGTGTTCTGCCCTGGGATCCAGTTCCACCAACACCTAAGACCGGGCGTTCAGCCCCGGGTCCCAGTTTCAGCCACACCCAAGACGGGCGTTCAGCCCCGGGTCCCGACTTTATCGACACCCGAGATAGGCATTCGACCTTGGGTCCTAGCTTCATCAGCACCCGAAACGGATCTCCAGCCCCGGGTTCCAGTTTTGACAACGCCCAAGACCGACATCTAGTCATGGGTCCCAGCACCATCAATATTCAAGACGGGCTTCTAGTTCTGGAACCCAGCGTCGTGAAGCACTCAGTTTGGGTTTCTACTCCCAGATCCCAGCTTCAGCAGCTCCCAATATAGGCTTTCAGCCTCGGGTACTAGCTTCACCAACACCCAGTACGGGCGCCAAGCTCTGGGTCACCATCCCTCTGACATCTTCAGTTCACAACATGGGTCACGAACCCCGATTTCCGGCAACAACTCTGACGGCCCAAGCGAATGCCAAGTTTCAGGTCGCCATTCTGTCGGCCCCAGCTCGAGCATTGTACTCCCGAGTTCCAACTACATCGACACTCACTAGAAATGCCGTGCTCCAGACAACCTCGGACTGGGTTCGTTCGGTCCACCACATTGGTGCTGAGTCAACCTCAGCCCTGCAAACAAAAAAGGGGTGACATAGCGGCTACGAAAATGGGTGACCCACTGCCGCCACCCCTGCCACCAGAAGACAAGGAAAGGCTAAGAGAAGCCGATACACCAGTATCACACTGGGGGCAATCACCCCGGTCCAGTATCCAGCCTTCCAAGCCCAAACAATGGGGGCAACTCCAAGGAGGAGCGTCCGTCCTCCCTCGAATGAATATGGGTCATTATAAAAGAGGCCCAACCCATTCGGATGTCCCGAGTCAAGAGGTCCCTCCACTCACTAGAATGGTACCAAGCTCAAAAGCCAGCAGAGTGAAAGAGGGTGAATCCCGCTGACACCCACCTAGTAGCTCCAAAGAAACTCTGCATGCGTCAGCTAACGACTCGGTGGAATCCCTGCCAACGCCAACTGATGACACCAGCAAAGCTCCATCGGGTCCCCACCAGTGGCTACCAGCAAACCCTGGCGGGAGGTCTATCCCTTCGGTATTCACCATGTCTCAAGGTGTAGCAACACCCTGGCAGACACTCAATCCAAGCGCGGCTTCGGCCGTCATGATCATCATGGCCGAGCCACCCAGATCCCAGTCGAGGTCCTAGCCATCTACAGCAAAGACCAGCCATTCTCTGGATCCACCCTAAAGTCCCGAGCTACTCGGTTGAGGGTCGATCCACAGTCTCTTCTGCAACAGCAACAAGTCGCCGACGACGCAACCCTCGGGCAACATCCCCCGACAGCGTCAAGCTAAGGACGATAGCCGCAAGGCTCGCATGTACCCAAAAAAACAAAAAAAAATAACAAAAAGGGGATAAAAATAGAGATGCCCTGGCGGACTCAGCCACTCTCTCCATAAGGTGGTTGGGGGCAAAAAGGTCACAAACCCAGCTAAGGTGAAAACCCACGAGGGCACCTCAGGCAAAATCGGGTTACCCCTCGGTGTGAAAACCCGTAAGGGTGCACCGGAAAAAGCAAAAGGGGACAAGCTCTGGTGAAAACCTGAAAGGGCGGTAGAGCTGGTAAAGAGAAAAATAAAAATATCTCTTCCCCTCTGGGAATAGCCAACCACCTCACCCTAAATCCCTTACTGGTCCACCGCAGTAGTGGGTCAGCATACCTTTCTCGGGCCATCATACCACACCGGTTGGCCCATACCCAGTTTTTGACCAATACACCATCATGGTTGGTCACCACCCAACATCTAGGTCGATACGCAATCACGGTCGACCTACCTATTTCCTCCTAGTCTCACACTATCCCCGTTGGCTGCTACCCCCTTGACCTATATGCCGTCATAGCTGGTCAAGCCTCCACTTTGGTCGTCCTCCTTCACAGTCGACCTACGCATACCCTTAACTAAACACCTCCACAGTCAATCCAACACCTGATCTCTGGCCAATACACCACAATGCTTGGCCTACACATCACCCAGTCCCTAACCAGTACACCTTCCTGGCCAGTTAAATCCATAACCTTTGGCAAGTACACCTCTTTGGTCGGCCTACGTCAATTCTTGGCCTATACGCCACCACAACCCAGAACCTCAGCCTTTGCATCATCAAAGTCGATCTGTTCAAGCATCAGTCCAAGCTCTAGCTGCAAGCTACACGGATCAGCCAGCCCGAAGGTCTACGTGAAGCTCCAGATTGCTCGGCGATTAGCCAAGCCCCAGCAATCGACTCCAGTATCAACAATAGTGGATCAACAACAATGATCCCACCGACAGCATCCTTCGACAGCAACAAGCTAAGGACACCCAGTGCCAGTCACCAAATAGCTAAAAGGCTCTCAGGTAAACAAAAAAAATAAAAAAAATGGGGTTAAAAATTGAGATACTTCGGCGGACTAAGTCGTTCTCTTTTTTAAGGAAGCGGCTGGGGGCAAAAAGGCCAGTAACTCGGTTGAGGTGAAAACTCGCAAGAGCACCTCAGGCAAAATTGGGTAACCCCTCGATGTGAAAACCTGCAAGGGCACATCGGAAAAAGTAAAATGGGGCCAACTCTGGCGAAAACCCGAAAGGGCGGCAGAGCTGGTAAAGAGAACAAAAATAAAATTTCTCTTCTCCCTCAATTGGGGGCAACCAGCTACCCACCTTCCAGCAACCATATCCCCGGCCAGTTGGCCTGCACCAGTCCCTGACTAATCCCCTGCTCCAGTTTATAAACTATGCACCTCCCTTTCTGCCATATACCATCACGTTCGGCCTAAACCAGCTCCCCAGGCCACTCCCCTCCCTTGGTGGCCTATACCAGTCCCTGGCTAGTACACCTCTCTAGCTCGTTGATCTTACACTTCTCATTTAGCCATACACTACCCCAGTTGGCTCACACTTCCTCCGGCCTCACACCTCCATGGTCGGCTCATATACACCAGCAATCCATGCACTAGTCCAGTCATTCATTCCAGCAAACCTCAGCCTACACGCCACCTCGGTTGGCCTCTACATCACAACAACCTTAGATCCATCTATCGTGAGAATCCATCAACCCATAATTCCCAGTCACCAGCCTATCATGGTAGAGTCACCATGAACCCGGTCATAACTCCAGCAATACGCCGTAAAGGCATACCAATTCCCATATCCCAGTCATGATTCCAGCAATACGCCACTAAGGCTCACCAGTTCCCAGACCACCAGTCAAAGTCATAGTCATGGCTACAACGGCTACAAGCCATCAACAACATAAACTCTAGGTCACGTCCCCTCACAGCAGCACGCTACGGACGATAACCACAAGGATCCCAGGTCAAAAAAAAATGGGGTTAAAAATAGAGATACCCCGGTAGACCTAGTCGTCCTCATCACAAGGAGGCGACTGGGGGCAAAAATTACCATTAACCCAACTGAGGTGAAAACCCGCGAGGGCGTCTCAGGCAAAATTGGGTGACCCCTCGGTGTGAAAACCCGCAAGGGCATACCGGAAAAAGCAAAAGGGGGCCAGCTCTGGCGAAAACCCGCAAGGGCGATAGAGCTGGTAAAGAGAAAATAAAAAAAACTCTCTCCCTCTCTACTCCTCACTGATGAAAGCCGTCAACTGCGACATCCCGCCGACGGTGACCTCAGCATCACTCCACAACAATGGTGGCCACTACACCCCCAAGGGTTGGCCATCACCAATTTTAGCTCCAGTATTTCGGCTACAACGCCTTCATAGGCCAGCTGGCCAGCTCCAGTCTCCAGTTTCAGCATTCCGGCTACAGCGCCTTCATAGGCCAGCCGCCCAGCTCCAGTCCCCAGTTCCAGCTTCTGGCTACAACGCATTTACAGGCCAGCCTCCCAGTCTCAGTCCCAGTTCCAACACCGATACTCTGGCTACAGCGCCTTCACAGGCCAGCTACCCAGTCTCCAGTCCCAGTTTCGGCTACAACGCCTTCACAGGCCAGCCGCCCAGTCTCCAGTCCCAGTTTCGGCTACAACGCCTTCACAGGCCAGCCGCCCAGTTTTCAGTTCCAGTTTCGGCTACAACGCCTTCATAGGCCAGCGGCCAGCTTCCAGTCCCAGTTTCGTCTACAACGCCTTTACAGGCCAGCCGCCTAGTCTTCAGTCCCAACATCCCGGCTATAACGCCTTCACAGGCCAGCCGCCCAGTTCCAGTTCCAACTACCAGTCCCAGTATTCCGGCTACAACGCCTTCACAGGCCAGCCGCCCAGTTCCAATTCCAGTCACCAGTCCCAGTATCCGACTACAACACCTCAACGGTCAGCCGGCCAGCTCCAGTCCCAGTCCCGGTCTCTGGCTACGTCACCATGGCAACGTGCCAGCCAACCCCAACCTCAACTCCAACTCCTCAAACTAAACAATACCAGCAACATAGGCCAACACACCCTCTCGGGTCGGCCTCCAGCTTCCAGTCTCCAGTAACATAGGCCAACACACCCTCTTGGGTCGGCCTCCAACTTCCAGTCTCCAGCAACATAGGCCAACACACCCTCTCGGGTCCGCCTCCAGATCCCAGACTCCAGCAACACAGGCCAACACACCCTCTCGGGTCGGCCTCCGGCTTCCAGACTCCAGCAACATAGGCCAACATACCCTCACGGGTCGGCCTCCAGCCTCCAGTTGCCAGCAACATAGGCTAGCGCACCCTTACGGGTCAGTCTCCAGTCTCCAGTTTCCAGCAGCATAGGCTGACATACCCTCACGGGTCGGCCTCTAGCCTTCAGTCTCCAGTAACATAAGCCAACACACTCTCGCGAGTCGGCCTCCAACTTCCAATGACACGGGCCAACACACCCTCATGAGTCGGCCTCTAGCCTTCACCCTCCAGTAACATAGGCTAATGCACTCTCACGAGTCGACCTCCATCTTCCAGTTCTTAGTCCTCCAAGTCAACGCCGCCCTGTGGGTTGTCCTCCAACCTCCAGTCTCCAACCATCTAGGTCAACATGCCTCAGTGAGGCAGGCCTCCAGCACCCAGCCTTCGATATCCAGCTTCCAATACCCAATTTCCAATACCCAGCTTCTAGTATCCAGCCTCCAGTATCCAATGTCCAGCTTCCAATAGGCCAACACACTCTCGCGAGTCGGCCTCCAACTTCCAATGACACGGGCCGACATACCCTCATGAGTCGGCCTCTAGCCTTCACCCTCCAGTAACATAGGCCAATGCACTCTCGCGAGTCGGCCTCCAGCTTCCAGTTCTTAGTCCTCCAAGTCAACGCCGCCTTGTGGGTTGTCCTCCAACCTCCAGTCTCTGGCCATCTAGGTCAACATGCCTCAGTGAGGCAGGCCTCCAGCACCCAGCCTTCAATATCCAGCTTCCAATACCCAATTTCCAGTACCCAGCTTCCAGTATCCAGCCTCCAGTATCCAATGTCTAATACCTAGCTCTAAAATCCAGCTTCCATTATCCAGTTCCAGTCTCCAGTCCCCCATCCCAACATCCAGTTCCCAGCCTCCAGTTGCCACCTCTCGGTCCCAATACCCAGTCTCCAGCCCCAGTATCTAGCCTCCAAATCTTAGTTTTCAGTACCAACGCTTAGCTTCAAGCCTCCAGTTCCCAGTTTCCAGCTCTAGTACTCAGTTTCCAGTATCTGAGTCACGATCTCTGGTCCCAATATTCAATCCTTGCCTTCTAGCCTCTAACCTCCAGTTCCCAGCAATAGACCAACATGCCTTAGCCAGGCGGATCTACAACAACAACCACATGAACAAATCCAGACACCTTACAGACTAGCACGCCTCGAAGGCCAGTCTACAGCAACCCTAGACCAACGCACCCCCGAGGGTCGGTCTATCACACACTCCGATCATTACACCTCAATGGTCGGCCAGCAACAATCCCTTCAGTGACACGCCAGTGGCTAGCCGATCGGGGATCCCAGTCAACATACCTCAACAACCAGCCGATCAAGGCTCTCAATCAATTTACCTCAGCAATCAGCCAAGTGGACTTCCTAGTCAATACACCTCGGCGGTCAACCAGCACACTAATAGGTACTATCCACCATGCTATGATGATTATGTGTCTAACATCATTTTGTGGTCATTGTACTTTCTAAAGGGTCGGACGACCTCGACTTTGGCTATTTCACCATGATGGTTAGCCAGCAGCATCAACATTTGGCCATACCCCGCGAGGATCGACCGAATACTATTCCAAGCCAACACCCCTCTCTGGGGACAAATCTAGCAACTCTAGACCAAGACGTCTCGCCGAGGCAGGTCTCCAACAACCGCAGACCAAGACGCCTCGCCGAGGCAGGTCTCCAGCAACCTCAGACCAAGACGCCTTGCCGAGGCAGGTCTCTAGCAACTCTAGGCCAAGATGCCTCGCCGAGGCAGGTCTCTAGCAACCGTAGACCAAGACGCCTCGCCGAGGTAGGTCTCCAGCAACCTCAGACTAAGACGCCTCGCCGAGGTAGGTCTCCAGCAACCTCAGACTAAGACGCCTCGCCGAGACAGGCCTCCAGCAACTCTAGGCCAAGACGCCTCGCTGAGGCAGGTCTTCAGCAACCGCATACCAAGACGCCACACCGAGGCAGGTGTTCAATAACCTCAAACCAAGACGCCTCGCCAAGACAAGTCTTCAACAACTTCAGACCAAGATGCCTCGCCGAGGCAGGTCTCCAGCAACTTCAGACCATGACGCCTCGCCAAGGCAGGTCTCCAACAACTTCAGACCAAGACGCCTCGCCGAGGCAGGTCTCCAACAACTTCAGACCAAGACGCCTCACCGAGGCAAGTCTCCAGCAACTCCAGACCAAGACGTCTCGCTGAGGCAGGTCTTCAACAACCTCAAACCAAGACGCCTCGCTGAGGCAGGTCTCCAGCAACCTCAGACCAAGACGCCCTGCTGAGGCAGGTCTCCAGTAACTCCAGACCAAGTTGCATCACTGAGGTAGGTCTCCAGTAACCTCAGACCAAGACTCCTCGCCGAGCAGGTCTTTAGTAACTTCAGACCAAGATGCCTCGCCGAGGCAGGCCTCCAGTAACATCAAGCCAAGATACCTTGTCGAGGTTGATCCCCAGCAACACCAGGTCAACATGTCTCGCCGGATCTTGCCTCCAACAGCATCAGACCAACGCACCTACGACACCGATTATCTTCGGCAGCTTCGCCCCAGTCGGCGGATCACCCTACTTCTTGGGTGTGGTCCCCGTGGCTGCTTCGCAGCTGCCCACTTCTCAGTTACTGTCATTCATCCCCCTGTTACTCCGGCCTCTCCGGATTCTCTGACACCACCAGCCAACCAACCGGTCCCTGCCACTTTGACCGTACAATGGCGGCCCTAACAGGAGCTGGAATCTCTCAACTTCAAAGCCCTATTATAATCCTAGTTCCCCTGTAACCCCTGACCCACCAGCTATAATCCCAATCACATCCAGCCATGACAAAGTGGCCTCCAGCATCATAACCTGACAATTTGTAAGTGCCCTACAACACAACTCCAGCTATAATGCTTTAGAGCTGTGACCAGCCCGTCCCATAGGACGGTGGGCGCCAAGCTTGGCAAATGCGCCCCCATGGGCAGTAAACAGACGATGCCAGCATCCCACAAGAAAAATCAACCACCACAGCAGTGGTAGGCTACTAACGACCGACCACAGGCTTCGCCACAAAGCCCCGGTCAGAGCGGCGGTCATCTTGTCGCCAGCCAGCAATCCCAGGGGCTGAGGGATAGATGGCCCTCCAATTCCCAAGAGAGGGAAGTCTTGAACCCCCTTACACAGCATCGTCGGCTACGGTCACAACCAAAGGGGAACAGGCCAGGGAGTGAAAAATACTCAAGGCACTTCTCGACTCAGACAAGGTGGAAAACCTGAGAAAACACAAATCTCAGTCCATAAGTCCACCTCTGGGGGCAAGACATGGCCCCCGCCAATGTAACCTGAGAAGCCACAAGTGTGATGTGGCCGAAATGTTCGCCGTTAAAACCTGCGGCAATCAATCAAGAATAAATACCGAACTCACAATATAATCCAAATTAACGGTAATACACTGGTGAGCACGGGTCGAATCCACATAGAGGAATATTGAGTTTGAAAACTTTGATTTTTCTTTTAAAGCAAAAATACATGAATGTTTGTATTTGATTTTTCATAATTTAAAGGATATGAAATAAATATATTTGAAAATAAGGGCAAAGAAATTAAATGCGAAATAAATTAGACGAATTGGGATAGAAGTGCGAGGAATCGGAAGAGTGACGCCGTCCACGCCGTGCCGAGCCTTTGATCGTCGCCCCGCTTAGGTGTAACGCGGTCATGAGAGGACCGAAGAAATTGGGATGCTTTAGATGAAAATAGAAGGGTGGATGGAAGAACTACGGAAGGAAAATTATAATGAAACTAGGGTGAGATTAGAATTAAAATGAATTTGAAATCGGTGAGAATTAGAAGAAGTGACAGAAGACAAAATTGAATATCAGAGGGTTAGAAATAACGTTCATGAAGAGTGTAGAGAGAGAAAATAAGAGGAAGAAGGTGAAAAATGTGAAAAATCAACATCTATGGGCGCGGATGAACAGTGAACTGCCAAAAGACTGAACTTTGAAAAATTAAGTATAACTTATAAATGAGAAGGAATTAGAAGATGTGATAGAAGAAGAAAATATAGATCAAGAAGAGAGGAAAAACTTTTGTGAAGAACTCAGATTAAAAAGAGGATTGGAAGAGCTTCAAAATAGAGAAATGACCGAGACTATCATCTCGGATGAACAGTAACGTGCCAGAATAGTATGTTGAAAAACATGTAATAGCTTAAAAACGGAGAAGATTTAGAGAAACTGGTAGAAAGAGAAAATATAGAGCATCAAAAGATGAATAACTTTATAGAAGATAAGAAATTAAAATGAGGATCATAAAAGTATGTAAAGGGCTAAAAACGGGCTAAACTCTCAAGAACTTATATTAAACCAACATAAACACAACCGAAAACACTAAAAACACAACCTACGTAACCTATTCTCCCCACCTCTCTCCAAGAGAACCTCCTTTTATAGCCTCCAAAATTAACCCCTGTTATATGTGAACACCTAATTTGGCTCTGTTCTCTGTGTGTGAACTTCACTCTCTTTTGACCTTGTCGACAATGTGAAGGGCTTGCTTTTTGTGCCTTGTGCATTTGAAAGGTTTGAAGCTTGCGTGAAAGTGGAAGGCTGCCGACCCCGCATATGAAGACATGCAGCCACTGCTGCCACTGCGTCTACATGCACAAAGTCCACTCAACGCGTCGAAGACTTCTGCGTGTGAAGAAGGCCGGCGCCCACCTTGGCCGACAAAGCCGCTGCCTTTTCTCCTTTTGCTATGCAGCACTTGTTGACTTGCAGCCTTAAAGCCCACCATCGTGCCACGTGAAGGAGCCACCAGCCTACGTGAAGATGTGAACCCGCCTGTTGCGCGTTGGCCAGCTGCCAAGGAGCCATCGTGAAGGCCACCCAAAGCCTTTGAAGACAAGTGTGCATGCAGTGGCTGCTTTGGACCCATTTGCCAAAGTGAAGGAGTCTTGTTCGGCATACATGGCCATGTGTTCTCACGTGAATGAGTGCCCACGTGAATGCTTTTGTCGTTGTTTGGCCTTTGTGAAGAGCCCACCATCTGACCACCTGCGTATAGATATAGTGCATAGCTATTATGTTTAGAAGCTTTACATAAAAACCAATAGAAGCCTTACGTGAATACTATATGTTGCACTTTCAAACCTCACATGTTTCATTAACATGTATATACATATATTACATATATATATATCGTATGGAAGATATAATATATATTATGAATGCCTTAGTGATATATATATATATTACAAGTTGATATATTCTGTATATATTTATGTTATGTATATAGATATTAGGAAGAATATAGATATATATCTATATAATGCTCTTATATCTAAAGAGATATATTATGTATCTTTATTATATATAAATAAAGAATGTATTTCTTTTTCTTTCCCCTTTTTTTTCTTTTGAATTTTTAGGCTTAGGCGACAATGCGTTTTGGCTCATTTTTCCGCAGACTTGTGGAGTTCTTGTCGAGTGCATGCAAAATACCATATTTATCGATCAAATTATAATAGTTTCATCAAACTAAGTATTGTGACCGAAAATTGATATTAAGTGTGATAAGGGCATAATTACTAACATGAAAGCTCATAAAAAGTGTGAATATCATAAATTAACTTATACAAATGCACACTTATCACACCCCCCAACTTACTCATTGCTAGTCCCTTAACAATGCAAATAATTTGAAATTAAGGACCAACAAGAGTTTTAAAATATCCATGTCTCATTTTCAGAGCATCTTTCATAGAGTTAACTAAAGTTTAGGAATCTAGAAGCATTAACACACACGAGCCGTAGATTTGGAAACCAAGGTACATAATCAAGAAGTCAATTTAAAGTTCAATAGCACTTGTGCATGTGAAATGCTAAGTCCACAGCAAAGATAATTGCGTCCTCCAGTTGCTATTCCGAACAAATGTCTTTCAATTCTACACTTCTTAATCAGAGCATTCAGCATACTAGCTTTTTATCTGCCTTATTGCTTTGTCCCTTTTGGGATCTCTCTCTTTTTTTTTCTTTTTTTTTTCTTCTTCTTTTCTATACACACATGATGCTGCACTACCTTTCATTGTTTTACGCGAACCTCAATACGTCTTAGGTGAAGCAGGCCCGGTTACACAGATCAAAGTTCCCTTTTCCTTTTGACGCGAACCTCAACACGTATTAAGTGAAGTAGGCCTGGTTACTCAGAATCAGAGCATTTTTCATGGTGTTTGTCTCAAAAAAAAAAATTCAATAGATAACATGGCAGAAAGCTTATAAAAGATCTCTTTCTCAAAAAGTGCAGAATATCAGGCAATATACTCAAAATAGCAGAAGGCTTGTCCGGTCATGTTTCATTAGCGTGCAAGTGATTTTCATTTTTCTAAAGTGCACATGAACTTGAAAGACATTCTTGTATCAGTTTTCTATGGCTAGATTAGATCAATTTTCCATCATCCTTCTCCCTAGTCTTGTCCATTCCAGATTCCCTTTCATGAGAGCATGAATCATGAAAACTCAGTTGAGAATGTTATATTTCTTTTTTTAGTATTTTTTTTAAAAATGAGGTTGTATATAAATGTAACATGTGCAACATATATGAATGCAACATGTGCAACATGATTTTCGTCCCCCCAACTTAAATGACATTGTCCTCAATGGCATGAACAATATGGACTAATAGAACAATGTAAACATAAAATTTATGAAGGAACGGGACAACCTGACAGAAGTGAACGTTGACGGGTTTGACTTGTGACGGCTTGGCAGAGGTGTAGACTTTGAAAATCTGAGCAACAGAGTAAGTAATTATTTCTTCTCCCCCCAACTTATCTTTTATTCAAACCTACAAAATAAAAACACGAACATAAGAAAAACTTGGGTTGCCTCCCAAGAAGCCATTTATTAGCACACAGATATCACTTAAAACTCTGGGTTGCCTCCCAAGAAGCACTAAATATAACGTCTTCAGCCAAACGCAATGTAGCTCATTAACCATCGGGTGGCATTCAGAATGAGCCACCATGTGATCTTGTCCTCCTTCAAATTCCAGCCCTCATACCATTAGAAGACAAGAGTAAGTATGTACGGATTGGGGCCAGAAATATGTGGGTCTCGCACATTATTGATTTTAACATTAACCATGTGTGTGAGCCAGTTTTCATCTTTAGGGATCCAAAAATGATCAATGGCCAATAATTTGTCAAGATCAAGGTAGAACCCTTGCACCATATCAATCCATTGGTCCCCTTCACCGATATTGTCTCTCCTGACTAACCCTTTAGTGACTACTTCCTCTATTGGAACTTGGTTAGGCACTTGTGGCTTATGAATAAGATTGTCATTATCAGCCACATTCCTCTCAGCAATAGCCTCATGAGCATCAAGGGCATTGATCAACTTATCTTCCTGAGAGGAAGTCAAATCAAAGGTAAATATGGTTGGCACAACCCCATCGCGTCCTAGCATGTCAAATTGGAGAGGCTGTATTGCCAGGGGAATCAATTTAGAAGGAAGAGTGAGCCCAGAATCAATTTGATCCAATGACTCAAACATTGTGGGATAGCGCTCAGGGGTAAGATCAAATGTGAAATGTTCGAATATGACCCCGTCATCAAACTCATCACCCAATTGAAGATTATCAATCAAATTTTCCAATAATAAAGTGGGAAGATCAAATGTAAATTTTTCCAACTCGGTCCCTTCATCATAGGTAAGATCAAAAATAAATTTCTCCATTAGGATCCATTCATCACACTCATCAAGAGAAGGAGGATATTCAGAATTCATTTTCATTAAATCAACAAGATTATTTACCACATAACAATCCTCCTTATTATGTATATCCTCGATTGAGTTGTTTGGGTCACTATTCTGCACAGTGATATTCTCAATCTCAAAATATTCATAGAATGGGGTGATGATATCAATATGATCATCATTAGCCTTGAAGCCACCCCCTACTGCTATCCCATCCTCCAGCATGGTATTTCTTGTGCAACCCCCCTCATTCCCAGTAGTGACATCTTGAGCCAAAATGATAGGCAGAAGATCATCATCATCATCATCATCATCATCATTCACGTATTGAGGGGGTTGGTTGAATATCGAAGGAGGGCCCTGGTAAGTAGATCGAGAATACACTATTTGAGATTCAAAGCAGTGGCCCGGTGAATCACCCCTAGTATTGATATTGCTTCGAAAGTTTGGGTGAGATGAATTGGGCTGAAGTTGATTGTACATGGGCTGCTCGTGAACTGCTTGGGATAAAGGTTTAGACAAATGAATTGGGATTGTTTGATCCATCCAAGTCAAATTTGAGTGATTGCTCCAGCCAAGATTATGATAATCTGAAAAGGTATCACACTTGAGCTGAGAGAACCCGAGGGCATTTTGGACTTGAGCTTGGATGATTGGTGGGAGTCGGGCTACAGTAGGACATTCACTCACATGGTGAGTGAGACTGGCACAGAACTCACAGGTTTCCGTGAAAGTTAGGATTGAAATTTTATCATGTTTGAAAGATCCTACAGATTGTTGAAGAGATGAGAGTGAGGCATGATTCATTGAATTTTCACTCAAAATTTCAAACATATCATACGTCTCATCTTCATTCTTGTTCATGAATGCCCCTCTACAGCATGTATCCACCATTTGTCTATCATAATCAGATAATCCCTCATAAAATGCAAACATAATTTGCCATTTGGGTAACTCATGATGTGGACATTGACGTAACAAATCCTTCAACCTTTCTTAAGATTCATAAATTTGCTCGCCTGAAAACTGAGTAAATCCCAAAATCGCCCTTCTCATAATGTTGGTTCGGACTATGGGGTAAAATTATTTTAGAAATTCTAACTGCATATCCTCCCAAGTCCTGATGGTCTTTCCAAAATTCCTTAACCAACATTTGGCTTTTTCTTTCAGTGAGAATGAAAATAAGATCAACTTAAGGGCATCATCACTAAAATTTCGAATTTTGATCAGGGAGCAAACTTCTAGAAAATCATCTAGATGCCTATAAGGATTTTCATTGAGATTCTCATAAAAAGATGGGAGCATCTGGATGAGACTAGGGCGAATCTCATACTGATCCACGAGAATGTCAGGGAGTTGAATACAGGTTGAGGGTTTATAAGTAGAAGGAAAAAAATGTTCCTTCATAGGCGTGGGTTTCCCTCCAAGATTGATGGCCATGAAAAATAGGTTAGATCCCAAAATGATTTTTTTTAATTTTTCAATTTTTCAATTTTATTTTCCCTTTATTGATCTCCTTTTTTATTTTATTCTTTTTTTGGTTTTTGTTTATTTGTTTATTTTTTATTTTAATTTTTTTGAGTTTTTTAAAAAAAATTAGAAACCTTCCATGTATTTTTTAATTTCTATTTTTTTTAGATTAGAAAATCACAATTATTTTTTTTGGTTTGATTTTTTTTATTTTTAGTTTAAAATACCACTAAGACGAAGAGAGAGAAGATGAGATTTTTTATTTTTATTTTATTTATTTTTTTTAATTTTTTTTATGCAAATACAAACAAGTTAACACAAATTATCTAATGACCTAGATGCGACTCAGACCTACAAATGGGGTTTCACAAAATGACCAAAGTACAACTTAAGTTCACCCTCAATATTTCCACCGGCCAGGTAAGGGGTGGGGTAGTGGGAGGCTCCCCCTACTTTCGTAGGGACCTAATTATGTCAAACCACAGTCCCGCTTAAGGCGTTTGCCGTCCGACCGTCTTGCCTTAGGCACCGGTTTCCCCAAGAGGGTAAACTCCAATCGTACTAAAATCACAATGTGATCATAGGACCAATGTCTAATAACTTTTATTTATGACGTAGGTCATACAATGATGCAAGGGAAATGTGGTTTGTGGGCTAAGGAAGGGTGGTGAAATCCCCACCTTATGTTATTTAGGGGTATCGCCCTTAAAGTTTTTTGAAATGAAATACACACCACAATTTCAATCAAGGGGTTCTTATGCAATATGCATGCCAAAATAGGATAAATAGAACATACCTTGTCCCTTGCAATCTCTAAAATGTAATGTAGAAATTAAACAACAGGAAAAAAAATCAAATGATGCATGACCTAAAATATGATGTGTGGTTTCTAATCTTGGAATGAAGATTTTATTTTTGTGATCAAGTGTTTTTTTAATTAAAGAAACTAATCAGCCAATTTTTTTAAGATTTTCTAAATATAAAAGCTAACAAAATATAGAAAATAAATTAAATCACAAGAGGGAAGATTGAGATACTTACTTGGAGCGCGATCCCTTGTCCTTTATTTTTTATTTTGATTTATGTTAATTTTTTTCTTCTTTTTTTGATTTTTTAAGGAGATGTAAAAAAAGGAAGATAATTCTTTTTCTTTATATATATATATATATATAAAAGAAAAATAAAATTTTTCAACTCATACTAACCTCCCCGGCAACGGCGCCAAAATTTGATGTGGCCGAAATGTTCGTCGTTAAAACCTGCGGCAATCAATCAAGAATAAATACCGAACTCACAATATAATTCAAATTAACGGTAATACACTGGTGAGCACGGGTCGAATCCACATAGAGGAATATTGAGTTTGAAAACTTTGAATTTTCTTTTAAAGCAAAAATAGATGAATGTTTGTATTTGATTTTTCATAATTTAAACGATATGAAATAAATATATTTAAAAATAAAGGCAAAGAAATTAAATGTGAAATAAATTAGACGAATTGGGATAGAAGTGTGAGGAATCGGAAGAGTGACGCCGTCCACGCCGTGCCGAGCCTTTGATCGTCGTCCCGCTTAGGTGTAACGCGGTCATGAGAGGACCGAAGAAATTGGAATGCTTTAGATGAAAATAGAAGGGTGGATGGAAGAACTACGGAAGGAAAATTATAATGAAACTAGGGTGAGATTAGAATTAAAATGAATTTGAAATCAGCGAGAATTAGAAGAAGTGATAGAAGATAAAATTGAAGATCAGAGAGTTAGAAATAACGTTCATGAAGAGTGTAGAGAGAGAAAATGAGAGGAAGAAGGTGAAAATGTGAAAAATCAACATCTATGGGCGCGGATGAATATGGAACTGCCAAAAGATTGAACTTTGAAAAATTAAGTATAACTTATAAGCGAGAAGGAATTAGAAGATGTGATAGAAGAAGAAAATATAGATCAAGAAGATAGGAAAAATTTGTGTGAAGAACTCAGATTAAAAAGAGGATTGGAAGAACTTTAAAATGGAGAAATGACCGAGACTATCATCTCGGATGAACAGTAACGTGCCAGAATAGTATGTTGAAAAATATGTAATAGCTTAAAAACGGAGAAGATTTAGAGAAACTGGTAGAAAGAGAAAATGTATAGCATCAAAAGATGAATAACTTTGTAGAAGACAAGAAATTAAAATGAGGATCATAAAAGTATGTAAAGGGCTAAAAACGGGCTAAACTCTCAAGAACTTATATTAAACCAACATAAACACAACCCAAAACACTAAAAACACAACCTACGTAACCTATTCTCCCCACCTCTCTCCAAGAGAACCTCCTTTTATAGCCTCCAAAATTAACCCCTGTTATATGTGAACACCTAATTTGGCTCTATTCTCTGTGTGTGAACTTCACTCTCTTTTGGCCTTGTCGACAATGTGAAGGGCTTGCTTTTTGTGCCTTGTGCATTTGAAAGGTTTGAAGCTTGCGTGAAAGTGGAAGGCTGCCGACCCCGCATATGAAGACATGCAGCCACTGCTGCCACTGCGTCTACATGCACAAAGTCCACTCAACGTGTCGAAGACTTCTGCGTGTGAAGAAGGCCGGCGCCCACCTTGGCCGACAAAGCCGCTGCCTTTTCTCCTTTTGCTATGCAGCACTTGTTGACTTGCAGCCTTAAAGCCCACCATCGTGCCACGTGAAGGAGCCACCAGCCTACGTGAAGATGTGAACCCGCCTGTTGCGCGTTGGCCAGCTGCCAAGGAGCCATCGTGAAGGCCACCCAAAGCCTTTGAAGACAAGTGTGCATGCAGTGGCTGCTTTGGACCCATTTGCCAAAGTGAAGGAGTCTTGTTCGGCATACATGGCCATGTGTTCTCACGTGAATGAGTGCCCACGTGAATGCTTTTGTCGTTGTTTGGCCTTTGTGAAGAGCCCACCATCTGACCACCTGCGTATAGATATAGTGCATAGCTATTATGTTTAGAAGCTTTACATAAAAACCAATAGAAGCCTTACGTGAATACTATATGTTGCACTTTCAAACCTCACATGTTTCATTAACATGTATATACATATATTACATATATATATATCGTATGGAAGATATAATATATATTATGAATGCCTTAGTGATATATATATATATATATATATTACAAGTTGATATATTCTGTATATATTTATGTTATGTATATAGATATTAGGAAGAATATAGATATATATCTATATAATGCTCTTATATCTGAAGATATATATTATGTATCTTTATTATATATAAATAAAGAATGTATTTCTTTTTCTTTCCCCTTTTTTTTCTTTTGAATTAAGATTGGGCTTAGGCGACAATGCATTTTGGCTCATTTTTCCGCAGACTTGTGGAGTTCTTGTCGAGTGCATGCAAAATACCATATTTATCGATCAAATTATAATAGTTTCATCAAACTAAGTATTGTGACCGAAAATTGATATTAAGTGTGATAAGGGCATAATTACTAACATGAAAGCTCATAAAAAGTGTGAATATCATAAATTAACTTATACAAATGCACACTTATCAAAGTGGTCTCCCATTGCTCGCCAGCCACCCTACGAGGCGGGATGGGCTCGACAGTCCTGGCCTCCCCCTATCTCAGATGTCTAATGGGGGAGGGTCCTTTCCACCGAGCCGCCTCTCCTCAGAAGATCCACAAAGCCCGCTGCGCAAGGCAGGCCCCAGACATAGGCAACAAAGCCAGAAGCATTGTTATGCCGGGCTCCCCCGGCCTCTTTATGCCATCGGCATTGGCATCCATCCCAGTCATATCATCAATCGCCGAAGTGGCCACCTATATGGTGAGTTCGGCGCCCGGACCAGATTACTCCCGTGATGTAGGCCCTGCACACCTCTGCCACAAGCCCAACACGCGAGACAAACGGGAACAGAATTCTCAAGTCACGGATAGCGGCCTACAACTTCAAGCACCACGCGTGTATCCAGCCACTTAGATCCCTCTGAAATCTAGCTCTACAACGGTCTTCTGTAAACATACCACCGTCGCATGAAAGATCGCAGTGGGAGCGTCAATCCCCAGAACAAATAACTACCACCACGCCAATAGGGCCGGGAGAAATCAAGCCTGAAAGGCGCACGGGCCGCACGCCGTCATCTTCGCCTCCGACGCACGCCCCGTGGGGGGCATTTGTTGGCACCGGCTTATTTTTTCGAATTAATCGAGGATTAAGCATAGGGAAATATTCTCTAAATAGAGCAAAATGGCACATCGCCAAAGTTGCTCTACCAGTCAAGTTATGCTCGGAAATTGAGACGTGTCGCCGGGTCAAGCGGTGCAACATAACAACTGGGGATCGGCCCCGAGCAAATGGCACTATGCCAGCCAGTTTCTCGACAACCGGGTCGATTTTGGGATTCGGGACAACCTGCCGTACCTTACGGCACTATGTGAAGATTCGGGGATCGCCTCCGGACACTCTGCATAAAGTGTCACACCACCGGCGCCTCAACAACCGGGTTAACCCGGGACTCAGAACAGCTTGCCGCATCATACGGCTCTTCACCAAGGAGCGAGGGTCACCCCGACCACCAGACAAATGGCATCATCATGTCAACGTCCCAGTCAGCGGGCCCAACTAAGGGTCCTAACCAGCTAGCCGTGACCCGTGGCAACATCAACGATCGATCGGGTCCACCCCCGATCACTCAGTTTGCGGGTTTACCCCCGTTCAACATAGCTACCCGAGCCGACTCGGGGGCACCCTGACTACAAGCCACGCCACGTGGCGCCCAGCAATGTGGCCGGGGTCTACCCTCGATTCACCTCCCTCCACCCCTCTGAAGTCAAAGGAAGACCGCCGTCAAGGCCAACCGCAAGCTTTAGGAGCTCACAACACCCTTACATGGCCCACACATGCCTGTCGGGAACTTCCCCGAGCACCTGGCGGACGCGTATGATCTAGCCACCCTGTACCAAGTCGGAGCCAGACTCAGGACTCCTAGTGGCCCACCGCGTCATGCACCACCATCGTGCGGCCTCGCACGCGGATCGACCTGTTTATAGCTGGTCAAACCCTCAGTCAACCCAAGTCAAACCCTTAGTTAATTCTCAGTCAAACCCTCAGTCGAACCCTCAGCCAAACCCTCAGTCAACCCCCAGTCAAACCCTCAGTCAAACCACAGTCAAACCCTCAGTCAACCCTTAGTCAAATCCCAGTCAAACCCTCAGTCAACCCCCAGTCGAACCCTCAGCCAACCCCCAGTCAAACCCTCTGTCAACTCTCAGTCGAACCCCCGGTCAACCCCCAATCAAACACTCAGTCAACTCTCAGTCAAACCCTCAGTCAACCCCCAATAAAAACCCCTAGTAAAACCCTCAGTCAAACCCTCAGTTAACCCCCAGTCAAACCCTCAGTTAACCCTCAGTCAACCCCCAATCAACCCCTCAGTCAAAGCCCCAGTTAACCCCCAGTCAAACCCCCAGTCAACCCGTGGTCAAACCCGGTTAAAACCCCCCGGTCAAACCCGCCTAAACCCCCCATTCAATTAAAAAAATTAATTTAATTTTTTATCAAAAAAGAGAGAAAAGAACCAGCCCGCCTAAACCCCCTCAGGGGGGCTGGTCCGCGTAAACCCCCATCCAAGGGGGGTTTACGCGGACCAGCTCAGGCCCCCTAGTTGGTCTGCGTAAACCCCTTCCCCTCTCTCTCTCTCTCTCAACCCATAACCCAAGCACTATTCACTTGGGTTTACGCGGACCAGCTCACCCCTCTTAGCTAGTCCGCGTAAACCCCATGTGACCCTTCACCTTCCACTATAAAAGCCCCCCCTTGGGAGCCCAAAGGGCATGGATGAAGCACCAAATGCATCAAGCATCAACGCAAGGAGCTCAACCCCAGACTACAAAGGCGCGCTAAGGAGAATTGTGTGTGTTTGCTAGGCTCGCGCCGAGGGCATGCCGCATATGCATCCCTCATATGGCGTCTAGCCCAAACACCCGTCTCCGGAAGATTTGTGTGTGTGTTTGCTAGGCTCACGCCGAGGGCATGCCGCGTGAGCATCCCTTATACCGCGTCTAGCCCAAACACTCACCTCCGACCCCCTGTTGTGATATGTCATCTCGATAATCGTGCATGACCCCAGCTTTTGCTTGGTGAAAACACTCTACCCGAGTCCTATCTCGATACTCGTGCACGACCCTGATGTCGCTTCGTAAGAGTGCCATGCACAATCCCTGCCTCAATAATCGTGCACCATCAAACATCGCTCGATCGAGGCACCCTGCTCAATCTCTGCCTCGACATTCGTGCACGACGCAGACGTGGCTTGGTAAAAGCATCCTGCCCAGTCTCTGTCCCAATGGTCGCACACCATCAGACATGGCTCGACCGAGGCACCCCGTCGGGTCCTCTGCTTCGACAAGCGTGCCCTCAGCACTGTCACTTGGACAATGGGCATACTTCACAAGTCACGATGCAAGATGAAGTGTCAGGCCCCTGCAAGTCACACCGGGCCCCGAGCACGACCATCGAGGTCTCCCGACGCCTGCCTCCTTTAGTCACAACGGTGCCTCCGACACCCGACTCCAGTCACATCGGGCCCCGAGCACGACCATCGAGGTCTCTCGACGCCCGCCTCCTTTAGTCACAACGCTACCTCCGGCACCCGACTGCCAGCTACTTTAGTCACAACGGTGCCGTCGGCACCCGATTACCCAACTACTCTAGTCACAACGGTGCCCCCGGCACCTGACTGCCAACTACCTCAGTCACAACGGTGCCCCCCGCGCCCGACAGCTCAACAACTTAGTCACAATGGTGCCCCCGACACCCGATTACCCAATCACTCCAGTCACAACGGTGCCCCCGGCACCCGAACACTCAACAACTCCAGTCACAACGGTGCCGCCGGCACCCGACTACCCAGCTACTCCAGTCACAATGGTGCCCCCGGCACCCGACTGCCAGCTACCTCAGTCACAACGGTGCCCCCGGCACCCGACTGCCAGCTACTCCAGTCACATCGGGGCCCGCGGCACCCGACCACTCAGCCACTCAGTCACAATGGTGCCCCCGGCACCCGACTACCAGCTACTCCAGTCACATCGGGGCCCGCGGCACCCGACCACTCAGCCACTCAGTCACAACGGTACCCCCGGCACCCGACTGCCAGCTACTCCAGTCACATCGAGGCCCGCGACACCCGACCACTCAGCCACTCAGTCACAACGGTGCCCCCGGCACCCGACTGCCAGCTACTCCAGTCACATCGGGGCCCGCGGCACCCGACCACTCAACAACTCGAGTCACAACGGTGCCCCCGGCACCCAACTGCCAGCTACTCCAGTCACATCGGGGCCCGCGACACCCGACCACTCAACTTTCCCATCACAATGGTGCCTACGGCACCCCTACTGCCCCGACCTCGACATTGTTTCATGTCGGGAATACATTGTGACGCCCCTCGAGCGCCATCCTGCTAAGTCACAGGTCCCTTGGCGGACACTACGTACAGATACAGAACTACCCATACAATAACGCAATGACCCGGGGACCGTCACAAATGACGGAATTGTCCCGCGGCTTGAAAGCAATTGTAATCGGGCTCTCATGCCCCCATATAAATGCCTTTCATGGCATATAAGTCATGTAATCCAGTCAGGGAAAGGCCCCCCTCCTCGCCGGAACCAGTCCCTCTGTCCCCCGTTATCCATGTTGTGTTGTTGTTGCCCTATCGCTGTTGCATAGACTAAGCCCTCCCAACGTCGCGGCGTCCAGGGTCCCTGACTCTCTATTCGGCAGTAGAAACAAAGGTGTTTGGATTCAATCCGATGTAAAATAAACACTGGTTGCTTGAGACCGGTGGGAAAAGACGTCCAGTACACGAATCCCCATAATCGCCTACACACTCGCACCCGTGGAACCCCTTTTATCCACGTGTCGCCCGATCCCTCGAGCCACGTGTTGCATCCTGGCGACGCTTCCCCGGTCAATCCTCGGTTCCATAGGTGATTGTCGAGAAATCGACTGGCACGCCCGCATTCCAGCCAGCCATCCCTGTCCCAGTCTCCCATAATGATGAACCATACGCCAACCCTGCCAGTGCGCTCCTATCGTTCTCTTTGCCATCTTCTCAATACCCCCGGAATCCCCGCGTGCCCAGTCAACCTATCTCGACCTTCCGTAAAAGGCGAGTCTACACCCCCGCCGTGAGGACAAAACAACAAGTGACTGCCCCGCGGTAGCAAATAGCGACCATATAGTGGACGCTATTTCTGAAATTGATGGCTATCTAGTGGACGTCAATTACCCAGTTTCATAATATGTCTTAGTTTCTCATGCGTTTTATTGGTACGTCATACTTGTTCAAGTTCTGTTCTTAAACTTCATCATTCTGTGAAATCTACATTATCATCCTATAGTGGCTTATTCATTGGAACTCTATATTGGCTATAAACTATAGTGGATGTCTACAAATATACATGACTCAATGCTTGTGCATATAGGGCTCGATCTGGTCCTGGGAGGAGCACCCGAAAGTACTTGTGAGCATGGGAGTTGATTGATCACGGTGTGGCATTGCACCAAAGTGTATGACTTTCTAGATTGTGACATTCCATGACTCGTGCTTGACTTGACTTGACATGACTTGTGTGGCCCGGAATGGATATTTACTTACTTGATATTATAATAGCCAATTCACATGACATGACTTGATATTTACATGCTTGACAGTCTTGATATACTTCACATGATCCCTTGAAATCTTTCTAGTCCATCTATATTACTTCTTAATACTTTATTCTCGTCTTTATCTCGCGTACATGCATCGCCATACTTGCATAGTGCATGTAACATGTAATTTACTTAAAGCAAACTTGATCTTGGGATATAATTCCTACTGAGTGTTCGCTCACCCTAGTTTTCCCTATTTTTCAGGTAACTCTGATGGCGAAGATCATTCGGATGGGAATGGACATGAGCAAAGAGTATGGAGCCATCCGACTGTTGAATCGTCAACCTAGTAGTGTCTTTTCATCTTTCTTGAGTCTATCATTGTAATTTTCGATTTCTTGAGTCTAGTTCGTCATTAAGTGTTCCATTACTTTGAAGGATTTTTGTATGGAACTAGTTGAAGTTATTAATGGAATAAAGGATTTGGTTTATCTTTACTTTTGTGCACTCTATCTATAAGGTCGAATTCTTTATGCTCTGATTGACGTGAATGATATAAACTCGTCACGTATACCGGGTTCCTTCCGCGCTCGGGGCGTGACACGAGTAAAAGGTGATGAAAGCTGTTTGGAGCGACGAGGACGACAGCGAGTCCAAACCCGAGGAGGAGGATGAACTCGACGAGCTGGTCCAGAATCTTTGTTTGATGGCAAATGAGGAGAACGACGCCGAGGTAAATTCTGATGACGAAAACCTTAATTACTTGTGATCAATGGAAACTTGCATATGTTGATTTGTATAAAAGTTACAAGAAGGTTAAGTCTAAAAATAAAAATTTGATAAAGAAGTTTTATGACTCTACACATTCTAGTTCATCTTCATGTATCAAATGTAGTTTGCTTGAGTTAGAAGTTGAAAAGATAAAAGATAAAAATGAAACCTTGAATTCCACGATAACCTTGTATGAAGATGAGCTTGGTTGCTTAGAAATTGAAAAACAAGATGCATACCACAATGTGAGCAACCTGAATGAAGAGAAAGAAAAATTGGAAAAAGAAATTGAGGAAATAAATCTGAAATTGATCAATTGTGAGAGAGCCAAGGAAGATTTTGAGAGCAAAATTGAAAATCTACTCATAGAATTGAAGAAATCAAAGGAAGCTCAAGAAAAATCTGTTAAGGGAAAAGAAAAGCTGAGAAATATTTTTGAATACAAAAGAAAATCATCATCTGTGCATGATCATTCTTCATAACATTCACATGATAAAGCACAAAATTTTCATGGTTCTTGTTCATATTCAGTTAATGCTTTCTCAAATGCGAAGAGCAACAATGTTTTTGGAAAAAGGAGAAACATTTTTTGGAGCGCTCCGGTCACGTATTTCTACTGTGGGAAGTTTGGTCATTCCATTCATCATCCGCCCTCATCAAGTCACATGTGTACCAATGTCTGAAAATAGATTTCTTGTTGAAAAAGGAGGAGTGATCTTGATGACAGTTTTGGTGCTCAGTCTTGATGTGTTGAATGTTGAGTTTAGGAAGCAAAGAATGGGAAAATTAAGTGTGCATACTTGTCATACTTGATGTTTTATCTTCAACAAGTGGTGTTTCAATTCCTAACAATTGATATCATTCAGGCTCTTATGATGTATGGAACAATGTGAAAATCATTGTGATTGTTTCTTATGATGAGTGGCTCTGGTTCATGTGCTAAGTTCCATCTGTCATGTGATCTTATGGTGCATATTGCCCCACTTTTTGATTATGCCAAAGGGGGAGAAGAATTATTTATCATAAAGTTTTGTCGTCATCAAAAAGAGGGAGATTGTTGTGCTATGTTTGTGATTTTGATGACAACAAAATTTTATGTATGTGTGAGAAAGCATGTTTGAGAAAGCCTTGTATTGAATGAGAATGATGTTGTGAAAACATGTTTACATGAATGAATGCATATTGATGCATGTGACTTCTCAAGAGATGAGATTGATAGTGAAAATTGGGAAACACGCTTGCAAGAATGCATACGTGCATGTGTGTGTGAATGCCTTGTTCTAAATGGCAATTGATGTGGAAACATGATTCCATGGCAAGTTTAATTTATCTTGAAGGTCAGAAGTTCATGTTCATTTTACCTTGTTAAATGTGAGTGTTTTAGTGTTCATTTAGGGATACAAGAAGGTCCCTTGTTTATACCAATGCTTCTCTTGATATCGATGGTCTACACCTCTTTTGTTCCAAGTTGACTGCACTTGAACTCTATGAACATGTCAAATTGAGCCTCATGTTATGTATACGTACTTTGACAATGCTAATTGAATGATTGAGCTCCCATGCTATTGTACATGCCTTTGTATTTGGCATCAAAATAAAAGCTTGTGATTTAAGTCTATATGATAAGATTTCTTGGAGTTATGTGCATTTGGATGGTTGTGAAGATATGGAGTTGTATGAGGAAGAATCAAATGTAAGGAGTCTTTAATCTTGATACCTATATTAACTTGATGTTCTTGTGATTCTGCAGGTTTAAGGATGGTCTTTAAACATTCCCAAATTTAGAAGTAAATGGTAATATATAATCACTTGTTTTTCCCTTGAGAAGATGGAGGTTTGAAGTGTTTTCTAACCCAATCTGGCAGGGGTCGACCCATAGGGTAGACCCTCATAGGGTCTGGTTCTGTCTAAAGCTGAAACCAGGGGAGGTGTTGCAGGGGTCGACCCCCTCGTCCCTGCATGTTGTCTGCCTTGTTCTATGCAGAGAAGTTGCAGGGGTCGACCCTATGGGTCGACCCTTTCCGAAACGGGATTTGCGAAAGTCATCTAAACCCATTTTTTTGACTTGGAAACTTTACCAAATTACCCCCAAAAGGTTCCTAGACTTATGAGGGTGTTTTTAACACACTTTAGAAGGGTTTTATGGGTCATTTGGCCACTCCAACTTCTATATATATATCAACTCCGAATTTGAGAAGAAGAACCCTAATGTGCTTATTTTTCTATCTTGTAGGAGAAGAAAGGGAAGAAGAAGAAGAGAAGGAGAAGAAGCCAAGGTGGATTTCATCTGCTCCAAGGGGTTTCTGGAGCTCATGGAAGAAGAGAAAGTGAAGCGGCTTGAAGAGAGGAACAAGAAGATGCCAAAATCGCAATCATCCATCTACGACCAAAGAAGGGCTGCATCGTTTAGAGAAGGGGGAGCTTTACACTTGTTATATTCTCTTTGTTTAAGTCTTAAGAGTTCATTTGGGGCATATTGTATTTATTTGTGAACATTTTACTCATTCCTAAACGAATATTTTGTGTGGGTGTTCGGAGAGTGGGTTCTCCGAGTGTTTGTGTTGACGTGTGTGCGTCGTTTTGTGCAGAGGATATCCGCATGTGGTTTGGGGATTATTTCCCGTGTGTGGTTTGGAGTTTTCTCCCGTGTGGTTGTGCAGGCGCCGACCTGCGTGTGTCTGTTGGAGCTTGGCTCCGTGTGTGTGTGGGGATTTATCTCTTGGCTGTTTTAACAGTAGTGAAGCCTCACTCAGTTGAGTGAGGGATGGACGTATGGAGCCCGTCGTGGTCCCAAACCACCTTAAAAATCGTTGTGCCTTGTGGTTTGATTGTGGCTTGATTGTGGTTTGCATTTCATCTGTTTTAGTTATTCGCCATTCAAAGTCTCGGCACATCGTTGCATACACACACATATTCACTTCATTACTAATTACATGCGAGTGAGCTTTGAGAGCGTGTTCATCTTGCTATATCTAGTTCATGTTTATCAAATCTAATAGAGGCTAAATTGTGTATTTCCCTTTTACTTTGAACTCAGAATATTGTGTGTGTAGAGACTGCATTCTCCGCGTGAGCTGGATTGTAGGGTTTGTTCCCCGAGTTTGTGTGTGCATTGTTGGGGCACGTCCCTGTGTGTGTGCTGCCTCGGCAGCGTGTGTATTGGGGTTTTTACCCCGTGTGTGTGGGGTGGAATCCCTGTGTTAGCTGCATTTGCAGCGTGTTGAGAAAGCCTCACCGGGTTTGGTGAGGGGTGGACGTAGGCGGACGGGTGTCCGGTCAAACCACCTTAAAAATCCCGGTGTCCTGTTCTTTGGTGTGTGCTTGTTGGATATTTTTTGCATCTCGATCGTGTGGGCCTAGTGAGAACGAGAGCATCAATTGCTTAACACGATCGTGAGAGTTGGGTGAGTGTGAAAGAATTAATTTCATCTAGTTTAAATTTGTCTCATCTCAATTTTAATTCACAACCTGATTTAGATAATTGTTCATAACACTATTAAGAACTAAATCTTAGTTAAAATATGTCATCTAGTTTTGGGGGACAATTCAACCCCCCCTTCTTATCCGCAGATATCACCATTTGGGCTAACAATTGGTATCAGAGCGAGGTCTCTGGTTTTTTTTCAACCTCACGGTTGGAGAGTAAAGATCTTTAGCGATGGCTAATATGGTTTCATTTCCTATTTTTGATGGCTTTGATTATACTTCATGGGTTGGAAAATTCTATGTTTGCGTAACTAGTTTTGATCCGAAGCTTATGAAGCTAATTACTCATGGTCCTCACATTCTACCTAGAAATAAATCAAAGTGGACCGATGAGCATAAGAAGAAGAACACTGATAATCTCTTTGTTTTGAATGTTCTCAAGGCTGCAGTAAGCACTAACAAATTTTTATTTGTTTCCAACTGCAGGTCTACAAAAGAAATCTGGGATGGGCTAAATGATGCTCAAAATGAAAACTGGAATGATGAGTGCCTCGTGGCAAACAACGACAATGATCATCAAAGTGAGGAAAGCTCAAAGGTAAATTCTGATGATGAAGATACATTTAGTTATGAAGAATTGATGAATGCTTATGAAGAGTTGGTTGATAGATACAAGATAATAAAGGCTGAAAACAGGAAACTTAAAAAGAAATCTGAAAATCCCTTCCATGAAAACAGTTCTTGTGCTAAATGTTCTGAACTTGAAATGTTGAATGAAATTCTCTTGATATGCTTAAAGAAACCCTTTCTTGCTTAAGAGATGATAATAAAGAACTAAAAGAAAAATTAGAATCGATATCCAACGATCAACTCTTGCTCGATGAATTGATTTCAAACAAAAATCTTGTTGAAGAAATTGAGAAATTGAAAGATAAAAATAATTTGTTGCTTGATAAACTTAATACTTTTGAGAAAGGAAAAAGTGTGATTGTTGATGATAGTGATAAATTGAATGCGCTTGAACAAGAAATTGAAAGTCACAAAAGTGTTAATTTTTTGTTGAATGAGAAAATTACATCATGTGAGGAAGAATTGATTAGCTCTGAACTGCATATCTTGTCTCTAGAAAATGAAATCAAAAGTTTAAATGAATTTATATCCACATCTGCTAAACAAAATCAAAAACAGAAAAATAACTTTGGTTCCTCCAGTGTGCATGCCAACTGTTCACATGACAAACACTTTCACGCAACCAAAAGAATGAATGTCTCATATTTTTTTGTGGTAAATTTGGCCATGAAATGCATGATTGTTCTTTGATGAAATTTGATGATGATGAGGCATTAAAATCAAGAGTGAAAATATTTGATGGTTCCAAAAATCATGAGAAACCCATAAAAAAAACTTCAACGTGCATTGCTTGTATTGTGGATTACATGGCCATGTAATGGAAGATTGCTTTACAAAGAAAAGAGATGATGAGTGGTTTGTCAAAAGGAACTTTTCTTGTTATTACTGTGGTAGATTTGGACATATAATGAATGATTGCTTTGTGAAGAAAAATGATGATCTGAATACCATTAAAATGTGGACAAAGTCTTTTGGAAGTGTTGCTAACTCCTCGGGACCCAAAAAGTCTTGGGTACCCAAAACATCGAAATGAGAAATCTGTTTTTCAGGGGTGCCTTGAGGCAGAAGAAAATGTTGATAAATAAAGGTCTCTCAATGCAGGAAAATGAATAGCTTGTCTGGTAATGACTTCTAGTGCATTGTTTGTTTTTTATTATTCAACTCAGGTAAGAATTTAAATTTTGAGAGAAATATAATTGCTTCCAATTGTAAATACCTGCTGACTTTTCTTAGGTCTCTACTTGCTAGTTTGCATACACCGTAAATAAGAATCAAATTTGGTACACATCCATTTTTGCATTCATGTTTCGTTGATTTTGGTAATTATTGAAGTGTTGAGATTTACAGGTTAGGTGGTTAATTGATCCAAATAGCTTTTGCATATGCTCGTATAAACTTTGCATTTTTCGTGCTTGAATGCCATGATTATCCGGTAAATAAAATGGTGTGTTGTGGAAGGTTGGATTCAGTCCTGCTGGAAACGCTCACCATGCGTGAGTTAGGCCTTCGGACTAAAATCTCCGTCTCGTACCGGTAATCAACCTTGCATGATTACACTTCCATGTCCGTGCTTGAGTGTATGTATATAGACTATACACCCTTCCCTTTGAAGTCTTCTAAGACCTTACATCCTTGATAAATAAAAATGCAATGATTTTTATCACTTGTGAAACATGGCATATACTAAGGGGGAGGATGTATTTCCTATGGTACATATATTTAGGGGGAGTCACAACTATGTCTTGACAAATTCATTTTATACATACAAAATAATTACCCCCACACTTTGCACAAAATGAAATTAATAGCTTTGATTGATAAAGATTTTAGATATTCTTTTCAACACTTTATAGGGGTCTTGAATTTTTACATGGAAATCAAGTGAATCATGAGGAAAAAACTGCCTACCCCATCAAAAATTCAATAAGTGGATTGTGGAATTGAGTAGCCGGGAATCTCCACTGAAATAAATGAGGAAACTCGCGCTGAAAAGTGAAGCAAAAGTCCACATGAAAAATCAAATAAGTGACGAATCCTAATAACCGGAAATCCCCATTGAGACACATGAGGAGACTCGCGTAAAATGGTGAAGTCCATTAAAAGAAAAATAATTGGGGTTGTGCGAAGCTACCGATAGTCAAGGAACTAAAATGAAAGTGTAGAGAGGAGATAACCCTCTAGTGTTCCTAAGAAAATCTAGATATCCATATATTTTGAAGTGCATTATTCATTGACTCACATTTCACATATTGGGTATCATTGTCTTGCATGTACACTCTGAATTTGTCTCAATCATGGTACATGCGGAGCTTCTAGAATATGAATGCACTACTTTTTTAGTTATGCTTCATGCTTTGCTGCTTGATTCTAAATCACGTGCTACATTCCATATCCTTTGCCCCATTGAAGGGAAGTTATATTGTTAATTGCATGCTTAAAAATCTTGCTTGAATGCTTGTTTGAAAACATCTTCTTAGTCAATTGATATCAGAATTTCCTTCTCGTGTACATATCATCCTTAAATAACCCCAGGGTCTGTCAGTTTCTATTGAAGACATAGAGGGGGAGAACAATGTGTGTTTCAGCCATACATTTGCACATAGTTCAGTTTCAGTTATACATTTTGCACATAGTTCGGTCATACATTCTGCATACAGTTTAGAACTTACGCATTTGCATATATTTCAGTTATCTTGTTAATATCACAGTTCTCTAGACATATAATGCGTCGCATAGTCTTGGCATTTGGAATTTGCATTTTCTAGGTTATGCGTACACTGGGCAGAACATAGTTGCACCGTTGAAGTCATACATACACATAAACTTTGCATTTTCAGGTCTGCACTTGTACATAATTTTGGGTTCTTGAAAGGCATGTGCTTCATCTTAAGTTTGAACCAATTGTCTAAGGAAGTCTCCTTGTGCATCACGTTTTTCCAAAGGGGGATAAAGCTTTTCAAAAGAGAAGAATGAAGTGGTACACTTGCAACAGGTTGAGTTTAAGTCCACCCCTACGTTTTGATAATACCAAAGGGGGAGAGTTTTGGACTTGGCTACAATATTTTGTCATCATCAAAAAGGGGGAGATTGTTGGATTCGTTGTGCTCCCTCGTTGATTTTGATATTGGTTTTGATGATAACAAAATATTGTGTGTATTGTGTGTGCTTGATTGTGTGAATAATTTTTCCATGGATTGAACTCACGTCTATGTCTTGAAGTGCATGTGTTATTGAAAATCTTCATTGAGGAATCCTTGTTAACCAAGGTACTTGTATTCTGATTATTCTGCATCTCAGGAACAAAAGTATTGGTGGACATCAGATGGAAGTTAAATGAATGTTTGAATGAGCATCTTATTGTTTATGATTCAAATAGGTGGTAAATCATATTTTCATTCTTCAAGTATGATTGGTAAGGCAGTGCATATCTCCAATCTTTCAACTAGGTGAACTTTGAGTTAGCTCGATCTACCCTCTGCAATGTGTCAACCCATTTGTGTTTGATGCATTTTCTTCATGAGGTTTTGAGGTTTCAAAATATATTGGAGAATTCATGTTGATCTTGATGAAAAATGGAAGAATGATATTCTCATATTGCATGGATGCTTGATGAATTCATTTAAATTCTTAGATGTGTAGTTTGGAGACTTAGAAATGGTTTCTGTATGGGTTTGTCAAGGATAATACATGTTAAAGATTGTTTTCATCAACCTTATGTAATTTGGTTTCTTAATGCATTTCATTTATGGTCTTCCATGTTGAAATCTTGAAAGGGCCTTCATGCATTTTCCCTCTTGAGCTCTTGAGCTTGGATTAAAGAAAATCGGGCTTAGCTTGTGCCTTCTTGCATCATCTTCATAGTCTTTGATTTTCATGCAAATCGATTGAATTAAATTATTTTTAATCATAGAAATTCATGATTGGGTGTTTGATATTCATTGGGAACTCATAAAATTGGTTTTTCATTGAGCTGGAGTTGAATGGGTCGACCCCCTCATTGTCTGGGTCAACCCCTGGGCAGAAAACTGCCCAAACAGAATGCATGCAGCAGGTGGGACGACCCAGTTCTGAACTGGGTCGACCCATGTGCAGACCGACTCTATAAACGGAGTCTGCCTTACAATTGGGACGTCCCAGTTCTACAACTGGGTCGACCCAGTTAGTTCGCAGCCTACGCACGTGTCCGATTTGGGCCTCCGGAACCCATCCATGTGGGCACCTTTTGAACTGATATTTTACCCCTTTGCCCTTAGGTTAAAGATGGATATCTTAGAGGGTTTTTGCTAGGGTTTTGCATGGGCTTCTTGGTCATTTGATCCTCTTATTGTGCTGCTATATATATGTTGTGAATTTTGTGAGAAGAATAAGAAAGTGTGGCTAATTCTTTCTATCTTGCAGGATAAGGATAACAAGGAGGAGAGGAAGAAGAAGAAAAAGGAAGAAATCATCTGCATCAATTGATCTTTGAAGCTCGAGGAAGAAGAGAACAATAAGCGGACTGAAGAGAGGAATCCAGCGATAGTAAAATCACGATCATTCGTCAACTTCAGCTTAGAGTACTGGATCATTCAAAAAGGGAAAAATCTATCCTTTGTTAGATCATTTATGATGTATTCCATGATCTATCTTTCATTATGGGCATCATTATGTATTTTCCTTTTACTTTGAACTCAGAGTACTGTGTGTGTGCGGAGACAGCGTTCTCCGTGTGAGCTGGATTGCGGGGTTTGTTCCTCGAGTTTGTGTGTGCATTGTTGGGGCACGTCCCCTGTGTGTGCTGCTTCGACAGCGTGTGTATTGGGGTTTTTACCCCGTGTGTGTGGGGAGGAATCCTTGTGTTAGCTGCATTTGCAGTGTGTTGAGAAAGCCTCACCGGGTTTGGTGAGGGGTGGACGTAGGCGGACGGGTGTCCGACCGAACCACCTTAAAAATTTCGGTGTCATGTTCTTTGGTGTGTGCTTGTTGGATATTTTTTGCATCTCGATCAACATGAATTCTCCAATAAATTTTAAAACCTCAAAACCTCATGAATAAAATGCATCAAACACAAATGGCTTGACATATTGTAGAGGGTAGATCGAGCTAACTCAAAGCTCACCTAGTTGAAAGATTAGAGATATGAACTGCCTTACCAATCATACTTGAAGAGTGAAAATATGATTTACCACCTATTTGAATCATGAACAATAAGATGCTCATTCAAACATTCATTTAACTTCCATCTGATGTCCACTAATACTTTTGTTCCTGAGATGCAGAATGATCAGAATATAAGTACCTTGGTTAACAAGGATTCCTCAATGAAGATTTTCAATAACACATGCACTTCAAGACATAGACGTGAGTTTAATCCATGGAAAAATTATTCACACAATCAAGCACACACTATACACACAATACACACAATGTTTTGTTATCATCAAAACTAATACCAAAATCAATGAGGGAGCACAACGAACCCAACAGAGGTATTGACAGCGTTGCCGATGGCCCTTCCGACAGATGGGCGGGAGTTGCCTTGTGTAGAGGGCGTAGTCTTCTTACTTGTTCTGGTTCGAGACCGAAGTTTACTGGTGTTGAGGTTGTCCTCCCGAGGGTGGAGGTTGTGCGTGTGACCATGTGGCCTTGTGGCCTTGGCTGTGGCTTCTCTGTTGAGAGTTGGAGTAGCATAGAGACTCCGTAGATCTATCGTTTACTATTTTTACTGTTCTTGTCACTGCTGTTATTTATATTATTATTATTATTGCTCATGTTACTGTTGTTACTATTTACCACTATTGTTGTGGTGGGGGATCCGCGGGACCCCTACTGAGCCAATGAGATGAGGCTCATTCCCTATTTTTCAGGTGTGGTACTCTTCTTGGGAGTTAGAGCAGTGTTAGGGCGGTCGTTAGTTGCCAACTTGTCAGTGCAGGGGTATGCCCCGTAGTAGTGCACGTTTCTTTTCTAGTTGATTGTACTTATGGATTAGACTCTGTAGTTAATTTGTTTAATTATAAAATACTAATTCTATTTCTTTTAGTTAATTAATTAGTTTTATAATTTAATTTCTATAATTATTTGAATTTCAATGCATTTCCACAACACCAAACTAACCCTTCCGAGCCTTCCAGCTCGTGGGTGGCGGCACAAGATTCGAATGGTATCGAGTTCTTCTCGGTATCTGAATTCTGGGTCGTTACATAAGTGTTATCTATATCCACCCAATCATCGTACCCATGGCATGCTCAAACAAAATTTTATTTTCTCAAAATAAAGTAATTTTGGCCTTTAAAACATGGGTTTCAATCAAAATCAGAATTTTGATTATTTTAAAAAATAGATTTAATCAGATTAAATCTAGCATCCAAGGTGAAATTTTAATTCTGTAATTTTTGCATAATTTTTTGGGATTTTATAATTGTAGTAATAAAATAATTCTATTTTAAAATAAATTTTCTATATTAAACATCACATGAAAATATAGAAAACTATCATAATAGGAAATTTCCCGCTGCAAAACGTGGCATCTCGGGTAGAGAACAAATGAAAATGGATTTAAATCCTATTTAAATCTAAAAGAGGGTGCCAGGGGCTCATTGCACCAAGGTTCACTGCGCAAGAGAGTAGCCGGTTCACTGCATCTGGTGGACTGGCCGTTTGGCCCGTGGCGCATTGCACACATTGCCTTCCTCCCCACTATGAAACCCTAGCCGCGCACCCCTTTCGGGGAACTAGTCACCGCTGCCACCAAGGGCGGCCACCATCGGTCACGGCCGGCCACTCGGTGGCACCAACATCGTCTTGGGGAGCATGTTGATCGACCGGTGGTGATGCCGGTGCCAATGCCGATCGCCGCCGCAGGAGGTTGTAAAGGTGGGTTTCTCAACTCCGGGACCCTGCGCGATCACAAGCTCTGACCGGGAATCCCCTTTACACGCTGCAACTCCGTCAAATCCTGTAGGGTGTGGCCGGCTTCCTAGTCGCCCGAGCGATGGTCCGCGATGCTCGCAGTTGCCATAGGGCATGCCTTGGAGGACAGATGTCCCGTTTCCCAACTCCGGTGACTCACCTTGCTTGCAGGCAAGGCACACACCGTGGGTGAAATTACCAGACTCCAAGTAACCCGCCGGTGCTCTAGGAGGGACATGATGTCCTTACCATCGATCCTGCCTCCATCCTTGATAATTTGATCCCATCTCTATGGAGATCGATCCCCATCTCATGGGGTCGTTCTTCCATCACAAAAAATTCTGAAAAATAGTTACAAAAATCACAGAAAAATTTCAAAAACAAGCGAAAATCACAAGCGATCAACCTGACTTTGATACCATTGTAAGGATCTTGGCCGGGATCAGGAAGAACGTAGCAGAAATAAGAAATTAAAATTTTAACCAGGCTGAGTCGATCGCTCCGGTGTGATTCCTAGTGACGATCTATAACTACGGAGTTTGATCTTTACCTCTGCGATGCGTAGATCTCAGCGAAGCAAAAATGATCTCTCGTGGTGGTAATAAACTATACAAGTTCTCGGCCTCTAGTGGTATCCACACGGACACGGACGGTGGAGTCCTCGTTTCGCAGTGCCCCATGAATACTCTCCTCTATATCGCCACAATATGGTCTCTACGCTAGAGATGAGAGGGAGAAGAGAGAGGAGAGAAGAAGGTGGTGCCTTCCCAAGGAGAAGAGAGAGAAAGGGGCAACCCCCTGTTGGAAAACCCTAGATACTTGGCTTAGAGTTCTCACATCACAACTATTTATATACTTCTCAATTTTTCATAAAAACTCTCATAAGTTTAAAATTGTAAATATACTTCCACCGTCCATTACCCTAATGTGTGTGACCCTATAAGCCCAATGTCAGTCCGGTTTTAGGCCCATTATGCTTAAGAACTCCTTCTTAACTTTTTCACATTAATAATTAACACAGAATTAATTATTTAATCATCTCATGACTTAAATAATTAATTAATCATCTTATGATAGATAATCATCTCATGATTAATCCTTTGATGGGCTTTCAAGTCACGATAAGTACAAAGCAACACTCTGTGACCCCAAAAGACAAAGGGGTTCAATAAAACCACTCTAGGATCTTTCCATCAACAGTTACCATGCAGCCATAGTCCTTCATTCATACCCAATGCCCCTGGTCATAATTAAGGGTATGATTATACTGTCAAACCCTTATTATTTATGACATGATGTACGTACTCCAAGTCCCACTGGAAAACTCTTTTTCCACGAACTATCTACCTTGGCCAAAGATTTAACTGAGTACCATTCATATATCATTTTCTCTCGTACTATATCTGAGAGTGAATGATCCACTGTTGTCACTCAATTACCTTCGCATGTATTCCGTTGTATCCGAATACCTGAGCATCAACAACTTATGGATAAAGTCCCTTTATCAGGAATCAAAATACAGTAGTCCTCATGCAAAGTATCCTTGGTGACTCATGTTCAAGGACCAACTGTGCTACTGTGACTGAAGAATCTCTTGATTGATAGTTAGATATAATTACCATCTAGAGATTCATGATCGGATCAGTTTAGTGAACTCTATTCTTGTAATGGGCACCTGCACATATATCTTAGTGTCTCCACACCAGTGACTATGAGATCAGTCACTCTCATCATCTGAGAGGATATCATGTGCACTGGTCTATCCGGATTCTTTGATGTCCTATCTCAAAGATCCTATGATCAAGAATATTTAGAACACATGTATCTAGAAAGTTGATCTCACTATCATAATCTCATTATGATCTAACATTCGTAGCATGTATTCAAAGACTTCATCACGTCAAGTGGTAATATGCATAAATAAATAAGACATAATGAAGAGATTGTCATAATTACGAATGGGAATATATAAGAAATGACGCCATCACTTCATAAGTGATTGACTTGCAGGGCATACACTTCTTTCAACTCTCATATCGCTGGCGATACTATAGTAGTACCTCCTCCCTAAATCGCCTCCTGCATCTCTTCCACGGACTTCTCCGTCGTTCACTTCACAACTCCACTAACGCTGACGTCTGCAGCACAAGTATGCATCCTAAGTGCACGAGATCCGCCCAATTTGACCATGGGCATCCTAAGCCGAGGGATGGGGGTAACTAATGCCCTCACGATCACTCTTACTTTGTGGGTTGACCTCGGACGTCAGTCCTGTTCCTACCATTACCCAATCACCATGGCCCTCTTTATTTTTTAGGTGAGATCCACGCACTCTCTCTCGTCGGACAACGCATTCGCACTATTCTACCCCAAAAACAAAGCAAGCCCATGGGTCCAGGGATACACCGTGAGTGTTATTATGCCGACGATAGAGTTCGCTATTCTAGATTGATTGCTTTCTGAATTATTGGTCCCAGGACAGTCCCTAGATGGGTCCCGCATTAAAACCCCCAGCTTAGGCCAGTGATACTGGCATCTGCACCCCCTCCCTTTGTGCGCTCCTTTGAAATCGATCGGACTACTAGATTGTGGGACACTCAATTACTCTTCGGGAAAAGAGGAACTCACCATGGTGTTTTTGATATTTTATCCTTTGCCCTAGTGATTTCTATAATATATTCTCAAAATATTCGTCTTATATTAACGGCTTAAGATCACAAGTGTATAATCAAGAACATTCAAGATACATGAGAGATATCCGTGACAAATGACAATAGGTAAAAATGAGAGATATAGTTGTGATTGTGTTACTTTATAGGAGTACATATGTGAAGAAATATTTTTGTTTGCACGTGAGAGAGTGAGAAGTCGCGAGTTACTACTGTACGGGGGAATTTACTTCGACTCGCAATTAATTAATTATAGAGAGATGTGAGCCCCCGCTAACCGTGGTTGGTTCCGTCGTAAAAAGGAAAACGATCGTTCGTCGGTCTCTCTTCGGAGGCATAACGGGGACAGGGTAATAAAACCCCTCGAAAAACCCTTTCCCTTCCGCCAGCCTGCTCCTCTGTTGGTCGGGTGTCGCCATAATGTACAGAGCCGCCAAAGAAGGATCACTCCTCTTCTTCCCATCCCTCCGACGCCCCCGCCTTCTCCTCTCCTCCGTCGCCGCTGCAGCTGCTCCTCCCTCGCCTGCCCCAAAATTCCCATCTCAACTTCTCCCTCCTCTACCCCTCCCCCACCCGCAACAACCCACCACCAACCCCTCCACCCCATGGCGGTACAGCTCCCTCTTTCCCTTCTCCTCCCTCCCCGACCCGGCCCCCTCTCCGTACGCGCCAGCGGACGGCGACGGGTTGTTCCCTTCTCTGACATCCAGGCCGCCCAGCCAGGAGTCTATACTCTACGTCCTCAAGATGCTCGACAAAAATCCCCAGAAAGCGCTCAATTTCCTCAACTGCGCCACGTCCCGGTATGGCTTCAAGCCCGGCGCCAGAGTCTACAACCTGATGCTGAGGATCCTGGGGGGTAGCAAGCAGTGGGCCGGAGATTTCTGGGCCATCGCCCGGAAGATGCGAGACGAGGGCCATTCCGTCGAGCGGGGCACCTACCTCACCCTCCTTGTCTCCTTCAAGAAGCAAGACATGCCTGACGATGCATCCGCCTTGGTCCAGTTCCAGTCCCAGGCGTCTGAAGCGGCCATGTCTGGCCAAGGGGCCCATGCAGCTGTCCAAGTCCTCTCTGCCGCGGAGGAATGGAATGATGACGTTGTGGGAAAGAAACTGGAGGATGTGAAGCTGGTTTTGTCAGAGACAACGGTGATGAAGTTGCTGAGTGAACTCCGAGATCAGCCCATGAAGGCCCTGGGGTTCTTCAGGTGGGCGGAGAGGAAGCCAGACTACAAGCATGGTTGTGCAGCGTATAACGCCATGGCGAGGATTCTCAGAAAGCAGGACACGATTGTGAATTTCTGGCATCTGGTTGAGGAGATGAGGAGAGAAGGGCACGACATGGATATCGACACATATGTCAAGCTGTCCCGGCAGTTCCAGAGGTGTAAGATGATAAGGGAAGCTGTACAGCTGTATGAGTATGCGATGGATGGACCTTACAAGCCTTCGATGCAGGACTGTGGATTGCTGCTACGGCAGATCTCGTTGGCCGATGAGCCAGACCTCGACTTAGTTTTCAGGGTCGTGAAGAAATATGAGGCCCATGGGCATTCTCTTTCAAAAGCTGTCTATGATGGTATTCATAGGTCCTTGACCAGTGTCGGGAAGTTTGATGAAGCTGAGCAGATCCTGGAGAAGATGACGAGTGCAGGTTTTGAGCCAGACAACATCACTTATAGCCAGCTCATTTACGGACTTTGCAAGGCTAAGAGATTACATGAAGCTTGGAAGGTCTTGGATGACATGGAAGCTGCTGGTTGTGTCCCTGATCTCAAGACCTGGACAATTCTGATTCAGGGGCATTGTTTAGTGGGTGAAGTGGATAAGGCTCTAACTTGTTTCACAGATATGTTAGGGCAAGGTTACAAGGCTGATGGCGATCTTTTGGATATCATGGTGAAAGGTCTGTGCAGTAAGCAGCGAGTGAGTGCTGCATATACTTTGGTTCTTGAAATGTTGGAGACGGCTCAACTAAGGCCATGGCAAGCGACATACAAGCTTTTGATTCAGAAGTTATTGGGAGAAGGAAAGCTTGAAGAAGCTCTAAAGCTTCTTAGCTTGATGAAGGGCCATAACTTCCCTCCATATTCAGAGCCTTTCGCTACATACATATCTAAGTATGGGACAATTGAAGATGCCAGGGAACTTTTGAAAACATTATCTCCAAAATCCTCTCCAACTTCAACATATCTAAATATCTTTAAGTCATTTTTTAAGGAAGGTAGGTATTCTGAAGCTCAGGACTTGCTTTTCAAATGTCCACATCATGTCCGTAAGCATGCAGACATTTCAAGACTTTTTGGCTCTCTAAAACATGAAACACCTAGTTGACTTCGTCTGTAAATTGATGAAGTTTACAGGAAATGCATTCTAATGACCAACTTGGTTCTTCATCTGCCATCTTTACTGTTTTAATTAAAAGTTTCATGTAAAAGAAATTGAATTTCGAAAGCAGCCACTATGGAATCTTTTACTTCAGTTGGAAGACGTGCGATTGTTAATTTATTTTTGTTTGTCACATTTTATTCTTCATGAACATTTATTTTGACAGGTTCCTGGGATTTTTTTCATTAAATTCTGATAATTTTTTTAGCTGCTTTGCATACTCATCTGAAATATGACTACTTTTCTTTAGGATTTGATGCCAGAAAAATTACTCTTTCCTAAAACAAAAATTACTCCATCGTGAAATGTTTTTCTTCTACATTTCTTGTGTCTTAAAATGTGTATCATGTACTTGAAGTTAGTGCAACTTAATTGTTTGGGCCATGCTTGATGGAGAGTATTATCACTATCATTACTGAAAAGGAAATGTGAAAAGATCATTGAGTGTACATTTCAGAAAGCAAAAGAAACTACCTGATGAAGACAAAGAATACTTTAAAACATTCTTATTGTTTATATGAAGGAGGCATCATTATGGATGAGGTGGGGTAAGTGGGTTTTTCCTTATTGGAAGGTGACCATAAGGGCACATTTCATTGAGAATGAAGGAAACAAAGTACAGATAATAGAACTGAAAAAGAAAAGAAAAGAGGGATAATTCTATCAAGATGATAGAATTCCAAAACCCTCCCCTTAGGAGGCAAAGTCTCTCAAAATCAAATATCAATTACAAAGTAATGTTTTCCATCCCCCCATGTTGTACAGTGGATTGGACTGTACTGTTCTAGGTCCCTGTACACTGAGGTTCCAATCATGAATCATGAAGATACTTAACACAATCCCTGATAATGATGGAAGGGTGTCTAAAGTCGTCTAAAGATTTTATTGTTTCTCTTTATCTAGATAGACCACAACATAGCTGGAAGACACATATCTCATATATCTTTCTCTTTCTCTTTTGGATTATATTTTCTCCACCATTTCATCTAATCTTCAACATGTTCTTCCCTGACCCACCTGGCATTGATGGTCTTGAAAAGCTGGGTTTAAGCTGTTTCTATTATACCACAGTGCATAAAGGTGATGCATCATTTTCTTGTAACTGCCATAGAACACACAAGATTGTCTGATATCTGGTCTGAATCTGAGAATCCAATCTGCTGTGGATATTCTTTCCCAGGCCAGTGTCCACAAAAGATCTTTATTTTTCATAATTTCATTGGAAGTTTATTTCTCCAAACCTGTTTATACCAATCAACTGTCTGACCTACTTGAACCAAACATTTAACTGTTTATTTCTATGTTATCAAAAGCGACTGAGGTGGTCGCCTAGGCAAGGAGGCGAGGTGAGGCGGCGACAAGTCACCTTGCTCCGGCCCAAAATGCTAAGGCAAATGTCTCAGCCGCTTTTGGGCTGCCTCACCCACCTTGTTTGCTCGGCCCGCCCGGCCCAGGCCCGCGATTCTGCGAGCCCGGCCCGCGATCATGGACAAGCCTATAAAGTTGGTCTCCTATCAGTTGATATGGCGCCGCCTTTCGCAACAGCTGAACCCTTTGAGCCCGATCTGGAGGAAGGCAACTGCTCTTTATTTTGATAATTGGCTGGCGTCAATCTTGTTCTTCTTCTTCGGCGGGGTCGCTTTCTTCAATTGCATTGACCTCCGGAGTTCGGGGTTGACCTCTTTGTCTAAGACACTTGGCATAAGCTTCCTGTGCCTGACAGTTATGTCTAATTCCCCTTCGGGTGAAAGTTTTATGGTGGACGCCAACTTAGCCAAGGCGTCGACCTGAGAATTTCTGCCTCTAGGGACATGGCCTATTTCGAATAGGTAGAATTTCTCCTTGAGCCTCATCGTAGTGGCATGGTAAGGAACTAATTCCTACTTTCGGACATCATAATCGCCTAGGACTTGTCATATGACGAGCTGTTAGTCTCCATAAACTTTGATGTATTTGATGTCCATTTCTAGAGCTAATTGGAGCACGACAATTAGTGCTTCGTATTTCGCTTCATTGTTTGTTAAGGGCTTCATAAGAGCACATGAATTATGTAGGATCCCATCATGAGGAGTCACAAAGACAATACCTGCCCCTGATGTGACGCTTGTAGTACCATCGGACTTCTTGATTGTTCGGGAGGTGCCATCAAAGTAGAGCTCCCAACATAGAATGTCAATTACGAGGGCATCTTCCCCTTTCTGTGATGGGGGAACCTCAACCTCTCCCTCTGCTCCTGATTGGGGCAGGAGTGTGTCGGACCCCAAAATGTTATTATTAATTTATGATATTTTCAGAAAATTTTCAGAAATAAAGAAAAAAATGAGTGAGGTGCATCATGCATGGCCCTAAAGCGACAAGCTCGTTGCCGCCGTGAACTCCCATGAATGTCTCGTTAAAAAATAGGAATGTTTACAATTTTACACGTGCTTCTATGCACAAAAAATCTCATCAAAATGTGGTCTAAATCTGCTCACCCGAGCGGGGAATCCACCACAAAGCGATATGTTTATTTTTCTGGTCGTCCCGGCGATCAACGGGAATGTTCTCCAACTCTCGGACAAATAAAAAAAGGGCCAAAGTCACAGAGGTAGGCCTTACACTTGCTGAAGTCTCCCCAACCAGCATTAAAATATTCCCTTTTCTACTGACATGACAACTTTTTATAGCCAACGAGGGCCAAGACCCCCCCTCCGCCCCTTCCTCTTCTTCTCCGCGTGGTGGGAAGCCCGGAGGGGACCCCTCCTCCGGTGGATGGCGCACCGGAGGGACCCTGGTGGGGACACCGGGCCCACTACCGGGCCCCATACTCGGAGCCGACGCCGCACTGTCCCGACACCGAGTTTGTGGCTCGGAGACTCACTCGAAGACTCGGCATCATGAGTATTTTACTTGTACGTATTTACGTATTTGGGTATTTGTGTGTGTATGTGAGTAAAATACATGTAGTACTACATGTATATGTACTTTTGTTTTATTAGGCTAGTTATAGTCAAAAGCTGTTGTATTTTATTTTAAACCCACAAAGTCAATAGTTGGTTGTTGGGTTTTGTCTTATTAGGCTTGGGTATAAACACAATTAGTGAAAGTTGCACGGTATGTATGTTATGGCCTTCCCTATAAATAGGGGGCTAAGGGTGTGTTATGTATGAATGATATGAATGAAAGAAGCTTGAAACCTAAGGTGTTTTGCCTTTGTGTTTTCCCCCTTCCCTCCTTTCTCTTGTGAGATTTGAGAGTCGCCCGGTGAGAGACAGCCCGGTGTGAGGCCGAGCTGTGCGAGACAGCAAGTTATCCCGTCCCATTCATCCCCTGGGAGCTGCCGTCGATCCGCCTTCCGACGCCGTCCGCGTCAGACCCCCTCCAGTGGTTGGACCGGAGGGGAGACCCCTTCGGTGGCCTGTGCACCAGAGGGGACCCCCTCCGGTACCATTGGACCGGAGGGGAACCCCCTCCGGTGGCCCACGCACCGAAGTCCCCCCCTCCCCCCGGTGCGAGTCAAACTGGAGGGGGGGGCTCCGGTGATCTTCGACCGGAGGGACTAACCCTCCGGTCCTCTGCATCGGAGGGGGATTGACCGGAGGGGAACCTCCTCCGGCCGCTGCGCAACCGGAGGGGGTTTCCCCCTGGGTTTGTTCTGTCTGGCCATAAAAAAAGGAAGTTGCAGCAAAAAAAAATTGAAAAGGGGGAGGGGAAGGGTTACCTTGGCCCTTGCACTTCCAGCAAAGGGGGTGTTTCCACCGGAGCCACTTAGTCTCCGCCTTATTTCCTACCTCCAATAAAAGGAGCCAAGCACGAGAACAAGGAAGAGGAGAACAAGAAGGAACGAGAGAAGAAAAGAAGAAGAAGGAGGAAGATTTGGAGAGCTTGCAGCAGGCCCAAGTCCAAGAACAAAGAAAAGGGTGCGCCCCTTTTCTCCATTGCCCACTCTTGTTGGGTTTCAGACAATTTATAAAAAGACATTTTTTGGGTATATTTTGACAAAAATGCCCCTTGAGTGTATAAAAGGGCATTGTGTTGCCATGTTATTGAAATATATTGTACAAGATTGTAAAAATCAGGAAATGATGAGAATATATCACTTTATTTTCTGTAAAATTACGCAATGGCCCCCGCACGGCCCTGAAATTGCGTTTTTACCTTGTATTTCTCTAAAATTGTGTAAAAGTATATTTGCTTCAACAAAAATTCAGAAAATTGTGAAAATTCAAGAGAGCTATTTTTTCATGGAAAAACTTTCCCCACTTGTGAAAATATCTTCTCTCACAGCTAAGTTTCAGAAATTGTATTTCTACCCTTTTTTTAAATTGCGTACATACCCGCAAGAAAATTTCGTAAAATGCAAAAAATCCAAAAAAATAACAAAGACCATATGTGGTCCTTAGTAGCACAAGAAATTGCAAATAAACCCTTGTCCAAAAAAAAAATTACGATTAAACCCTCATAAGAAGGGAAAATTGTAGACAAACTCTCGCTCGAGGGAAAATTACAGACTCTCCCCTAGCTTAAGGGCATGGGTCGTAAGGGTAAGAAAGGACCTTTAGCAGTTAATCAAATGTGTTCAGACTTGTCCGATATAAATTAACATTGACTCCGGTCGGTGGGGAAAAGTCCAGTACACGAACCTTAATCGTCTGATAAATCCAAAAGCGCGGAATTAACAAATATGTCCAAAATAATAATTATATGCATATTCATCCAATGAAAATGGATGTCCGAAAATTCCGTGTGTAAACAGATTGGCACGTCCGGTGGGACTTTTGTTGCCTTTCATCCTACTACTAAAGTTTTTAATGCCCTTACAAAGGCCCTAACGCCCTTTCTTCATCTGTGCGAGAGGAGGAGGAGAAGCGAAGGCAACAAATCTCAAGTCAAAGCTCGACTGACTTAAGCAATCTCGATGGCGGCGGTTGGTTATCTACGGCCCTCTTGTCATCGACAACCACGGCATATATGGTTATCTGGCCACCCCAATCGTGTTTGGGGACTTTCCTGCCGTGATCGGGTCTCCCTTTTTCTTGGGGGTGATCCTCACGAGCCAAGTGGCGCCCGCTGCGCCCGCCGTAATTGGGGGCATCAAGCCCCACCTTCCCCAAGGCCGAGTGTTCTCGGTCCACATGGTGACAACCAACGCCGTCCCCACCAAATGGGGGCAGCGCTGTCGCCGCCAAAACAGGAAGCCGATAGCGGTAACTTCCAGATCCGGCAAAACTATACTGATTGGTGATCTCCGCGTCCGGCTTGACGGCGATCAGCCAATTGTGCCACGGGTCAATCATGTCTCGGCCATACCAACTTCCAACTGCTTCTCGCTCCTCCACAAGGTGCAGGAGGACAGACCGAACTTGAAGAAGAAGTCCAGGCCTACCAACGGGGGCAAGGCAACTGAACAACGTCCCTGTAAGATGAAGTAAATCTGGGTCACTAAACAAGAAGTCCATGTAATCAAGCAAGTCAGGGCTGGCAGGCCCGAGCGGGCTCAAGCCCAACTCCCTTCTATGTCAAACCCCTGCGCCCATAAGGGCAAAAGAGGAAAAGGGTTTATCGCAAACCCAACTTCACACCTCAAATCTCGGAGGCTGTCTGAGTTAAAAGAAGCAATCGTGCCCAGGCGCCGCCAGCGCGAGTCTCAGTCTTTGACAGGTTGACAGAGGTCGCATCGACACGGTCTTCCGTCTTTGATAGATTGGGGGCATCTCCCTGCCCTGGAGTCCAGCCACCAAAAAGACGGAGGGTAGTGCAAAAGACGGAAGCAGGTGGCAACATGAAGATTTACACTTGCTACGTCTCCGGCAGAGAGCCGATGGAACTGATTGGCAACCCTGCCAATCCAAATGAACTTGTTGGACTAAGCGATCAAAATCCAGCCACGGATGCGGTATATCTCAACACCGGGAACGCCGCCAGAAGAAACCTCCAAGCCCAGTTCAGTGGCCAGGCGGGAACTTCCTCCCACGGTCAACATCAGGGACCCATTCAGGAGTAGCCGCAGAATCAGGGAGAGAATGCACCTCAAGAAGGGGTAGACCCTGATGAGGTCGTAAGCATCCACGGGGAAGGGGCACCTCATCTCACCTCACCCCGACGGTGCATATCTAAACCCGGTGTTTGAACCACCGACGAAGGCCGCCTTCCAGGTTATGTCCGACGATGCCAAGTTTGAGACCATGCAATGTTGACATATAGAGATGACTAATCTAATGCTAGAAATGAAGCGATAGATGGATACAAACGATCAAAGGCCTCAGACGCTGATGCATAACCAAGATTTCCGACGGGAGCAACAGTTGGCTAATCCCGTCATGGCTAATCGATAAATTGCTCCTCCTCACAGTATCTACGCCGAAGTAGCGGCCGAGCCACTTCGAGCCCTGCTGATGGGATATCGAAGCAAGACCACTAACTTTTTTATTTGCATTTATATCCTTGAGTTAATTGGGTTTGCAATTGTATGGCAATTATAAGCCAATGGGTTAGTCATTAGGAATTAGTGGATTTTTTTGCAAAAAGGCTGCGTAGGTCCGGCGGGACCCCCACCCTCTCTCCCATTGAGCCACCTAGACTCTCTAGGGCCCATGTGGGGCTGGTCCATGGTCCAAGGGGGAATATTGACCAGCCCCTCTTGTTGACTCCAAGAGGGGGGCGCCCCCTCCCTTGTCCCCATGTGGGATTTAAATAATCCCCCCTTTCCACCTATTTTTTGAATTTTGTATTTTCTTTGACCACATGGGAGAAGAAATTAAATATTCTTATCCCTTAATTGCCCCTCCCTAACTCTAGATCTGAGGGTAGCAATGGTCATTTAGTTAGGTCTATAAAATCCATGTATTTTGTTATTTTCACAAGAATTATTGAATGAAAATTGGCATTTGCCCCAAGGAGCCCAAGGGCGCAGCCCTCCCTCTCTCTTCTCCACCCTTGCAGCTGTGAAAGCTCTCTTCTTCTGAGGTGTGATACCTCCTTATCAGCCCCTCTCTGAGTGAGAAGTTCAGCACTGCCGCCGCCGCCGCCGCCATCGAGCCGCCGTCGCACCACCACCGTCATACCGTCTCCGATCTATCCACCTTTGGACAGCAGCCTCAAGCCCGATTTTTATCTCCCAATCCGGAGATCTGATCGAGCTCAAAATTGGAGGGTGAGTTCCCCACGTTGTTCCCACTCTCCACAAAAATTTCTAAGTTAATCCCCCTTTGTTTGCCCCCTTTCCATTTAAATTCCCACTGTCTACACAATCTGTCCCTGTATAGATCTGTGTTCCAGCAGCCCACTACTTCTCCGATTTGATCCCCTTTTCAATTTCAGATTGATCTGAAATTTGAACTGGAACTTCTGTCCCACCAAAACCCCATTCCACAATTTTTTTCATGATTTTAGGAGTTTGTTTACCCCACCTAAAAATCTCTGCAAAATTCGGATTCTGTTCTGTCCTCTACAGTCCAGATCTGACCACCCTTGCCATAAAATCCTTCCCACCCATCAAACCACCTCAGAAAAATACAAAAAAATTATTTGCGTGTTCCTTACTTCCCCCTCCATCTCCCATAAAAATCCCAACTCCCATATCCATAGTTTGAGCCTCGGTCAAACCTGATTACCAGGCAAATCCCAGTCTGCCCAGTATTTCCGGAGACATCCGTCTGTTCTAAATTCCACCAAGAAGGATACAGAGATAGGAAAATTCCTGTAACACCAGGTGGTCGTAGATCTGCAAGAGAGCTTCGCAACGGCGCTGGTTTCGCGTCGATTTGACGTCGGAGCTGATCGCAGTAATTTTTCTCGCCGAGTCGCGCAGTGCTGAAATAGCAGAACAGGTTCGGGACAGCAAGCTGTAGCACCGAGTAGCGGCGCGTCGGAATCGTCGAAGCTGCCCAAAAAGTCGCTCGTCAACCCGAGCTTGATCCTCCCGGGTCGCCATTGTAGCCCTTTACCTCCCTGCGTGGAGTGGGCAGTGAATTGCATTTATGTAATTATTGTTAATTCATTTGTACCGGGAGTACGAGTCTTGGCCGGGGTCGCCTTCCCCACGCCCGGTAGCGTGGAGGTATCGTGTCTACTCCCCTCTCGGCAATTTGCTTTACTCGTATATATTTCTATATGCCTCTGCTTGCATGTGATAGGTTAATCTAGCTCGTTAAATAATTTTAATCACCACTGCGAGAGAGGGTGAAACCCGTCCCGTGACCCGATCCGGGCACGAAAGTGAGAGTTGACCACCCTAGCTCATTGCCGGTTTCTCAACCGCGCACATCCGCACGTTTCCCTCGCTAGGGACGATCGCGAGCTAGAGTCCCATGTTTGCATCAAATTGGTCGAGTCGCGTCCCGCATCACCCGCCTAACGTCCAAACCTCTCGGACCCTGGGCGCTGAAGAGGCCATTGCCCAACGGCGCATGATAGAAAAAATCGTTGAAGACAAGTTCGCCCAGCGCGGCGAGGGTGTTGCCACTGTCGATTTATACAGTGTGCCCTACCCCATCCACCATCAGTTCAAGAAGCTCTCCCCAGACTGCCCAAAGGCGCCAAAGCTACAGAAGTTTAATGGGCAGGGATCGCCGCATGAGCACTTGGCTTACTATGTAACGGCCATAGGTGACCTGACCCTCGAGGAGTCTTATCTCCTTCGATATTTCGCGACTTCTCTCATCGGTAGTGCCTTTCAATGGTACTCGAGATTGAAGCCTAACTCTATAGCCGACTGGGCTGATCTACAAAAGAAATTTATTGATCGGTTCTAGCTGGCTGATAAGAAGGTGTCTCTCGCCGAGCTTTGCTCGCTTAAGCAGAAAAGAGGAGAAACCGCATTGGACTTCATTAAACGCCGGAGGGATCTCAGTATGCGATGCGACAACCCCCCTGTGCAGGAGGACGCCATAACAATATGCCGTAGAGGCTTGTCCCTAGAAGTCAGTAAGAGACTCTTGGGGGCGAATATCAAGGGGTTCGACAAGTTGAATTCAGTAGTGGCGGAGATTGAAATGTTCTTCGCCGATAACTCGACATTTACACCCTCTAAAGCCAAGGCACCCAAAGAGCGTACTGCTATTGGGAAAGAAGCAAATGTCGTGGATTTCTCTCTAACAACTGGAACGGGCGAAGGAGCATTGCTAGTTGATTCTGGCAAGAAGCCCGAGGAGAAGGCATCGACCGCGAGATTGGTCGAACGCATGAAGACCCCTTATTCCTTCAAGAAGGAACATACCAAGAGGCTCTTTGACCTCTGTATGAAGAACAAGTTGATATCTTTGCCAGAGCCTAAGAAGCCAGAGGAAGTGAACAAATCGGACGATCCCAATATTGCGTGTATCACCGCTTGTTGGGGGACAGTTGAAAATTGCTGTCTTTAAAAATGAGTTGGAAAAAATGATCCAAAATAAACTCATTACTATGAAAGGGTCTCTGGTTGACCCTTCTCAACCCCACACTTGGGAAAGGTCCACCCGTTCGGTTAATGTCATCCACCATTATCATCTAGCTATTGCTAGCTGTTAGGTGGTGACCTTTACAGTCCCTGGTCCGGGGGCAGAAGCAGTTGGCTCTAGCGGGACCAAGCCCATCCTATGGTATTCCAGTTGGAGGCCCTTTCACCAATGTTCCTTTCTAAAGGAAAATACCAGGAGCATATTTCATGTCCTCCTTAAAGAGGGTTGGATCATGGCACACGACCCGCCATCAACTTATACGGAGGAGGCACACCCCAAATATTGTGAATACCATGCCATGATATCTCACCCTACTGGGGAGTGCGAGGAGGTCCAAGACTGTATCGAAATCCTCATTCAAAAGGGGGAGATCGATCTCCAAGGAGGCAGCATGATAACGAAAAGCCTCAGAGAAGTGGCCATGCAGATTTTGAACCAAAGCTGCCCCGCAGAAGCCCCGCATGAAGAAGAACTTAGTGTCGCAGGATGCTCAGGCCAGAATGGCCATCTTCGCGATAGAGGTGGCTGAAACAAAAACCCCCAAACGGGCAAAATCAAATCACTTGCAGGGCTGGCAACATGTATGGAAACTCCCTATTCTTTCAAAAAGGAGCATACTAAAAAGCTCTTCACACTCTGCATAAAGAACGGAATCCTATCCTTGCCAAAGCCAAAGAGGCCTGCGGAAGTAAGCAAAGCACATGAGCCCAATTATTGTGTTTACCATCGCATGTTGTGCCATGTCATTGAAGATTGTTATATTTGCAAAAATAAGTTAGAGGAAATAATTCGGAGCGGTATTATCTCAATGCGAGAACACTTGGTTAGTCCTCCTCAACCTCATGTTTAGAGAAGATTAGATTTCTTAGTGAATGTCATTCATCAGATTTCTTCAATCAGGCAGGCAAGAGGGGTTGCTAATCAGCCTGTCGCGGCTCCCCCTATTGGGCAGGAAGCTCTACAAGGAGGCACTCTCCTTCAGATGTATGAATGCTTAGCCATTAGGAAGACCGTTCGAAAAGTCAGAAAGGAGGTCAAACGCCTGTAGCGCAATCAGCAAAAGTTACTGTAACTTGTTTAGCAAATTGATGAGCGATTGTTGGAACTCTCCCCAGCACCTTCCACCAGGAAGTCGGCCCTGGCCTCTACCCGCAACTCCGAAGCCACCGTAGAACCTCGAAGGCGGCCAAGGTCTGGAGGCTGGCTGTTTGAAGATTCAGCGGACTCGTCCGCTAATGAAATTTTGCAAAAGTTATATTCCTTCCCTCGCTATAAAGCTTTGGAATTTTTTCATATTTGTTGAAGAAAGGGGTTGATACAGTTCCCTGCATCGCACAATGGTCCAGGCACCAGCATGATGCATGGCTATTGCCTATACCATCGTGCCATGGGCCATGTCATCTACGATTGCGTTGCCTTCAAAGATATCGCAGAGGATTTGATCACCCATCGAGTAATAAGCATAGAGGATTCCCTCCGGGGGTCCTCGAAGTCTCCCCCGCTGGGCCAATCAATTTTCTCAGTAAATGTGATTCACGCATCTACCTCCCAGACATCTCGTGAGCCGGATAAGGAGAAAGACACATTCAGTCAAGCTCAGGCTCCAGCCCAATGCTCTAACTAGCAGTCATGGGAGGTTCTAAAGTCTTTACCTTTCTCAAAAGAGGACACCTGGAGACTTCTTGATATCCTTTTGGGTGGAAGAGAGGTATTAGTGCGTGATCCTCCAAGGCGCTACTCCGAGCCTAGAGTCGGGAGTCCCGGTCAAGCTCTGCCCGTTGTATATGCAAATCAGGCAGACCAAGAAATTCGCAGGAAAGATGCCAAGCTGAGGACCGACCAAGGTCAGACCAGCGTGCCTCAGGAAAGGGCTGTTAAGTTAAGCACCGAGCAGGTCCAATCCGGTAGGCCCTAACAACCAAAAGCTAAATCAGACGCCGAATCAAGCCAGGGTAAGGCTCGACAGGAGAATTCTGAGGCAATCTCCAGGCAAAGGCGAAAGGGTAAAGCCAAACCAGAGTTGCCCGAACGAGACCATGCACCAATTCAACAACAAATAGAGGTGGCGTCAACATCTGGAGACACCGGTCTTTATATGGCCGAATTTCAAGAATTGCCTCCAGAAATAGTGGAGCAGGCAATTAAGGTTACATTCTGGGCCCATGAAACAAAGGTTGATTGGGTTAATGTGACCTCAAAGAAGCACACTCCTCTTAAGCTTTATAAAGGGAAGTCCCATCCTAGTAATTCTAGTGTCGGACACGTCACCCAATTACCTCGAAAGGTGGCCGCCCCTTCTCTGGGTGATCTAGCGCTAGCTAAAAAGTAAGAGAAAAACAAAAGGAAAAATTTGAAGAAAAGATTGAAGAAGCAAGCCGAGCAGGCGGCCGCCATGGGAGTGCACGGGGAGCTAACTCCTCTGCAGAAGCTTCAAAAGCTAATTGACGAATTGGAGGAATATGTTCCTTCCGCGCCAACCAGGGCCATCTGACTTGACAAGTATATTCCATGGGAGGACCTGGAACGTAAGACCAGACTCAAAAAGTGGCTTCGACTGATGTACCAGCAAGCACAAAAGGGCGAAAAGCACCCTACTCCTGAGGAGCTGTCCATCTTTTATAAGGATGAGGAACTTATTATAGAGAAATTGGAAGAAATGTTGAGAGATTTCTCATGCAATATGGTATCAATACCTCCACCTGAAAATCTACAAACGCCAACATACTGACGTCGAAATGCGGAACTTCTGAACTGTGGTCGCAGCAGAGGTCATGGTCGTGGACAAGGGAGGCCCCCAACAACCTCTAAAGGGGAGAGTCTCAATCCCACAAATCCTCGAAGGGTCATCGTCTTCCGTGGAGAGGGGCCCACTGAGCCTCCCGAAGTTCAAATTCGGGCCGAAACCTTCTTCTTTGATCCATCAGACGAGGAGGATGAGCTCATCAAGCAGGCCATACAAGGAACGGCGGCCGATTCTCTTGAAGTTCAAGCTCGTATTGACACCTTCGTGTTTGACCCGTCAAACGAAGAAGGCGATCCCATCGGTCCGAGCTCGCAAGAAAAACCCGCTGAGCCAGCTCAGGTAGGTCCCTCCGGCAAGGATACTGATGGCTTACCTCCTCCGGAAGAAGAATCTCTGGCCCTGTGATTCCAAGAGGAACCACACGAGCAGGGAAAAGCAGAGCCAAGTAAGAAGCTCAGCTACCAAGCCAATCCTCTATCGGAAATGATCCCTCCATTAGATTAGACTCGTGCCCGGGCCGATCGTAAAATTATCCAGCATATGAAACGAATGCCGACCTATGTTACCATATAGGAGGCTATCGTCTGGAGTAAAGAGCTAAGAGAAGCCCTTGTGAAAGTTATCTAGGAACCATAAGTCTATGAGGCTGACGTAGCCGAACTTCAAGCCCAGGCATACAAAGCCCTTGCAGCAACTGTCACTTTCACTGATAAAGACATGCTACTACCTTCGCCTTGCCATAATCGCCCTTTATATATGCAAGGGAAGATTAATGGGCACGTTGAATAGAATCCTGGTGGATCCCGAGGCGTCTGTCAATATAATGCCCCTTAAGACTTTCAAGTCTTTATTCCTCATGTCTTATCTACAAAGGGTTTATGATGTGAAGATCTCGGGGTTTAATCAAGATTCAGAAGGTGCCCTGGATAAAATGGAGGTGGAGGTGGAGGTGACAATGGACAATTTTGTCACTAAAGCCACGTTTTACATCATCAATGCTAATATCTCATACAAAGCCCTGCTCGGAAGACCTTGGTTGCATGAGAACTGGGTTGTCCTTTCAACCCTCCATCAGTGCATCAAGTATGCGAAAGGTGGAGAACAACATACCGTCTTTGTTGATCGATCCCCTTTCCGTCCAAATGAATGCAACTTGATGGACGCCCAGCTATACTTTGGGGAACTAGCCGTTGAGCCTCCCATTAAAACCAAGGACAAGGGGAAGCAAAAGGTTGTGGTAGAGGAAGAGGAAGATGAGGAGGAGCTCTTTATTGTAAACGTGGACCTCGCCAAACTACATCGGCTGAGTTTGCAGGCCAGTGACGCTGGTATTAAGCCGACTTGGTTGGAAAGGCGGGAAACCAATTTCGAGGTCAATCTCATCAATCGGACAATAGGCACAAGTATCTCCTTGCCCCCTACATGTATAAAACTATTCTCTCAAAGGGAGGAACACGGGGTCGAATAGCTAAAGACATTTATTTTCACTTACCAAAGGAAGGGAAGGAAAAAAGAGTAGCAAACTCCTCAAGCCCATCATCTTTTACAAGGGAGATTTGGTCTCTCATGGTCCTCCTGACGATGACTTCGGCTGGAGTGAGATACCCAAGAATGCCCCTGAGCTCGTCCAGGAAATGGACGACATGCCAAAATACATTAAAGAAATGTGTTGTAAGCAGAATATCTTGCAAATGTAAGAAACCTCCTGGCACGATTACTTTCGGCGGCTATGGTACCCCTTGCAAGTCCGGGGACAGCCCCCTTTCTCTAAAAATGATAGAAGAGGGCTTGGTTATGACTCGGTGGCGGACTCCAAAGTCTATTATGCCGTCAATATTATAAGGCTGTCATCCTCTGTCGGCGATTCAAGCTCCCTTCAGAGGGATAACCTCTGCATAACTGAACATCAAGGGGAATCTGCACCGGAAAGTCACAATCCCTAACTTTAGCTGCCTGATATAGGCAGCTTGGGCATTCACCCCGCCAATCCTGTCGGCAAAGAGCATTTCACCCTATTACAACCCGTCTGTCGGCACTTGGAAGAGGTTGGGAAAGCGACTTTAGGCCAATTGGCTGGGCTCGACTTTGGGGAACTAGAGGACTCCATGCTGACCATCACTGATACCCCCGTCAATGATTAGCAAGAAGAACAAGCCACCTCGCTGGAAGATTTAAGGCGGAAAAATCAGGCATTGAAGTCCCTTGTACAAGAGTTATTACGAGAGCGAGACGTTCTGCTTAGGCATCTTGCGTCTTCGTCAAATCCCTACGCCCTATTTGGGGCTTCGACGAATGGTAGTCCTCTAATGACGGTGGTCGGAGCGTCAGCCGGTGACCCCGAACTCAATAAACTCCATCCTACCACCAAGAGAAGAGCAAGTGATTTGGGATCCTCCCTTATGGGTGTTCACCCCCAGGGAAGGATTGGCCCAAATAAGGCCCCTGAGGAGACCAGGGGAAAATCTTATGTTATGACATTAGCAAGGCGAATGGAGACATCATATTCATTCATCAAGGTGCATACGGTGCCATTGTTTGAATTCTGTATGGCACGGGACCTTATAACATTGCTAGAGCCACGCAGGTCGGCCAAAGAAAGCAAGGTCATGGACCCTAGTTTTTGCCGGTATCATCGAATGTCTGGCCATGTTACGGAAGACTGTTATGTCCTCAAAGACAAGGTCGAAGACCTGATACAGTCAGGAGTCATTTAAATTCAAAATCATCAGGTGTCTCCTTCGCAACCTCATCCATGGGATCGGCCGAAGTCCTCGACCAGGCAAATTCTCATCGTAGCCGCGTCTACGTTGCCTAAGTTTTTGGCAAAGGAAGCGAGGGGCCTCGCCCTTAGCCGAGAAGCAAATTTCAAAATCCACTATTCGGTCAACACTCTAGGGTTTTCACCCTTCTCTAGTGAGGCAGGCTCTGGCAAGGAGATTGCCCACTCTTCAAATGCACAGCAAGAAGAAGAGACGCCTGAAGGCTTGGACGAACACCTTCGTCTGTTCGTTCTCAACAACCTAGAGTGTTATGGCACCTACGTTGCTATGTCCGACGACGACGACGACGACGACGAGGATTTCATCGACTTATAGCCAACTCCGCAAGAACTAGAAGACGACGGACAAGCGACTGTAGATGAATTAGTCAAGCTCAACGTCGGGGATGCTGACAACCCCCGACCAATTTTTGTCAGTGCCCTCCTCAATGAGGAAGAGAGGTAGGCATACAAACAACTCTTGATGGAATATAAAGATTGCTTTGCCTAGACTTACAATGAGATGCCCGGGCTAGAACCCTTCGTGGCGGAACATGAACTAGCAATACTCCCCACGGCCAAACCTGTCAAACATGCCCAGAGACGCATACGTCACAAGCTCGAGCTTAAAGTAAATGCTGAAGTTGATAAGCTCCTAGATGTGGACTTCATAGAGCTTCGTATGTACCCAACTTGGCTTGCTAATATAGTTCCTGTCAAAAAGAAGAATGGCCAAGTCCGTGTCTGCATCGATTACAGGGACCTAAATAAAGCCTGCCCAAAGGACGATTTTCTCGTCCCGATCACTGAAACGATGGTCGATATGACCACCGGACATGAAGCTTTATCCTTTATGGATGGATCGTCGGGATACAATCAAATCCACATGGCCATCAAGGACAAGGAGCACACGGCCTTTCGATCCCCCAAAGGGGTCTTCAATTAGAAAAGGATGCCCTTCGGCCTAAAGAACGCCGACGCCACATATCAAAGGGCCATGACCAATTTTTTTGATGAAATGCTCCACGACTTGGTCGAGTGTTATGTAGATGACCTCGTCGTCAAAACTCGAAGACGGGAAGATCACGTGGCCGATCTGTGCCGGGTTTTTGAAAGATTGCGCCAGTTTAAGCTGAAAATGAATCCGATGAAGTGTGTTTTTGGTGTCTTAAGCGGCAAATTTCTCAGCTTCATTGTCAGATATCAGAGAATTGAAATAGACCCTGATAAAATCAAGGCAATCCGGGAGTTGCCACCTCTCAGAAATATAACTGAATTAAGATCCCTCCAGGGGAGGCTTGCCTACATCAGGCGCTTCATATCCAACCTCTCGGGAATATGCGCATCTTTTGGAAAATTGATGAAAAAGGATGCATCATTCGTATGGGACCTGGAGTGTCAGGATGCATGTGAACAAATTAAAGAATACCTCCTCACTCTCCCTTTGTTGCGAGCACCAATCAAAGGGAAGCCGTTAATACTCTACATTGCTGCCATGGACGCTTCTTTGGGAGCCTTACTGGCACAAATAAATAAAGAGGGTAAAGAGCAACCCTTATATTACCTCAGTAGGAAACTCGTTGGCCCTGAACACTGCTATTCCCCAATGGAGAAAGTATGCCTGGTGCTGGTGTTCGCCGTAAAGAAGTTAAGATGTTATCTCCTATCCCACCGGGTGGAGTTTGACATAACTTTCGTCCCCCAGAAGGCGATCAAAGGACAGGGAATGGCAGAATTTCTAGCAGCACATCCAGTCCCGACAGACTCTCCACTTAACATTGGACTGCCTGATGAAGAAACACTCCTGCCCCAATCGGAAGCAGAGGGCCAGGTTGAGGTCCCCCCATCACAGAAAGGGGAAGATGCCCTCGTAATTGACATCCCATGTTGGGAGCTCTACTTTGATGGCACTTCCCGAACAGTTAAGAAACCCGATGATACTACAAGCCTCACGTCAGGGGCGGGTATTGTCTTTGTGACTCCTCAAGGTGAGATCCTACATTATTCCTATGCTCTTATGAAGCCCTTAACAAACAATGAAGCAGAATATGAAGCACTAATTGTCGGGCTCCAATTAGCTCTAGAAATGGACATCAAATGCATCAAAGTTTATGGAGACTCACAGCTCGTCATACGACAAGTCCTAGGCGACTATGACATCCGGAAGTAGGAATTAGTTCCTTACCATGCCACTGTAATGAGACTCAAGGAAAAATTCTACCTATTTGAAATAGGCCATGTCCCTAGAAGTAGTAATTTTCAGGCCGACGCCTTGGTCAAGTTGGCGTCTGCCATAAAACTTCCACCTGAAGGGGAATTAGACGTAACTGTCAGGCACATGAAGCTTATGCCGAATGTCTTAGACGAAGAGGTCAACCCCATAACTTCGGAGGTCCATGCAATTGAAGAAAGCGACCCCGCCAAAGAAGAAGAACAGAATTGGCGCCAGCCAATTATCAAAATAAAGAGCGGTTGCCTTCCCCCAGATCGAGCTCAAAGGGTTCAGGTGTTGCGAAGGGCGGCGTCATATCAACTGCATAGTTGTCAAGGCGCCCGCCTAGGTGCCGCTTAAGCGACGCCTAGGCGGGAAGGCGGTTTCGCGAAGCCTAGGTGCCCCCACGTCTTTTTGGGCTTGAAAAAGGCGTCGCCTAGGCGCCGCTTGGGCGGCCTAGGCGCCCAAAGCGGCGCCTAGGCGGCCCCCTGCTAGCTTCGTCTCCCTCTTCTTCCCTGTTATAAATAGAACTTTTCTTCCGGGGGCTCCGCCCCTGGAAACCCCCGCAAGGGGCGCTGCCCCCTTGACCCCCGCGACCTGACCGCGACCTGACCGCGCAGGTCGATCCGCGTGCGAGGGCGCATGATGGCGCGTTCGGGCTCCACACTCTAACACTCTCTCTTTATTTCTCTCTCACACTCAGTGAGATCCACCCTCTCTCTCTCTCCTGCCCCCCCTCTCTGTCTATCTCTTCTCTCCCCTTGCCCCTTTCTCTCTCTTTCCCCCACCCTTCCTCCCCTCTCTCTCTCTCTCTCACACAGACACACAGTTCACAACTATCTCTCTCAGTCCCTCTCTCTCTATCCTGCCTTCTCCCTTTTTCAATTAATAATGGGGTTAATTTGTTAATAAAGTATTTTAAATTTTAATTTGAACTTTGTATGTCTTATTTTTTTTACGTCTTATTTTTTTTTTACACTGGTCATCTATGGTACTTCCCTAGTCATGTGTTTGTTTACTTTATTATTGATTGTATGTGATAATGGGAGATGTCTTTTTCTTTTCGTATCTGCTTTATATTATATGTATGTTGTTTCGAGTATGATTTGCATATTTTTGGAAGAAATTGGCAAACATCAGGTTAGTATTTTATTTATTCTGAAAGTCCAATTTTTATTGTTAATTTTATCTCAAGATAAATTTTAATATTTTATTGCAATGTCATTTCTATGTTCATACTAGTGTTGTTTCCCATATTTGTAATAATCATGATTAATTTATATATAACAAATTGACGCCTAAGCGCCGCTTCGGCAGGCGTCTAAGCGCTTAGGCACTCGAGGACCCCAAGCTCGCCTTGGTCGCCTTGTCGCCTTGACAACTATGATCAACTGATGGGAGACCAACTTTATAGGCTTGTCCATGAAAAAGACAAGTCTGTTCTCCTCCGCTGTCTCTCACCAAAAGAGGCCAAAGTAATTATGCGTGAGGTCCATTTGGGGCTCTGCAACGCTCATCAAGCAGGGGACAAAATGAAAACTAATATAAAGCTCAAGGGCTTTTACTAGCCCACTATGTACGCAGACTGTAACCGCTACGCCTGCATGTGCCACCAATTCCAAGCTTTTGGCCCAGTACCAAGAAGATCTCCTAACTCACTACACCCCACGGCTCCTACGTGGCCCTTTGCAGAATGGGGAATGGATATCGTGGGACCCTTCCCACCGTCCACCAAAGGCCTAGCCGCAATTGATTACTTCTCCCGGTGGGCCGAAGCTATCCCTTTGCGGGAAGTTACGGGAGAGGCAGTCGCACAGTTTGTCAAACATTACATTATATATAGATTCGACACTCTTTGCCGAATCATGTCAGATAATAGTACTCCATTCAAAAATAAGACCATTTATTAGTTGGCAACAAAGTTTCATATCGACTGGAGAACTTCAATAGTCTATAATCCCCAAGTCAACAGATTGGCTGAAGTATTTAACAAGACCCTCTGCAAGCTCCTAGCCAAGATAGTTGGTAGCCGTAAAAGAGACTGGGGCGAAAAGATACACAAAGCTCTTTGGACATATCGAATAGTCTACAAGACTCCTGCCGGGTGTTCCCCATTCTCCCTGGTATATGGGGCAGAAGCTATAGTGCTGGTTGAAATTGAAATGTCTTCTTACCGGATAGCTGTGCACACTGGCCTACAGACCCAGGAGCAAGACGAAATAGAAAGGAGGCTTGAAGAGCTTATAAACACCTTCAGGTATATCAAGCCCGCATGACAAGTGCTTACAATAAGTTGATAAAACAAAGGGCGTTTAAAAAGGTGACCATGTCAAAGAAAGGGAAGTTATGGCAGATAAATCCAGCGGCAAGTTACAACCCAACTGGCGTGGGCCTTATGTCGTCACAAGGGTTTATGAAGGAGGCGCCTATACCGTTGTTGATCATAGGGGAGAAATGCCATTCCCGCCACTGAATGGGAAGCATTTAAAACTATACCATGCTCCTCAACAGGAGTTCAAGTAGCAATCAACACAAGACCTTCCCTCTTTTGTAGGGGAATAAGGAAAATAGGGAAACTACCTCATCAAAAAAAATCCAGAAGTCGCATTTTGCCAAATCCCAAATTCTAAGTTTTTGGCTTTCCAATTTCGCTTGGTCAGCCCCAAATCCAAGTTTTTGGCTTCCCAACTTCGCTTGGTCAGTCCCAAATCCCAAGTTCTTGGTTTTCTAATTTCGTTTGGTCAGCCCCAAATCCTAAGTTTTTGGCTTTCCAACTTCGTTTGGTCAGCCCCAAATCTTAAGTTCTGCCTTTCCAACTTCGCTTGGTCAATCTCAAATCCTAAGTTCTTGGCTTTCCAACTTCGATTGGTCGGTCTCAAATCTCAAGTTCTTGGCTTCCCAACTTCATTTGGTCAGCCCCAAATTTCATGTTCCAATTTTCCAATTTTTGTTTGGTCAGTCCCAAATCCGCAAGTTTCGGCTTCCAAGCTTTGTTTGGCTAGCCCCAAATCCTAAGTTCCCGGCTCCTAGACCTTCTTTAGGTAGCCCCAAATCCTAAGCTCTCTGCTCCCAAACTTTGTTTGGATCGGCCCCTAAATCCAATGTTACATGTGTTACCCTATTGGTCTTAAAAAAAATAAAAACAAAAAAAAAGAAAAAGAAAAAAAGTGGCTTACAATAGAGGTGCCCCGACGGACTTGGGCAGTCGGTTTACTGGTTACTCAAGGGCAAAAAGGTCATAACCCGACTGAGGTGAAAATCCGAAAGGGCGTCTCAGGCAAAAATGGGTGACCCCTCGGTGCGAAAACTCAAAAGGGCGCACTGGAAAAAGCTAAAGGGAATCAATTTTTGGTGAAAACCCGAAAGGGCACTAAGACTGGTTAAAAAAAAAGCTTGCAGTTTTACCAACTCAATTGTTTCTATTATTCATCCACAAAACTGGAGCCCGAGACACGCCCTCGGGATAATTAGGAAAAAGAAATCAAGTCAATCACAGACGCTGGGGGAAGAACACAATATATATACAGCAAAGAATAGTATGATACTAGCAAGAAGCTCATAGATGGCGAGGCCTTTTCTTCATTAAGATTTCAACTCGGCTCTGCTTGATGGCGATAGTCTCCTGGACTTGCGAATGCCGTGTAAGGAGGGAACTCTCCTCAGCCTGTGCATGATGTGCTGCCTCGGCATGTGACTTCGCTGCTGTTTGCAATTCCTTAATTTTCTGCAATATGGTTTGGACGGTTTCTTCGAGCAATATGGCTTGGTTTTTGCTCTCAACTTCTACCACCTCAAAAGATTCTCGGCGGCCTCGAACCTCCCCAACTTGGGTGTCCAGCTCCTCCGCCTCCCCTGATAAAGCACTGATTTCATCCACAAGTTGCTGGATCTCTAAGCGATAGGCCTCCCAGGCCGCAGACTCATATAGTTGTCAAAATTCTTCCCAAACATGTTCTATTGCCGCCATCCAGGCTCCCTAGGCAGCCCTAATGCATGGTAACCTCTAGTTCCAGTCTGAAGAACCTCGCGCATGGCCTCCACTGAGGGAAGAGTCTCTCGCCGGAGCATAGCCTGTGCACCACTAATAAGGGTATCGAGCATTGCTTCGGCCCCCACAAAAGGCATAGGTTGAGGGCCGTCTGGCCAGTCAATCCCATGAGCTGGAAAGTCAGGGACCAGCAGTGCATTCCCCTCACTATTCTTTATGTTCGGAAGGGTATCTCCCCGTAAGGCTGTAAGGTAAAAAGAGGAAAAACAGCAATGTCATGATCATATTCAGAATCAAGGCAACCAAAACCAACCCAGAAATGTCTATGTAGAAGTTAAATTATTGTCTTCCTACTCGACGAAAGGGACTCCTCAAGGGTCCTGCCCCTTTGGCTGGGCTCGGGCGCCCTCTCTTCTATGACATTCGGATCAATAAGTGAACAGGGTGTTGCCTCTTCTGTGTCAAGCCCGGGGGTGCCTAGAAAAGTGCAAGAACATAGTGATGGTCAGAACCATGTAAATGGATTGAGAGGTGATAACTCAATGGACTTGCATACTTAATGGTGTTGGGCCTTCATCTCTCGATGGGGTAGTTGCCACTCTACCTGCTCTAGGCGGACAAGGAAGAATCTCCTCCATGCCTGGGCCACCCTGAGGCACGTGTATATCTGCGATATCCTCTGGAAGGTGAAATAATGAAAGTTAGTCCAGCATGCCTAAGGGGCCGAGAATAAACAAGGGGGGATATGAAAAAATATAACTTTGCAAATCAACGTCGTCGCCCCCATCAGAAAGTGGGATTGTGCACCCCGAAGCAGAAGGAGAGGCTGCCATATGATTTTCGAGTTCCCCCTCCGCTGGGGTTAAGGTGGGATTCTCTCTTAAAAGGCCACCACCCTCGCCTTCGATTCTTAAACTCTCATCAGTCTCAGTGCCAACCCCTGAAGCACCAACATCTGGCTCGATTAGTGGAGTATCTCTGCCAGTTCCTTCCAAAGTACCTAGAGGATCTGGGACAAGGGGATTGCCCGCTGCATAAGGCAAAAAACCAATAAAATTTATATAACTATCTTGGCAAGGCAGAATGACTGAAGATTCAGGACCAGATGCACTCACCAGTAGTGTGAGTAGTTTGATCTACCACTAGGGTCTGGGAGGCCACTGGGCATCCACTTTCATATATTTGAGCCTCAAGCACTGGGGCTTCCTCTTTGCAAATTTCAGCAAGGAGCGCTTGGGAATATTGGGTTACCATTCCCCCATTAGCAGGGAGGCTCGCAGACAACTCTGGTAAATCTGCATTCAACCCGGAATCCAAAAGTGCAGTAAATTCTCTCATAGAAACCGCCGTGCTCATAGCTAAGTAACCTGAAAGTGAGAAGTGTCAGGGAAGTTTCTCAAATCAGCGAAAGAATTTGAAAGAAATTTATGTGAAAATTTACTCAAGGAAGTTGATCGGTGCTTGGTCCCAGCTCCCGTTCAGAAAATAGGGTTGCACATCCTTCCCCAAAAGTGTCCTCTGAAAAAAAAGAGAAGGGAAAAGTACATTTTTTAGGAACTGCTCAAAGGAAGCCCTACTGGCCATGTGCATTAAAAAACCATCATACTGTTGGATCACAGAAATATTATCTCAACTTTCTTTTTGAAAAGAAGTAAGGGATAAGGGGTGCACATAAGGGGTGGAGAGGGGGATTTCTGTAGCCCACCCAAAGAGCAGCCCAACAAGACCCAACAGGGTCCAACGAGGCAAGTTCACCTGAGTGACAGCCCACAGGGCCCACTCAGGAAAGAAAAGCCCAATGAACAAACACTGGAGGAACCAACTCTCCCCGGCGGCCCCTAGGCTCGGAGGGCCCGAGTGATGGTCAGGTCATAAGGAAGGTCCGGCCCAAGCCGTTTCCCCGCCCGGGAGAGACAGGCATTCGCCGACCTATCCGACCCCTCTTTCGCCGAGCTATGCTCATCGCCCGGACAGGGCTGGCGTTTCAGAAGCTCGGCCAGACCAGATATTATCCGTTTGTGCTGCCGTTAAGAGTCCCCAACGGACAGGGGAATCAAGAAGCCGCCGGACTTCGAGGCGATAACGTTCCCACGATAAGGCCATGAAAGCCCACGTTGAGGACGTAACTCCCGCCGGAGACCCCTCAGCTTGCAGGACTCCTGAAGGCGGCACACTATTTAAACCAGGGATACCCTCCGATGGAAAGGGGGCCGATGAAGGTACTCATACACCCAAACTCCTGAGCAATCCGCTTCACCCTCTGGTGGAGAGGAATCTCGCGCACTAGTTTTTCTCCTCCCCATTATTGCTTCCACCACAGCTCTACTGACTTAACCATCGGAGGGTTTTTCCCCAGGGAAACCCCCTGGGCCCTCTGATACGTTTCCCTGTCTTGCAGTTCATCTTCTGGTGATCCACAGCCCGCTCAGGACACAGCGCGAGATTTCGCCTCTTCATCTGGCGCCGTCTGTGGGAAACGCACGAAGAGCCAAGATGGTGAGAAGAAGCTCAGGGAGGAGATCCGCCGTCGAGAAGGGTAAGGCCGTGATGGCGGCAGGAGATGGCCCCTCTAGGGCCTCACAGAACCCTCCCTCCAACGCCAGCGTCCCCACCAACGGGCCGCCGCCCCCTCCGACGGCGACGGGGGCACCCCCCAACGGTGGCGACGAGGTCTTCCAGGCCCTCAATAAGAAGCTTGACGTCCTCGTGGAGCTCATGAGGGCCCAGGCGGCAAGGGATGCCAGGTCCCGCGCCCCGTCCGGGAGCCCCCCCCCCCCGTCGAAGTGCGTCCCAGCATACCGCTGGGGGCCGCTTCACCCTCCGCGGTCAGCAGCTCATCCGCAACAACGTAGGAGGACCCTCGCAAGCTCCGACCCCGGAGCAAGAGGCTTCCTCCACGCCCAGAAAAGGGAAACAGGGGGCGAGGCCTCCACGCCCGAGCGCTGGCGTTCCTGAGGATCGCCACGACGCTCCCCCCAGTCCCACGGCACGACCGCAGCCGGAACTATCCCTCCGACTGAGGAATTTCGAAAGACGTTTTGCAGAGCAAGAGCGCGCCCTCCGCGCCCTGCAGAAAACCTCTTTCCCGGAGGACGAGGAGAAATCCCCTTTCTTCGAATACATCTTGAAGGCAGAGATGTCTCCCAGAACCTCCATTCCGACCTTCAAGCTCTATGATGGCCAGGGCGACCCAGCCGACCACTACGACAGCTTCGACGCCCTGGTGACTCTGCATGGAACACCGGATCCTATTAAATGCCGAGCCTTTGTGGCCACCCTGGTCCAAGGCGCTCAGGCATGGTTCCGGGCCCTCGCCCCTGGGTCCATCCGGGACTTCAGGCAATTCGGGCGAGTCTTCAAGGAGAGCTTCGCCGGAAGCGCCCCCCCAAGGTCAGTAGCGGGGCTCCTGGCCCTCAAACAGGCGCAAGGGGAAAGGCTCCGAGCTTATGTCCACCGATTTAAATCGGAAGCCCTCAGAATTCCCCGCCTGGATGTGGCCTCGGCCACGACCGCTCTGACTGGGGGCACCCGGGACGAGAATCTCCGCCGCGAACTGGTCCTCCACCCTCCCTCGACCCTCGCCGAGCTAGTGACTCTGGCACTGCGCCACACCGAGTGCGAGGAAGTACTCAGCGCCTGCCGAGACACAACCGGCTCGGGTCGGGAGGGGGACAAGAAGCGGACCTCCGAGCCAAATCCTGGCTCGGGCAAGAAGCGCGATCGGGAAGGGGAGCGCAAACTGAAGTATGAGCGGTACACCCCGTTGACCGCGCTAGTGTACGAGATCTATGAAGACATCAAAGACTCGGGACTCCTCCGCCGGCCCGAACCAATGAGATCGAAGAACCGCAAGCGCGACAGGCATTGCCTGTTCCACGGCGACCACGGGCACCACACCGGCGACTGTCACCAGCTCCAGGACGAGATCGAGCGTCTCATCCGTCAGGGGCACCTGGCCCGGTTTGCAGCTGGGCGCAAAGAAGACCGAGACGCCGCCGAGGAGATCGACAACGCCCCCCGAGGGGTCCACATCAACGTCATCTCCGGAGGAACGGCGTCGGGCGGCGACACTAGCCGAGGAAGGAAGCGTCATGCTGAGCGGGCCAGCCAGGTCTTAGAACCCTCCAGCGGCCCGCCGAGGGAGCCCCAGGTCATAGTCTTCTCCGACCAAGACCTGGAAGGGCTGAACACCCCGCATGATGATGCCCTCGTTATCTCGGCCACAATAAACCATTGTAACGTAGATAGAATTCTGGTTGACAATGGGAGCGCCCCCGATGTATTATCTTATGACTGTTTCCTCAAGATGGGGGAAGACCCATCCAAGCTCCGCCCGATCCGAACACCCCTTTGCGGGTTTAACGGCCTGGCCACATACCCCGAGGGAGCCCTAAGCATGCCGGTCACCATCGGCACCCCACCCAAAACCGTTACGGTCATGGTGGACTTCATAGTGATCAAGGGTATGATAGCGTACAACGCCATTTTCGGTCGGAAAATCCTCAGCCGAATAAAGGCCGTACCATCTACCTATCACCAGAAAATGAAGTTTCCCACCAAAAATGGGTTAGGGGAAGTCCGAGGTAACTAGGCCACGGCTAGAAGGTGCTACAACATCTCGGTGGAAGCCTCAAGGCCGGACGGGAAGGAAAAGGGCCCCAAGGGAGTCGAAGGGAAGACCGTAACCACCGAGCCCGGTGGCGAATTGCTAACAGTATTCCTAAACGATGACCCAGCCCTCGGAGTAAGGATCGGCGCCGACCTACCACCGAAGGAACAAAAGCAATACAAGAGATTTCTTTCTGAGTACATTCAGGTCTTTGCTTGGTCCGATGATCAACTCCCTGGCATACCAGAGAAGACCGTGATGCACAAGCTCAGCCTCGACCCCACCGTGAGGCCCGTACAGCAACGGAGAAGGAAGCATGCGCCCGAGAAGCAGGCGATCATCAAGGTGCAGGTCACCAAGGGACAAGAGACTGGCCTCTTCAGACCAGTCCTGTACCCTACGTGGCTAGCCAATGTCGTCCTGGTGCCAAAAACCACAGGCAAATGGCGAATGTGCGTGGACTTAACCGATCTGAATAAGGCTACCCCCAAGGACTGCTATCCGCTACCGAGCATCGACCAATTGGTTGATTCAACCTCGGGCAACGAGATACTCAGTTTCCTGGATGCCTATTCGGGTTATCACCAGATCAGGATGAATCCAGAAGACGTCGAGAAGACCGCCTTCATCACCGACTGCGGCGTGTACTGCTACACCCGGATGCCCTTCGGGTTGAAGAACGCTGGAGCCACATATCAGCGACGGGTAAATCACATGTTCGAGGGACAGCTAGGTCGGAACGTCGAGGCTTACATTGACGACATGCTCGTCAAGACCCCCAAGGCCCAAGACCACTTCACCGACCTTGCCGAAACCTTCGGCACCCTCCTGAAGTACAACGTGAAGCTCAACCCCGCCAAGTGCCCCTTTGGAGTAAAATCCTGGAAGTTCCTGGGTTTCCTGGTCACTCAGCGCGGGATCGAAGCCAACCCCGACAAAGTCTAGGCCATCCTGGACATGCGCCCGCCCGCATGCATTAAAGACGTTCAGCGTCTGACAGGGCGTGTCGCCGCTCTCAGCCGTTTCCTGTCCCGTGCGGCCGAACGATGCTTGCCCTTCTTCAAACTGATGAGGGGACCCAAGCTAGCATCTGCTACGTTCGCATGGGATGAGGAGTGCCAGACAGCATTCGCCGAGCTTAAGAAGTTCCTGGCTTCGCCACCGGTGCTCTCCAAGCCCGTCCCAGGCGAAGTCTTGCTGCTCTACCTCTCGGTGACGCCATCCACGGTCAGCTCGGTCCTAGTCAGAAATGACTCGGGAATCGAAAGACCGGTCTACTACACCAGCAAGGTGCTCAATGAGGCCGAACGGAGGTATCCCGCAACCGAGAAACTCGTGCTAGCGTTGGTTACCTCCGCAAGGCGCCTCCGACCCTACTTCCAGGGGCACCCCATCACCGTGCTAACCGGCGAGCCGTTGAAGAAGATTCTGGCCCACCCCGAGGCCTCAGGGCGACTCGTCAAATGGGCCATTATGCTCGGGGCCTACGACATCTCGTACCGGCCGCGATCAGCAATCAAAGGCCAAGCGCTCGCCGACTTCATTGCCGAAAGCACCATCCCCGCCGAGGACAGGCCTCCGACCACCACCGGGCCAACCTGGGAACTGTTCGTCGACGGATCGTCCAATTCGGCGGGCAGCGGTGCGGGGATCCTCCTGAGGTCCCCCGAAGGGATAGAGCTACAGTACGCCTTGAAATTCAACTTTCAGGCATCCAACAATGCTTCCGAGTACGAGGCCCTTATCTCGGGAGCACGCATGGCCCGACGGCTGGGGGTCGAGCGAGTCAGGATCCACACCGACTCTCAACTAGTCGCAGGTCAGGTCAACGGTGAGTATGAAGCTCGGGAGGCACCCATGATCAAATACCTTCAGTTGGTTCGGAGCCTGGCCCAACAGTTCGAGGAATTTGGGGTAGTCCGGATAGCTCGGGAGCAAAACTCTCGGGCGGACGCCCTCTCTCGATTGGCCTCCTCCCTAGACCCGGAAGGTACACGATCGGTCCTCCTAGAAGAGCTAGAGCGCCCGAGCATCGACACGGAGCTCCTCGCTGTTGACTCGGCCACTCCAAGTGACTGGCGCTCCCCCTACCTGTCCTGGCTACAAGACTCCCAAGAGCCCTCCGACCCTCGAGAGGCCCGCCGAATGAAGTATCAAGCTCGGCGCTTCGTCGTCCTCGACAACACTCTCTACCGAAGATCGTTCTCCGGTCCCCTTTTGAAGTGCCTCGGTCCCGACGAAGTAAGCCGAGCCATCCAAGAGATTCATGAAGGCCTGTGCGGAGTGCACTCAGGGGCAAGGTCGCTGGCCAGAATCCTGTTACGACAGGGGTACTGGTGGCCCACCCTGCAACGCGACTGCTCGGCCTATGTTCAACAATGCGACCGATGCCAGCGGTTCGACCACTTGGTCCATCGGCCGGCCACGAAACTTGTCACCCTAGCCGAGCCTTACCCTTTCGCTCGGTGGGGAATCGATATCCTTGGGTCATTCCCGACGGCCCAGTCCCAGAAGAAGTTCATCATCGTCGCCATCGACTACTTCACCAAGTGGATCGAGGCCGAGGCTACGGCAAGGATCACCGAGACAGTCGTTTGGGGCTTTGTTTGGAAATCGATCATTTGTCGCTTTGGCGTCCCCCGAGTGATAGTGAGCGATAACGGCCGGCAATTCGACTCTCGGTATTTCCGAGACAGATGCGCCGACCTAAATATCCGCAACCACTTCACTTCGGTCGCCCACCCTCAGGCCAACGGGCTGGTTGAAAATGCCAACAAGACTATCTTGAAAGGCATAAAAATCAGACTCGGCAAGGCTAAGGGTAGCTGGCTCGAGGAATTGCCTAGCGTACTGTGGTCGCACCGAACAACCCCCAGGACGGCAACCGGTGAAAGCCCTTTTCAGTTGGTATATGGCACCGAAGCCGTCGTTCCATTGGAGATCGCCAATCCGTCTCTCCGAGTGATCAGCTTCTCACTCGAGGCAAACGGGCAAAAATTGCTCGAGAACCTCGACTTGGCAGACGAACTCCGAGAGATCGCGAACGTCCGAGCAACGGAGTACCAGCGCCGCCTCACTCGATACTACAACGCCAAGGTCCGAGACATACGTTTCCAACCGGGGGACTTCGTCCTCAGGAAGACCGAAGCCTCTCGACCACTAGAGGCGGCGGGCAAGCTATCCCCCAACTGGGAAGGCCCCTACCGAGTGGTCGAGACGCTCGGAAAAGGTGCGTACAGGTTAGCGACAATGGAAGGGGAACCTAATCCTCGGACATGGAACGCAGCCGCACTACGCAAATTCTATTTTTGAAATTGTACAGCAAGATGGACGGAATAAATCCCTTTTCTTTTCATTCCAAACCATTGGTACATTAGATAGGCAAATGCCAGTACATCACATAGCAAAAAGCAAAAATCCGTCTAACACCGCTTCAAGGGGTCATCGCTTGACTGACTCGGTCTTGATCTCCTCGCGTCCAGCCACTGACTCTGTCTCGTGTGGAAACTGGCTCGGACAAAAGGTGGTCGAGCCAGTTGGCTCGGGTGGCCCGTGACAAAAGTGACAGAGGGACTGCAGAAGGGAGGCCACCTTTAAACGTTGAGGAAGGCTACCTCCCAAGTTGGCAACAACCAGGAAAAAGGAGCGCCGTGAAGGCCTCCCCTCTTCCAATCTGCCAACTCCTTGGAAGGAAGGAGAGAGCAAGCAGCCCCCGAAGAGTGAAAGAAATGAAGAGCAGAAGAGGGAAAAAGAGGCTGCAGACGGAGGAAGGCTTCGGTGAGGAGGGAGCTTGATGCGCCTCCCCCATGCAGAGGGGGAGTGGCGGCAGGCTTCCCTGATGCCCCCATCCGTCCTCCGCCTCGGCGTCCACCCGGAAGCCACGCCGGAACTGAGAAAGGGCAAGAACCGTGCCTTCACACGTTGAAGCCCTCTCCAGATCCGTGCGGCGACCGTCGGACCCGTCTCGTGCACGCGCGGCGACCGTGGGATCCGTTCAACATTACAGGACAGCAGGAGCCCGCCGCTCCCCGTAGTCGACGGCGTCGCCCTCCGAAGGATCCTCCATGCTCCGAATGCAAGGGCACAACGCAGAGTGAAGAGGAAGGAGTGAGGAAAGACTGTTAGAGAAAATCCCAAGCAGTAAAGAGGAAAGGGCGCCTTTCGGTCCTTCTTATAGGCCAAAGGAGGCTACACGCCTTAAATGACCCCCCCTCGGAAACACGCCAAAGGATTTCTCCCCTGAACAGTCACCTCCAACTCCTCGTTTCCCGCCCTAGCGGGATTCACGAAGCGGCCTGACATTTAAAGCATGAGGGAACGGAAGGACGCCCAGTCAGAAGCCTACCAAAACAGCGTGCGAAAACCACGCAGGACATATCGGCACCTCCCAACTACTCAAGATCCGCCAACCAAATCACGGTAAGGATGGTACTCAAACAGAGCAAGTCATTTATTATCACACCAAAAGGAAACCCTCTAAAAAGAGGAAAGAGAGACAAAAAGGGAAAGAGGCAAAATACATCAGGCCTCGGGCCCACTTTGACGTTCGAGAACGGCGGAAGGAGACGCGTCACCCCCGGCGCCTTCGGTGACAGCCGGCTCGGACACTGACCTCGCCTGTGCGAGAACTGTCTCGGTCGTGAGCCCTCCCGAAACGCCCGGAGCCGGTGACCCCGATGGAGGCGACCCCTCCGGATCTTCCCCGACCGACGAGGAAGAGCTGGAAACCGACTCATCCGAGTCATAACACTGGCCAAAGGGGAACTCGATCGCGGAGTTTTGCTCATCGGCGTAGTCTACCGCCCGGCGATAGCCCTGCTCGAACCCCTTTCGAGCACCCCGGCGTAGTGCTACCTCGTAATAGGGTAGGGCGGCTTCCACCAGGTCGGCCGAGTAAGCATCCGAGCTCCTGTAACGCTCGATTGCCTCCGCCTCGATCTGCCCCGCCCTTCCGACGAGCTCGACCCGAGCCCGCTCCGCCTCGGCCGCACGCTCCTCTGCCCGGGCCCGGTCCACCTCAGCCTCAGCTCGGAGACGCTCCGCCACCTCCGCCCGATCTAGCAGCTCGGCGCGTTCGAGCTCCCAGCGATTGTCTAGCTCGAGGCGACGCAGACGCTCCTCCTCCAGGGATTGGCTTGTCCTCTCGAGAGACTCTCGGGTCTTGGCGAGCTGTTCGGTCAGCACCCCGGCTTCCAGTCGGCTCGCCCGCACCACCTCCGGGAACGCGGAGAACTCCTGCCGGAGCCCCTCATGCTCCCCCTTGAGTCGGGCCAGTTTCCTCTCGCAGCCCCCAAGGGTCCAGGCAAGGTTCGACCGCTCCGCCTCCGTCCGGGCGTGCGCCTCCGCCATCAAAGCCGCCGACCGAGCTATGACCAGGCCGCCCTCCATCAGGACATCAAGGATCCCGGGGGGGGGGGGGGGTATTGCGCCTTTCTCCCCCCTTCGTCTTTGCGGCAATTGACCGGCAGACCCGATACAGGTCGCCCGTAATGCCGAGCCTTTCCAAGGGCTCCGGCAGCGGGGACCGCTCCGCCCGGGGCACCCCGCCAGAAGACTCCGCTCGAGCGACGGAACCAACCGCCTCGCGCGCCACGGTCAGTTGGGGTTGCGACGCCTCCCCGGGCGAACCCCCAACCTCGACCGGCGCCGCGGGACCGACCGCACCGGGAGCTCCAAGCACCTGGGGCTGCAACGTCCTAGCGGGCGAACCCCCAGCCCTGCCTGTCTCGGCCCGCACCTCGCCGACCGGGACATCTCCGCCTCCGGCCGATCCCCCGGCCTCGGCGTCAGCTACTTCAACATCGGCCCCCTCTACCCCCGTGGGGGGGAGAGCCGACCTATCGCCGCCCTCTGAAGGGCCCCCGGTCTCCTCGGCCCCCTCTCGCCTGGCAGGTGGGGGAGCTGGCCCCGAGGGGTCGACCCCATCTTGCCCCCGAGAGGGGAGCGCCGCCTAGCCGGAGTCGCCCCCGGCGGTAGGAGGAAGACCTGCCTTCTTGGCCCGTTTCTTGGCCTTCACGGCCTCCCGCAACTTTCCCGCCGTGGGATCCTTGCGCTTCGTACCAGTTGGCCGTGAAGATCCCTCGGGAGCCACCCCCTTGCCCTTATCTCGGGCTTGGGCGTGACTCGCAGAAGCATCTGGTTCATCGGCCGTCGAGTCATCTTCCAGATCAATGACCTCAGCAGCTTCCTCCAGAGGTTCCCGCCTAACGTCTGCCACAAAGGGAGAAGACCCGGTCAGGAGAAAGAAAGTAACTACCATCCCAGGAGAAGAACCTCGAGAGCGGTACCTGTCGACGTCAACCGCGTAAGCAAACACCGTTCGATGTTCTCCGGCGTCACCAGCTCCTCGGTCGACTGGCGGTTATCCAGCAGACGAGCGGCCTGCCGCTCCACGTGGGGAGGGAACTCCTCTTGGCGAGGGGGAAGATTCGGATGAAAATTGGGCGAGACCAGGCATCTCCAAGACTCGTCCGTCGCCTCCGCCTTCACCCAGAAGAATTGGGTCTTCCACCCCTTGTGCGAGGAGTCCTTCGCTGCGAGGGAGATGCAACTCCTGTTCCTCCTCGCCTGGATGAAGTAGAAGCCCTTCCCCGCCGACGGGTGCGCTTTCAACTCGAAAAAATAGTGAAAGAGGTCCAAGGAAGGAAAAATGTCGTGCTGACGACAGAGAACCCGAAAGGCGGAGAGAAGGAGATACGAGTTGGCCACCAACTGAATAGGCGCCAACCGGAAAAACTCGAGAAGCTTAAGCACAAGAGGCTCGAAGGGAAGGCGGAACCCACTCTTCCAAGCCAGAAGAAAAGTGCAAATGTGTCCCGTACGGCTGTCCAGACTCGTCTCATACGGGGCGGCGGCAGCGAAGCTGTACCTGAGAGGCAAGCGAAAGCGATGCTCCAGCTTCCTCACCTCGGCCTCCCCCAACTCACTGCAGTTGGGGACGGGCTCCCGCCTCACCTGCCCGATTTCCAAAGGCCGATCCGTCATCGAGTTGGAAGATGATCCCTCGCGCGAGCTCGAAGACTCCGGGGGGGAAGGAAGTTGCCGGACCGCCTCCGCGGTTATCCTCGCCAACTCCTCAAACGCCGCCGCAAGACTTTGCGCCTCCACTGTGCCCTCACGGCGCATCAAGGAGCCCCAGAAGCAAAGAAACTAAGGAAAGCCTAAAACCCTGAGAAGCCTAGAACGACGAACAGCGCCCAACGCCTATAAAACCCTGGAGGAAGGCGGCGCGTCGTTCCGTGCTCCGAGAAAAGGGGGGCCCCTTCGTTTCAAATCCGTCAGGATCATCATTACGGGCCCAGGCGACCACTACACGTGGCTCCATAACGCCAACAGAATTCCACCCACCTGAGCCACGCCGGTCCAAAGCCTCAAAAGCTACTCGACGGAGCCTCCATGGCTCGGGAGTAGGAGGGGGACAAGTGGAGAGGGAGATTTCTGTAGTCCACCCAAAGAGCAGCCCAACAAGACCCAACAGGGTCCAACGAGGCATGCTCACCTGAGTGACAGCCCACAAGGCCCACTCAGGAAAGAAAAGCCCAATGAACAAACACTCGAGGAACCAACTCTCCCCGGCGGCCCCTAGGCTCGGAGGGCCCGAGTGATGGTCAGGTCATAAGGAAGGTCCGGCCCAAGCCGTTTCCCCGCCCGGGAGAGATAGGCATTCGCCGACCTATCCGACCCCTCTTTCGCCGAGCTATGCTCATCGCCCGGACAGGGCTGGCGTTTCAGAAGCTCGGCCAGACCAGATATTATCCGTTCGTGCTGCCGTTAAGAGTCCCCAACGGACAGGGGAATCAAGAAGCCGCCGGACTTCGAGGCGATAACGTTCCCACGATAAGGCCATGAAAGCCCACGTTGAGGACGTAACTCCCGCCGGAGACCCCTCAGCTTGCAGGACTCCTGAAGGCGGCACACTATTTAAACCAGGGATACCCTCCGATGGAAAGAGGGCCGATGAAGGTACTCATACACCCAAACTCCTGAGCAATCCGCTTCACCCTCTGGTGGAGAGGAATCTCGCGCACTAGTTTTTCTCCTCCCCATTATTGCTTCCACCACAGCTCTACTGACTTAACCATCGGAGGGTTTTTCCCCTGGGAAATCCCCTGGGCCCTCTGATACGTTTCCCTGTCTTGCAGTTCATCTTCTGGTGATCCACAGCCCGCTCAGGACACAGCGCGAGATTTCGCCTCTTCAAGGGGGGCTATGTAAATAGCCTGTGCAGAGTTTATTCTGTGGATGCGCATCGTATCAGAAGATTTGGGTTCGAGTGCTGGACCTTTCTCCACTGATCGCAGTCAGTGTTGATTTACATCGGCCTAACCTCCGAACACCTTTATTTGTCTGTCAAAGAAATCTGAAAGTCTTTTACATGGGTTCTAATGTTGAGAGCCTGCTCGCTTGGGTGACTCACAATTACCACTCATTCACTATCGACAGACTGACAGAACTAGGGTTTCATCAAAGGCCTTTTAAGTTCAGGTAAAAACCCTAGAATTTAGGAGTGTGAATGCAATTCTGCAGAAGTCATAGGCATTTTTGAAGTGTTGGAAGATTTCCTGGGCCCCAAGGATATTTTGGTAATTTTGGGTTTCCAGGGATGTTTTGGTAATTTTATCAGGCCAGGGGCGTTTCTGAAATTTCCGTGTTGGAGAGAAGGTATGATAAAATCCCTGACTCCTCGAGACACTGAGGCCATTTTCGAAGAATTTTGGAGGCGACTAGGCCATTTCTAGGTCATGTGGGTATTTTGGTAATTTTACTAGACTCCACGCGGACTTAGGTCTGAGGTGGCATAAAAGGGTAGGACTAAGCTGACAATGTCCCTAAGTTGAAGGAGCAACGAGGGGCTTTCATAGAAGGCGCACATGCGTTGATTCACAAAAAGAGGGGTATGCACATAATTTCTCGAAAGTCGGGGTTTATTTGCAGCTTTTCATTGATCGGCCCATAAAAGGACAATTGAGTATGTTTATGATCCATATGAGTACAAGGTTGTCGGCGAGTTGTCGATTATACATAAGGAGTCTCCGCACTGACACGGGACGTAGGGCGTAGCCCCAATTACAAAGAGTTGCAGGGTAAAATTGCAAATAACAGGACTTGTACTTCTCGTAGTCTCAAGAGGGGCTTTTTCGTAATCCTCCCATTATATGAGTGGAACTACATAATTTAGCCGTCCCGGGTGCGTAAAAAATTACAAACGTGGCCTGCAGAGGGGCATCGTTACAAACACAATCCCCTAGGGGCGTAAATACAAGACCTCGGGATCACCTACCCTCTAAAACAACGAACAATGCTCCTTGTGTGGATCTATCGCTGCTCGATCTCTCTGTCCCCATTTTTTTTTCTTTTTCCTTGGCCCAGGGGACTATTTATAGAAGTAGGAGGACCCAGGTTGTCAAAAACATGGGGATTTGTCTTAATTTTGACGAAAAAATGGGTTTTAACCCCAATTTTGACAAGGTAGGGTAGCCACTCATTTTCTTCTTCTTTTCTTTCTTCTTCTTTTTTTTTATTTATGGGAACACGGACCCCGGGGGGGTCATTTGACCCGTGGGAAAGACCCGGCGGGGTCAAGTGACCCCGTTGGGGACCCAATGAGGTCGACCGGCCTTGTGGGCCCTGGGTCGGCCGGGCCCGCCGGCAGGCCAGCGAGGTCATTTGACCCCGGGGCGACCTTTTTGGCCCCTCTTTGCGTCTTTTTCTGTCACCCTGGGTGGGAGAGGACCCGCCACCCTACATTTATTGCTCCCCAAGGCCCGTTCTTGCCACGTGGCAGCAACATGTTGGTGGAGAACCGTGCGAGGGCGAAGGATTGTTTGTTTGTTGTTTGTTGGTGCGCCGCTCGCCCGGGGGGAGTTTTTGTATCCGTCCGTGCCGTGTGATACACAGTTATTCGGCCACTTTTACAGGTGTGCATGTACATTCTCCCCTTAATTTCCCTTGTTGCGACGCCACTTGCAATTATAAGGTCGACCCAATAGCCTCTAAATCGCGGAGGTACTCCACGGACCGACGTTATCGGCGCTACACCATATTTTTCGTCGGTTGCTATTGTTGTGCCCCTTGTGCTTTGTTGATGATGTGGTGTTTTAATGATAGCAACATAATTGAGTCACCACTTTGTCTTGAATATGTCTGATCTATTCTGTGGGAGATTGCATGAGTGTGCCATGTCTGAATTGTGAAGAATGCATGCGTATGCTTGAGTCATGCTGTGATAAATTGGTTTGTGCTTGATTTCTGTTCTGTGCATTGCTTCTCTGCTGATAATGTTCATGTTGTAGTTCATCAAGTCTATACATCCGTCTCACTGTTCACATGCATCAAGTATGTATAGCGTCCGTCTCATGTCATATGTGTTTACTTCATTCAGAACTTGGTACACAAAATAGTTTAACTGTGAGCATGGCATAGATTATACACTCACCATGTCTGCATGTCTGCATGTCTGTCTTTCATTAATATGGGTTCTGTGCAATGAGTGCGTTGACGCAGTTGGAAATTGGGTTGACGCATTGGCTGTCTGTTCACTAGCTGCGTTGACGCAGTGGGTCAGCTGGGTTGACGCCATGCTGCTTTGTCTACTTTTTGTTGCTCATTAAGTCTTAAAGTCTGTACAGGGTAGTTCATGCATCACTCTCTTTGCCAAGTGTATACATCGGTCAGCATTGCATCTTGTTCGTGAAGTCCATACATTGGGCCATTCATCAAAGTCCATACATTGCATAATGCTTGTCAAGTCAATACATTGCACTGTAGATGCATCGAAGGGAAGTATGCACATTGGTCTGTTCATATGAAGTCTGTACATTGGAAGTGTGTACAGTGTTCAGTTGCCTTCTCATAAAGTCTGTACATCGCCTTCAGACTTTCAATTGTTGAGTCTTTACATGTTTTGAGGTTGACAACACTATGAGCCTTAGTGTCGTTATTTGTTCCATCGCGTGCTGAACACTGTAGCACCTCGTGCTGCTTTCTGTGCCACCTCGTGTCGCTCCATCTGTGTCACCCCTATGTCTTCGAGTCTTCTGTATTCGTGTTGTTTCTTCCAAGACCCCGTGTCTTTCTTGCTTTGTGATTACACTTCGTGTCGGTTTCTGTTTTCGTCTTCGAGTTGTGTTCAGCCCGTGTCGTCCTCGTGTTCGAGTCGTTTTCCTGTATCTTCGTGTTATCTTTTGTTTTTGTGTCTTCGTATTGTTTTTATGTCTTCGTGTTAATCTTGTGTTTGAGTCTTCATGTTATTTCTGTGTTTGTGTCTTAGTGTTGTATTTGTGTCTTCGTGTTGCTTCTTTCTATCTTCGTCCAAGGTTCCTCTGATCGTGTGTCTTTCTACCCTTTTACTCCGTGTTATTTCCTTCTTTACCTCGTGTCGTTCTCTTTTTATCTCGTGCTGTAGTCATTTTATGTACCTCGTGTCGTTCTCAGTATAGTGCACCTTTTGTTGTTCCTACACACCTCGTGCAGCTTTAGCTTGAGTGTCAACCGACTTATTTCAGGTATATATATATATAGAGAGAGAGAGAGAACCCTGAGTATTAATGTTTTTAATCTCTTTGCAGGAGAAGAAGAAGAAGGATTCTGGGTTCAGGATCAAATCCGAACCAGTTTGCTCTATTCTACTGTTCGTGGAGCCTATGCAGAGTGGGCACGTGATACGAGGCTGGCATCTGACACGTGATCCGAGATACAGAGGAGCCTCCACGTGGACTGAAGCATTTGGGCGGGAATCGTGGAGAGCACACGCCGCCCTAATCTGCTGCTGCTATATATATGTGTCTTCTTCCTCTGAAGAAGGGAGGAGGGTAGAGAGTGACTGAAGTAGAAGCAGCCAGAGCTAAGAGAAGAAGTGCAGAAGAGAAAGAAGAGATAGAGAAAGCTGAGAGCTAGATCGAGAGAGCAGAAGAAGAAAAAGAAAGAGAGACAGTGAGATAGAGAGAGTGAGAAGAAGGAGAAGGCAGAAGCAGTAAGAAGAAGAAGAAGTAAGAAAGAAGAAGAAGAAGAAGAAAAGAGAGTTCGTGCTGGGAGAAAGAGAGAAGCAGTAGAAGAAGTTCCTGCTGGACCGTGGATCAAATCCAGGTCAGCCAGCTCCTGCGAGAGCCACATTTGTTTTTATCTTTTCAGCTTTCTGTTGCTGGGTTTTGTTTTTCTTTTGAACTATTCACCTGCTGTATTTCCGATTCTCTGTAGAGAGATCGGGGTCTCTCCTGTTGGTTCAGGAGAAGGGAGATTGCTATCTCCGGTTGCAAGTAGCTGGGTGCTACTTGTGGGTTCCCTCTGGTTAGAGGAAGGGAGGCTCGTCCTCCGGTTCTGGGCTTGTAGGTTTCAAGTCCAGGGGTCCCTCCGGTTGGGAGGAAGAGAGGTCTGAGACCTCTGGGTTGCAGGTGACTTAATGTCACTTGTGTTTCCCTCTGGGGTTCAGAGGAAGAGAGACTTGGGTCTCTAGGTTCCCCTCCGGTTTGGAGGAAGGGAGGTTTGGTCCTCCGGTTCTGGGCTTGTTGGTAGCAAGTCCATGGGTTCCCTCCGGGTCTGGAGGAAGAGAGACCGTGTGTCTCTGGTTTCCAAGTGGCTGGGAGTCACTTGGGGTGTCCCTCCGGTTGGGAGGAAGAGGGGAGGTTGTTTCCCTGGTCAAGCTGTGTGGCAGCATTTGTTGCAGACTGAGTCTGCTGTGCTAGTGTTACCAGTGGAAGCCTCACTCCGGTTGGGAGTGAGGGGTGGACGTAGGTCTGTTGACCGAACCACCTAAAAACCCTGGTGTCCCTTGTGGTTTGATCTTCTTATATGTTCACTTAATTGCTGCGGATTAGATGCTTGCTTAGGATCGGTTGAGGGCTTCTTGAGTTGTTGTCTTGCTTTGATCCTTCTTAGTTTCCTCAGGCTATTTCTGCAACAGTTTTTAATTCCGCATAACTGAGCTTTAGAATTTTAATTAGGCTATATTTGTAGAGGGATACATTCACCCCCCCTCTGTATCCGGGCCTTATTTTCTAACGATTGGTATCAGAGCGGTGTCTGCATACAAGGTCCAGCGACCTGCAGATTCGATCTTGCCGTCTTAGGTGCTAATTTGTCTTTAGTGCATAATTATTCCTGTTGCCTTGAACTTACTCGCTATTTATTTTTCAATGGCTTTACCACCCGTCTTTAGTGGTTCTGGTTTCAGTCAGTGGTACACTGCTTTACATGCTTATGTAAATTCTGCTAATCCTGATTTGTGGAAATTAATTTCACAAGGTCCTCACACCTTACCAACGAAAGTGTCCAAATGGACCGACAGACACAGATCAAAGGATGGAGAAAATCAGAAAGCCTTTAACCTGTTGAAAGCAGCTACTGACAGAGCCTTATGGTCTTGTCTTCATAATTGCAGCTCAGCAAAGGACATCCTGGATAGGCTGAAGCAATTTCACAGGGTAAACGAGGACAACTGCATGATGGCTAACAGAAGTAATCCAATTGGCAGCAATCAATGCAGCAGTCAGACTGAAGATGATGATGATGAGGTAAATCTCTTCGAGAATTTTTCTCTAGAAGATTGGGAGAATGCATATGCTGAATTATTTGAATCTCATGAATTGTTAAGAAAACAGTATAAAAAATTGAAGAAGAGTACTGGTTTAGATAGTTCAAGTTCTCCTTGTAGAAATTGTGTTGAATTGAAAAATATTCATGATGCCTGTATGTCTGATCTTCTAATGTTGAAGAAACAAATTTCTTTATTGAAAACTGAGAATCAAGATCATGTGAAAGAAATCTCTGAACTGGAAAAGAAGATTAGTCTAGCTAATCATGATTCTGTTCAGAGCAAGGATTTACTGAAAGAAATTGAATGTGTTAAGTCTGAAGTAAACAAGCTGAAATCTGAAAATGATTCTCTTAAAGAGTTCTCCAATAAAAATGATGAAAAATCAGAGAAACTTAGACAAGAGAACAAATTGCTGATTGAAAAGCTTAATGCCATAAAATCTGTAAACATAGAATTACAGAAAGATTCTGAAAAACAACAGGAAATGTTTCATGAATGTCAGTCTCTCTCAGATGAATGGGTGCTTGATGCTGATCTCCTAGAGCAGAACAGTAAACTGGAAGAGGAAATCATTGAGTTGAAACATCTAAACACCCAGCTGACAGATAGGCTAATGACAATGGAAAAAGGCAAGTGTGTGAGTGTGGATAATTCTGATAGGTTGATGAATGCTGAACAAGAAATTGAGAGTCTGAAAACCATCAACTTAATGTTAAATGAAAATGTCAGTTGTAGTGAACGGAAAATAGCTGGATATGAGCTTACTATCACATCCCTTCAACAAGAAGTTGATGATATTTATAAGTCCCTATCTGAAGCTGACAATGAAACAAAACTAAAACAGGAAGTTGAAAAACTCAAGAGTCTGAATGATGCCTTGCATCAACAAGTCATTTCCTGTGAAACAGATCTGTCCAAATATGAAGCTAAAATTGCTGATTTGAATTTTGAGATTAAAGATTTAAAAAATTCTCTATCAAAATTTGTCAAAGGTAAGGACAATCTGAATAAGCTTCTTGGAAAGAGTGATAACTTTGAGAGAAAGGGACTGGGCTATAGTCCGACAAATAAAAGGAGTAATGGGAATGAAACATCTACTGTTTTTGTCAAAGCCACCAATCAGAACACAACATCTGCTCCTTCTGTCTTCAAATTCACTGCACAAAAATCCACTGTGAAACCCAAAACTGTGGAACAAAATCAAAAATTGAAAAAGGGTGAAACTTCACAGAAGAAGGATAAAGACACTCCTGCTACTATAAAGAAGGCTACACACAATTCACATGATCTCTCACACACTCACATTAAAAAGGGTTCATGTTATTATTGTGGGAAGCATGGTCATCTCATGAGTGAATGTTTTATCATGAAAGAAGACAATAAACAGCATGCCAAGTTCCCCATTCATGTTCATGGTCCATATGGATCTAACCACAATTCTAGTCAGCACATTGTGTGCTTCAACTGCAATAAACCTGGGCACAAGGCTGCTGAGTGCTGGTTTAGATCTACTTGGGTTAAAAATGTTTTTCATAGAAGAAATTCTTTTGCTTGCTCCCACTGTGGGAAAAAGGGGCATACAGTCAAGGACTGTTGGTATGTTCAAAAGAACTATGTTAAACCCCATTTTGTCAAATTCCCTGCAAAACCTTTTGTGAAAATTTCATGCTATAACTGTGGGAAGCCAGGTCATAAATCTGCCGAATGTTGGATGGTTAAGAACAAGCATCAAACTGCTCATGCATATAACAGAAAATCTTATGAACATGTTTATAAACATCACCCTGCTGTTAATATGCATCATAAGAATCAAACACCAGCCATTTCATGTAGATACTGTGGAAAATTTGGACATTCTATGGATGACTGTTCACTGATGAAATTTGATGATAATGTTGCTATGAAAATGTTTAGAAAACCTGTCAGGGCTAACGCAGGACCCAAAGCTGCTTGGGTCCCTGCAGGATCAAGATGATCAATTACTTTGCAGGTGTGCCTTGGAGGGAGAAATAAAAGGGGTTAACCAAGGCACTCAAAAAGAAAACCCCAGGACTCAATTCAGGTCAGTTCTGAAATCTGTTTCAATTTCATTATTTGAAATTGTTGTTTTGCTTGGTTGATTTTTGATGTTCTTCTCATGCTGTTGTTTGCACTAAATAAATGAGATTGCTTTGCACTGCATATGTCATTTGCATGACCATCATGGTATATGAAATGGAACATTGCTGGAGGGCAGTTGGAGTATGTCTGGATGCTACTGCCATGTGTGAGGTGGTCCTTGGACCAAGTCCTCTGCTCAGTACCATGGGTCAAGTCATATAGAGCAGTGTATTGCATATCATGTTGATCTGTTGGTGCTAAACTGAAGTTTTCTGAAATATGAATTGAACAATCATGCTTATAGTAATTCTCTTCTGTCTAACTTGCATAAACTGCATCAATTCAGGGGGAGCTTGTTGAGTCTTATGTGAGTCACTGCATATAGACAAGGGGGAGCTTTATTATATTGTTGTCACTATTTGAAATTCACATTCTACACTCTTTCAAATCATCAATTGACTATTTTGAGTTCATACCTTCATGAATCTGAAAATTTGGCTGCTAATCCTCAATCTGTTGAAGAAGGAGTGTCTCATTTTGTCTGACTGAAATGACTTTAAACCTGTATTGAGTGATTGACTCTGCTAGTGGTTTTAAACCTTATTCTCTCTTGCTGATTGACTCTTCCACCAGCCTGTACTCTTCCTTCCTATACCTCTTAGCTGGTGTGACTATGTTGGCTGCATTATTGAGTTGTTGGTCAGCTAAATTTATTGTTCTGATCTGAGGAACTTAAGCTGCATATCATGCAATTCAGTCTGAGATTTTGGTAGAAACTCCTGTCATATGGGTTTAAGAATTATCACTGAATCAGACTGATATAAGATTAATATATTCTCTGCCTTGTAATTAAACGAATTGAAAATATCTGTTGATAAGGTTTAATAAACTTTAACGTCTTGTGTTATGTAATCCTTAAAGTCTCTCATCTGATATCTGAAAATTTGAAATCTAGGTTACTTTGGTAGAGATACATAGAGTGAGTGGTGTGGTTAAACACTAACTTGAAAAAGTTGACTAAATAAAAAAATTATGAATTCAGAGCAATGACTCGGTCACTGAGAAACTGAGTTCTTTATAAATGAAATAAAGTAACTCATGTCATGAGGTGCCACAGTTATCTCTGATAAAAATTTAGTGAAACAAAACCTGACAGAGCAATAGCTTATTTGTGTTGAGTAGCTGGGGAGTCTGGCCTCTGATAAAGGTGTCTTCTCATGTAAAAAGACACTCATATTGTTAACTCTGCTCTCAAAGTGAGAGGCAATGCCAGTTATCACACTGAGTAACTAGGTCACTTCAACTAAGACTTGTTGTGCCTCATGTAAAAAGGTGTTGATCAACTTAAATTGCTCAGGAAAAATATAATGTGCTTCAAATAAAATTATCTTGAAAAAAAAATCTGTCAACTCATGTTTTTGAAAAAGTGTTTAACTTCAGTACTAACCTGTGTATTTTTCAAAGGTGCAATTGAGATCATATGTGTAAGATAAAAGATGATTGTTTTTGAGTGTTTTCTGACTATTTGGTTCACTTTTATTAAAACTTGGATTCAGATATGAGCATTGAGTTTAATTTGGCAAAGTTGGTATACATCAAAATTAAATCAGATTGGTTAAGTTGCCACTTCATAACTTCTTATGATAGAAGTGTCTACATCTTTTAAGACTTATTGAAGTGATGTATGCATTCAAATCCCTCATGATCAGATTCATGCATGATCAACAAAGTGAACTCCTCTCTTATCAGTTGACTGATTCCATCTGCATTTTTCTGACCATACAAATGTGAGGTGCCACTCCCATTATTACCTTGTTCACTTGCAGCCCTCTGAACTTCAGAATCCTTATGGTGGTGGATTTCAGATTTATTCCTGAGATGCATTTCTCTCCACACTGTTGGAATCTTCCATCTTGTTCTGTAATAAGTTCTGATTCTGTGGTATTTTCACCAGAATTCAGATTCTTTGTAATGGCTGATTTCAGATTGATTTATTGGATAACCAGAATCCATTCCTGTGCTTCAGGGGGAGTTATGGTTTATTTCCATCTAAGAGGAGAGTAGTCAATCATGCATGTTGATAGGGGGAGAGCTGTTTCATTGTCATAAGGGAGATCTTCATTTTTAAGAACCATGACTCATTCTCTACATTTATGTGCTGTCTTTGTGTGCTGCATTTATGTGCTACATTTGACTATCAAACCATTTCCCTTCTTTTTGATTATGTCAAAGGGGGAGAATAGTTTGATGAGTCAGTGTGACTCATTATGTTGCCATCATCAAAAAGGGGGAGATTGTTGTGCCCCTTGTGCTTTGTTGATGATGTGGTGTTTTAATGATAGCAACATAATTGAGTCACCACTTTGTCTTGAATATGTCTGATCTATTCTGTGGGAGATTGCATGAGTGTGCCATGTCTGAATTGTGAAGAATGCATGCGTATGCTTGAGTCATGCTGTGATAAATTGGTTTGTGCTTGATTTCTGTTCTGTGCATTGCTTCTCTGCTGATAATGTTCATGTTGTAGTTCATCAAGTCTATACATCCGTCTCACTGTTCACATGCATCAAGTATGTACAGCGTCCGTCTCATGTCATATGTGTTTACTTCATTCAGAACTTGGTACACAAAACAGTTTAACTGTGAGCATGGCATAGATTATACACTCACCATGTCTGCATATCTGCATGTCTGTCTTTCATTAATATGGGTTCTGTGCAATGAGTGCGTTGACGCAGTTGGAAATTGGGTTGACGCATTGGCTGTCTGTTCACTAGCTGCGTTGACGCAGTGGATCAGCTGGGTTGACGCCATGCTGCTTTGTCTACTTTTTGTTGCTCATTAAGTCTTAAAGTCTGTACAGGGTAGTTCATGCATCACTCTCTTTGCCAAGTGTATACATCGGTCAGCATTGCATCTTGTTCGCGAAGTCCATACATTGGGCCATTCATCAAAGTCCATACATTGCATAATGTTTGTCAAGTCAATACATTGCACTGTAGATGCATCGAAGGGAAGTATGCACATTGGTCTGTTCATATGAAGTCTATACATTGGAAGTGTGTACAGTGTTCAGTTGCCTTCTCATAAAGTCTGTACATCGCCTTCAGACTTTCAATTGTTGAGTCTTTACATGTTTTGAGGTTGACAACACTATGAGCCTTAGCGTCGTTATTTGTTCCATCGCGTGCTGAACACTGTAGCACCTCGTGCTGCTTTCTGTGCCACCTCGTGTCGCTCCATCTGTGTCACCCCTATGTCTTCGAGTCTTCTGTATTCGTGTTGTTTCTTCCAAGACCCCGTGTCTTTCTTGCTTTGTGATTACACTTCGTGTCGGTTTCTGTTTTCGTCTTCGAGTTGTTTTCAGCCCGTGTCGTCCTCGTGTTCGAGTCGTTTTCCTGTATCTTCGTGTTATCTTTTGTTTTTGTGTCTTCGTATTGTTTTTATGTCTTCGTGTTAATCTTGTGTTTGAGTCTTCATGTTATTTCTGTGTTTGTGTCTTAGTGTTGTATTTGTGTCTTCGTGTTGCTTCTTTCTATCTTCGTCCAAGGTTCCTCTGATCGTGTGTCTTTCTACCCTTTTATTCCGTGTTATTTCCTTCTTTACCTCGTGTCGTTCTCTTTTTATCTCGTGCTGTAGTCATTTTATGTACCTCGTGTCGTTCTCAGTATAGTGCACCTTTTGTTGTTCCTACACACCTCGTGCAGCTTTAGCTTGAGTGTCAACCGACTTATTTCAGGTATATATATATATAGAGAGAGAGAGAGAGAACCCTGAGTATTAATGTTTTTAATCTCTTTGCAGGAGAAGAAGAAAAAGAAGAAGAAGGATTCTGGGTTCAGGATCAAATCCGAACCAGTTTGCTCTATTCTACTGTTCGTGGAGCCTATGCAGAGTGGGCACGTGATACGAGGCTGGCATCTGACACGTGATCCGAGATGCAGAGGAGCCTTCACGTGGACTGAAGCATTTGGGCGGGAATCGTGGAGAGCACACGCCGCTCTAATCTGCTGCTGCTATATATATGTGTCTTCTTCCTCTGAAGAAGGGAGGAGGGTAGAGAGTGACTGAAGTAGAAGCAGCCATAGCTAAGAGAAGAAGTGCAGAAGAGAAAGAAGAGATAGAGAAAGCTGAGAGCTAGATCGAGAGAGCAGAAGAAGAAAAAGAAAGAGAGACAGTGAGATAGAGAGAGTGAGAAGAAGGAGAAGGCAGAAGCAGTAAGAAGAAGAAGAAGTAAGAAAGAAGAAGAAGAAGAAGAAAAGAGAGTTCGTGCTGGGAGAAAGAGAGAAGCAGTAGAAGAAGTTCCTGTTGGACCGTGGATCAAATCCAGGCCAGCCAGCTCCTGCGAGAGCCACATTTGTTTTTATCTTTTCAGCTTTCTGTTGCTGGGTTTTGTTTTTCTTTTGAACTATTCACCTGCTGTATTTCCGATTCTCTGTAGAGAGATCGGGGTCTCTCCTGTTGGTTCAGGAGAAGGGAGATTGCTATCTCCGGTTGCAAGTAGCTGGGTGCTACTTGTGGGTTCCCTCTGGTTAGAGGAAGGGAGGCTCGTCCTCCGGTTCTGGGCTTGTAGGTTTCAAGTCCAGGGGTCCCTCCGGTTGGGAGGAAGAGAGGTCCGAGACCTCTGGGTTGCAGGTGACTTAATGTCACTTGTGTTTCCCTCTGGGGTTCAGAGGAAGAGAGACTTGGGTCTCTAGGTTCCCCTCCGGTTTGGAGGAAGGGAGGTTTGGTCCTCCGGTTCTGGGCTTGTGGGTAGCAAGTCCAGGGGTTCCCTCCGGGTCTGGAGGAAGAGAGACCGTGTGTCTCTGGTTTCCAAGTGGCTGGGAGTCACTTGGGGTGTCCCTCCGGTTGGGAGGAAGAGGGGAGGTTGTTTCCCTGGTCAAGCTGTGTGGCAGCATTTGTTGCAGACTGAGTCTGCTGCGCTAGTGTTACTAGTGGAAGCCTCACTCCGGTTGGGAGTGAGGGGTGGACGTAGGTCTGTTGACCGAACCACCTAAAAACCCTGGTGTCCCTTGTGGTTTGATCTTCTTATATGTTCACTTAATTGCTGCGGATTAGATGCTTGCCTAGGATCGGTTGAGGGCTTCTTGAGTTGTTGTCTTGCTTTGATCCTTCTAAGTTTCCTCAGGCTATTTCTGCAACAGTTTTTAATTCCGCATAACTGAGCTTTAGAATTTTAATTAGGCTATATTTGTAGAGGGATACATTCACCCCCCCCCTCTGTATCCGGGTCTTATTTTCTAACAGCTATGACATAAAATCTTCGAAATATTTCGAGAGAATTACGGGTGCAACAAATGCTCCCCACGGGACATCCGTCACGGCCGGAGGCGGGGGCGGACGGCCCGTGCCCTTTAAAGGGAGTGGTGACTATGTGCCCTTTGTATAGACTTTGGACTTTGTAGGACCGCGTTTAATGTTTGTAGTGTTGTTTTGGAATGTTTGGTCTGACGTTGTTCCCCTTTTTTTATTTCTTTGCGTTTGTAGACATGGCTCGCAGCAACGGTGATAGGAGTCGGTCGAGGAGGCCGAGGACTAGAGGCACAGATGAATGTCAGATTGAGCGCACTGACCAGCGCATGCTGCCTTTCGCTCCCCGCGTCATTGATGAAGACAACTTCAGCCGGGTTGACTTTGGCTATCTGTGGGTCGTTGAGGGCTCGACCGAGAGTGCCGGTGAAAATGAAGGCCCTGTGGATATGTCCCGCATTACAAGGAGGGACGACATTTATACATATGACCGCTCGGGGGGATATCCGCGCCACTATCCTTTGGATCGTCATCTTCATCAGTTCCTTCAGAGCTTTGCACCGATCGGCATGAAGGATGATGATCCCTCACTACCCGAGGAGAGGTGCCGCCTTAAGCGGGCCATACTAGCGGGGAGGGACAGCATGCAGGGGTTATGTTCCCTGACCTATCCGAGCTTTCCGGATGGCTTCACTCGACAGACACAGTACCCAGATCGGCAGAGCCTGGGCTTCTTTCAGCAGCATGATAGCCTCACAGTCCGGGCTGCACCACTGGCCCCGACAATCTGGCATATGCATGGACAGCACAAGATCATGGATCAGATCGTGAATGGCCTCTTCTTGACGCCCTCAGGGGCGAGTTTTGCACAGGAGGAGTATGCTCATGATTGTATGCTGGAGAGGATTTTGGCACTGAAGACCCCCAGTTGGTACGGGAAGTGGTCAGTTATCTCGTCTCACATCTATCACCGGGGCGTGACAGAGTGGCTCTGGGGCATCTTGATTGTGTACCGGTCAGTATTGGACAAGGTGGGGATCCGTCATGTAGTGACGGCTGCCTTATACTCCTACCCTTGTCATACGGGCCTTCTACAGACCTTGGCAGAGAGATTCAACTGTCGGTGGAATACATTCGTCACTGCTGGAGGAGAGACTTCTTTAGACCTCTGAGCTTTTCAGAGGGTTTCTGGTCTTCAGATCTGCGGGAGGCCCTACGAGGAATTGACCCTTGATGACTTGCATCTCAGCTCCACTGATGGCACTGGGAGGTATACTATGCCGTATTGCTTTAGATTCTTGATGAAGACATGGAGGGACCTGGCCCGGGTCGACACAGATCGGACCCCTCGCACCCCAAGGGTGACTCTGAACGAGTGGGTGACCCATTTCTATAGTGGCCCTTTCTGCTTCCACGAGGAGTTCGCTTAGTCTGGCACTACCTGGGAAGAATACAGAGAAATCAAAGTAGACCTTCCTCTGCATCCACGCCATTTGCCTGCACCTACACAGGGGTGGAATTCGAGGGGGCTGCCTCCTCTCACATACTTGGCGGCCTACTTGGCCTATTGGCTGGCCAGTTTTGTAGTTCCTCACGGAGAGGACGGGGTCCTGCGGCCTGAGGTGATTTATGCAGCTTGTTTACTGGCATGTGGTCAGAGACTTGCCATTGCTCCTGCAGCCCTAGCGAACATCTACCATTCACTTGGGGCCTTGTCCTCTCATTCATCACCGCAGGAGAAGAATATTATGCTGCCCACTCATTACTTGAGTGCATGGGTAGGGTTGTTTCCAGAGCTCTCTCGGAGGACTCCAGGTGATAATCCGGCGGCACCGCTGATTTTTTTGTTCATAGGACAACCGTCACAGGATGCTGTGGTTCAGCTCGCGGGGGCCCGGCGGGCCTTGTCTTTTGTTCCAGTGAGGAGAGGTGAGGGTCTAGCCCTTGATTACTTCTCCTATCTTTACCGTCCTTATGTTGGGCAAGAGGGAGGCACCGTTGTCAGCAGGGTATCTTCACATGCTTTGCTCTCTTCCCACGGCTTAGCGGGGTGGGTTATATGCATTCCCCCAAGTGTATTAGTCTATCGACGCTCTAGCACAGCCATTCTTGAGCTATGTAGTCTGAGGCGTGAGGCGAGCGAGGCGACCAGAGGGGCGCCTCACGCCTCAAAGGCCTAGGCGATGGCCGAGGCTTTTGAGGCGTTTGAGGCGAGAAATTAATAAAAAAATAAAATTAAAATGAGTGTCCACTGCCAATTGTCGATTACCCTGCACAATAATAACATATATAAGCCTATTAAGCCCACTGCCACCCATGAGAGTGAGAGATCGGAGAGACAGAAAGACAGAGAGTGAGAGATCAGAGAGACAGTGGAGAGAGTGAGAGATCGGAGAGAGTGAGAGATCAGAGACAGTGAGAGATCGGAGAGAGTGAGTGAGAGATCGGAGAGAGTGAGAGACAGTGAGAGAGTGGAGAGAGTGAGAGATCGGAGAGAGTTAGAGAGTGGAGAGAGTGAGAATGAGAGATCGGAGAGAGTGAGAGATCGGAGAGAGAGAGAGAGAGAGATCGGAGAGAGTGAGAGAGAGATCGGAGAGAGTGGAGAGACAGTGAGAGATCGGAGAGAGTGAGAGAGAGAGATCGGAGAGAGTGGAGAGACAGTGGGAGATCGGAGAGAGTGGACATACCGAGAGTGAGAGTGGCCGGAGGAAGCCGGAGCCGCTGCCGCACGCCGGATGAAGCCGGAGGAAGCTGCTGCCGCTGCCGCACGCCGGAGGTAGCTGTCGCCGCTGCCGCTCGCCGGACACCGGAGGGAGGACACTCGCAGTCGCCGCTGCTGCGGAGGTGGAAGCAGCGAAGGCAAAAAAATAAACCCACAGTCGAAACCCTCGGGGGGGGGGGAAGTTAACCGGACGGACTCGCATATCGGGTCGTTGAGACCCGATACGCGGATCCGGCGAGCGGCAGAGCGGGCGAGCCGCGCGGGCGAGAGGGCGAGGCGCGCGGAGGTGGCCGACGCGCGCGAGGCGCTCGCCTCGGCGAGCCGGGACGGCGCGAGGCGGGCGACGGGCGCCTCGCCCCGCCTCACCGCCTAGGCGACCGCCTAGGCGCATTTTCAACTACATAGTTCTTGAGCCTTACTACCTACACCGGTTCGCCCGGAACTTTGGGTATGATCAGGGCATCCCTTCGAGTGCAGAGTTTCTTTTGGCCCTTGGATTGTACAAGCACCGGGACGTGCACTTAGTAGCGGCAGCGTGGCAGGACTCTCTACTGCGAGGTGAAACAGGGCTATCCCATTCCAGAGCAGGGGCGTAGAGGCCAGTTTGATATTCATTATGCCGCTGGCGGTTCAAGGCCAACAATGTTTTCTGAGAGCACCGTGATGCCATTCGAGTTGCTGAAGAGCAGCGTTTGAGGAAGGACCTGCCTCCTCTTTTTGTGGACCCAGCCTTCATCAGATCTCATTTTTCAGGAGCTGCCCGGGCTATCATTGACATTGAGGAGAGGTGGTGAGTGAAAGGTTGGGCAATTCCTGTGGATAGGAGCCAGTACAATAGGGCTTTGAAGCCCTTGAAGGGCACATCGGCAGCAGCATCCGCAACCCTTCTTCCTTTGCTTCTGGGGCAGCCCCAGGCCCTTCAAAGGCCTATTCCTGGTGGGAGGACTTGCAGGCGTCATGCAGGGTGAGAAAGAAATCCCACTGTCCCAGCCGATACCCGAGGGAGCACTCGGGGGCAGCACATTTGCAGAGTGGAGGGCCCACCTGATCAATGCCGTGGGCTGTACGGGCCTACTGGAGTACATTTCAAGTCTGGAGATGGCGATGACTCCTATTGCCATTCTCGAGATTGCAAAGGCAGCGGCCCATGTCCTCTGATTGAAGTCGGAGTAGATAATTTTGAAACCCGTGAAGCCCATAGAAATCACAGGTAATTATCTCTCTTCCTGGCCTTCTAATATGCATGTATATTCTTCATATTTTAGAATGCGTGTTATACAGTTATACACCATCCTTTTGATGACTGCAGGTGGAGCTGCTAGGGTGGCCGACGCTGGTCCATTGGAGGGTCCTCCCGATATAGGGCCGGAGAGGGGTACTGCCCCCTCGAAAAGGCCTCGCGCTGGGAGTCCCAGAGGGGATGTGAGGCCCTCGTCCCGCCTTCGACTCGAGGAAGAGTCTCCAGCCAGTGAGGATGTCTCCAGTGAGTGGCACATTTTTATTACTCACCACTTCTAAGCTTACATGCAACGTTATAAACATCTTTTGCTTTGCCTAATGCTTCTTCCCCCCTTTTAGGATTGGCATGAGTTTCTCTCCTCCTCAGGCGAATACCTCTGTGGGAGCGGGATATGTCTTTGGATGAGTTTATGCCAAATAGTATTTTTAGCTTTGAAGAATTAATCCCTCCAATGGATGACTTATACTCCGGTGACGGCTGGCTCTCCCTCGCCTATCGCAGAAGGGGCCCTGGCTATTCAGCCCTCAGGTAATATACTCAGCCTTGCCTCTTCATTGATACATGAAGAATTAGAAGTCATTAATTCTTCAGTGTTGTATTTTGGTCATACAGGGGTCCCTGATACTGCTCCCCATATCTCGGAAACGGGCGACAACGCCAAGTCCACTTCTGGGAGTGGGGGTTCTACGGCTTTTGACCCCCTTTCTAGAGGGAGTTTGAGTTCTTCCTTAGGCGCTGGGACTTCGAGCTCTTCTTCAGGCGGGAGAAATTCCTCAACCTCGTCGGGCTCCCGAGAAAGTGGAGAGTTGGAGACTACTTGTGGTGAGCATAGATGTATTCTTGCCTTTTCAGCCCAACCTCTTCTTGTAAAGATTTGTTTGGCTTATATTACCAATCATTATACAGGTGTTGACCTGGCTAGCTCTATGGAGGAATTCTCACAACTCGTTGAATCCGGCTCATTCAGGACCTCTTGAATTATGCCGATGATCCAAAAGTTACAAGGACCACGGAGATGGCGAGTGCTGAAATCCTAGCGCCAAGGGTCCATGATATCATAATGCCAACACTTCTGCTGGGGAGTTCCCCTTGTGTTGGTACTGACAAGGCCAGCGTGGCTGATCCTTCAGGTAAAAAGTTTGCAAACTTGTGTTATTTTTTATTTTATTTTATTTTATTTTTATTGCTTCATTGCTTAGTTGACTGATACCTGTCACATTACTTATGTGAATAGCGGCAAGCCAGGCTGCCGAGGATGACATGCAACAGCCTGGTGAGGTTAACCCAAAAGGGGAAGTTCTCTAGGGCTCGCCAGAGGACCAGTACAGCCCTGGCCATGGCGGTTTACCAACGGACCCCCAGCTCACAGGTATTCCCCGCATCTGTTAATGAATTACTCGACTTGTTACCATATTTTGCTTATGGTATTAACCATCTTCTCATCTCTGTCTCATGGGTTCTCCTCCCTCAGAGCCGGCGGTTGAGATCCCTGAGATAGAGGAATCTCCAGGTGAGGCAAGGCCGATCCCTGTGAGTGAGCAACCTAGCTCCAAAAGGGTCCTCGATATGGAGTCCATCCCCCCTAGCGCAACTAAAGGGGATGATATTGTTGAGACGGGTACGTGGTTCTCCCTTGGAGCTCAACATCATTTGCACATCACTTTATACATGGACAATCATGAATACATGTTGTTATTTGAGTTGCAGGGAGCCAGGCTGTAGATGCACTGTCTATTGGGCCGGAGTTAGCCCCCATGGACGCTCCCTCCTAGGCCATTGGGGAGGAACACACTTCCGCAGTTATTCCTGTACACGGGACGGTTTCAGGTATGCCATCCTGTCTTGTACTTTGCGGCTTTCGTGCTTATCTTCTTGATTATGAACGAGCACTTACTCCATTTTCCCTTGATTGTAGCTCCCTTGAGAGAGGCTCCAGAGGTACCTGCGGATTTCCCTGCCCTTGGGGTTGAGTGGCCTGACACCCCTCAGTTTGGGATGATGCTGGCAGATGCCGATACGGCTGACCGGCTTCTCCAAGGTCTTGAGCAGCTGATTTGGGTGGACCCCTTGCCGACTGTGGAGACTTTGAGGGGCAGCCTGGAGGTCTTTACTAGGGGTTACCAAGCATTCAGCCTCCCCAAGGATGCGTGGATGGCGAAGCTCACAGCTTTGTGGAACGAGTTCGCCCGTCTTTATGTCGCGCAGGAGCAGAGACGGAGGACTCAACTGATGATTCAACAGGAGGAGGAGCGGCTAGGCGGACTACGAGCAGCTCGGACGGAGGTCGAGGCTCGAGCTACAACCATTCAGGAGCGCGACCGGACCGTCTCCTTGCAGGTGGAGCTGTAGAGGGAGATACATGAGGCTGAGAAGGAGCGCCGTGGTCTGTAGGCTGAGGCCGATACTCTCCGCCGTAGGCTTGAGGGGCTCCAGGAGGAGACTCTCCAGAGTGAGACTCACCTTGCCGACCTGAGGCAGAGCGAGTCTGGTGCTTGATAGGCCTTGACGCCTTTTTGTACTTGTACACATGGCTTTTATACTTGGCCCATTCTCGTCTTGGTTACCCCGAGGGCTTGTCTCAGGCTCCTTTCTTTTGATAATATTGATAAATAAAGGATAAAATTTAGCAGCTTTTGTTTCCATCCTTCTGCATGTATGTTCTCTTCTCTTTTTTTTCTTTGTCAATTTACCAGCCCTATCGCCTTTTCGGGTTTTCGCCAGGACTGACCCCCTTTAGCATTTTCCAGTGCGCCCTCAGGGGTTTTTACACTGAGGGGTACCCATTTTTGCCTAAGGCGTCTTCACGGGTTTTCACCTTAGTCTGGTTAAAGTCTTTTTGCCCTTGATTGTCCTCTTAACGAGGACAACCTAGTCCGTTGGAGCATCAATATTTTTAGCCCTACTCTTTTTTTTTTTGAATACCTATGATGCCAAGAGGTAGAGAGGGTTTGGCATCTCCAAAGAGACATGTGCGCCGCACCGGTGGGACAAACGGGTGGATTTGATAGTCCTAGAAGGACATGGTTAGTCAAATCCAAAAATTGATAGGCAGAGTGGGTTGGCAGCCCGAGAAGGGCATATGTAGGCCAAGCTCGGTTGAGACAGCAAATAAGTAGGTTTAACAGTTCGAAGGGGACATATAGGTTAAACCTGTAAGTCGGTAGGCGAGGTGGGTTGGCAGCCCGAACGGGGCATACATAGGCCAAGCCCGGTAAGATGAAAGAATGGATTTGACAAGCCGGGTGGGTTATATAGGTCAAATCTGAAAGCCGATAGGCAAACAGGGTTGGCAACCTGAGAAGGGCATACATAGGCCAAACCCGTTGAGACAAAAGAATGGGCTTGACAGTCAAAGTGGGATATGTGAGTCAAGCCTGAAAGCCAGGAGGCGAGATGGGTTGGTAGCCCGAAAGGGGCAGACATAGGCTAAACCCAAAAGAAGCAAAGGATGGATTTGACAGCCCTAGTGGGACATGAAAATCAAACCCGAACGCTGATAGGCCAGATGGGTTGGCAGCCCGAACGGGGCATGCATAGGCCAATACCAAAAAGATGAAAGATGGATTTGACAGCCCTAGTGGGACGTGAGAGTCAAAGCCGAAAGTCGATAGGCGAGATGGGTCGGCAGCCCGAAAGGGGCATGCATAGGCCGAACCTGACGGGACAATGAGTAAATGGATTTAATAGTCTGAAGAGGCATGTAAGTTAAATCTAGTAGCTGATAGGCGAGATGGGTCGGCAGCCCGAAAGGGCATGCATAGGCCAGACCCGATGGGACTGTAAGGATAGATTGGGAAACCCGGAGAGACACGGGAGCCAAACCCCGGGAAGTCCAGAATACAGGTGGAGTTGACATGCCAAGGGACGTATGAGTCAACTTTTGAAAAGGAATGGATAGACTTGACAGTCCGAAGGGACATAAGAGTCAAATCCGGAATTAAAAATCTCAGCAGGGATGACTAGCCAAAAGACATACGAATCAACCCTGCGAGAAAAAGAGACGGATTTGACAACCCGGATGGGGCATACGAATCAAATCTAAATGTTCAAATGCTGGCAATCCCGGTGGGACAGAGTATGACAATGTCGAGATGATAGCCATAACACCCCGGCGGGACTGAATGTTGCACGATGACGTTGGAAATATAACCAAGGCATCAGTATAACGCACTTGCCATCGTAGGGTGAAGTCACTGACTTGGAACCACTCGTAAAAACGTGTTGCGAGAGGTTTTTTTTTTCACGTTACCAACCTCACCGCCCTTTCGGGTTTTCGCCGGTTTTTTCCTGTGCGCCCTTGCGGGTTTTGACACCGAGGGGTGGCCCATTTTTGCCCGAGACACCCTTGCGGGTTTTCATCTCAGCCGGGTCTGTGGCCTTTTTACCCTTAGTCAACCCTTGAAGGGTGACTAAGTTCGCCGGGGCATCACTATTTTTAACCCCATTTTTTTTTTAACTTGAACCTTCGCTGGGAAGTGGTATGTCCTGAAAGGACTATTGCGGAAGCTCTTGCGGCGGCGCATGGTAAGGTTTCATATGCTTGCCATTAAGAGGAGGGAAAGGGTTGTTTCCCTTGTGATCGACGACCGTATAGGCCCCTCCTTTATATACCTTCTGGATGACGTAAGGTCCACGCTAATTAGGTTGGAGTTTGTCGCTGGGTCTTCCTGCCAAGACCCCCTTTTCTTTGACCATGTCGAGGTCGCCTTTCTTGAATGCCCTTTGCTTGACCAGCTTATCATAAGCACGTGTCATGCGGGCCTGATACACTTGTAAGTGTTTATAGGCTTTGAGTCTTTCACCTTCAAGGTTGGACAGTTCCTCGAGCCTTCTCTCTATTTCAGATTGATCTTGACCTGGCAATCTGGCGTGAACAGTAACGCGATAAGATGCCAGCTCAATTTCCACAGGGATCACTGCTTCAGCTCCGTAGACCAGGGAGAACGGGGAACAACCCATAGGGGTTTTGTAGATAGTCCGGTAGGCCCATAGGGCTTCGTGGACCTTTTCGCCCCAATCTCGCTTACGGCCACCCACTATCTTGGCCAGTAGCTTGCAGAGGGTTTTGTTGAAAACCTCGGCCAACCCGTTGGCTTGGGGATTGTAGACGGACGACATCCTCTAGTCGATATAGAATTTGGCTGCCATAGCATATACGATATTGTTCCTGAATGGTGTGCCATTCTCCGAGATGATCCGACTGGGGGTGCCGAATCTGTACATAATATACTGCCTCACTAATCAGGCGACTATTTCACCTGTAACTTCTCGCAGCGGAATAGCTTCTGCCCATCTGGAGAAATAATCAGTTGCGACCAATATGAACTTGTGGCCTTGAGATGATGTCGGGAATGGTCCTACGATGTCTGTGCCCCACTCCGCAAACGGCCAAGTAGGCGCAGTTGGATGGAGCAGATTTGGCGGCCTCTGAGGCACTGGCCCGAATGCTTGGCATTGGTGACATGTACGAGCATACTGATTGCAATCTTCGTACATGGTGGACCAATAAAATCCCTTGAGCTTAATACTATTTTTCATCTTGGCCCCTGCTTGATGAGCCCCGCACAATCCGAAATGGACCTCGTGCATCATGATTTTTGCTTCCTTAGATGAAAGGCACCGTAGGAGGACCGATCGGTCCTTTTTATGGATCAGCCTGAAAAGCAAGCCGTCAATCAGTTGGTAAGATGTTGCTCTGCGTAACAGTTGCATCCTCTGAGCCCGATGGGGAGGAAGCTAGTCGTTCTTTATCTTTATAATCGGCTCTCGCCAATCTTCTTCTTCTAGAATATTCTTCTCTTGAATGCTGTTGACCTCGTAGACAGTGAGGCTGGATTCCTTGTCGAGCACACTTGGCATGAGCCTTTGGTGTTTGACAGTAATATTCAACTCCCCCTCATGTGGGAGTTTTAAGGCTGCTGCTAACTTTGCCAAAGCATCTGCTTGGGAGTTATTGCCTCTTGGGACATGGCCGATTTCGAATAGGTAGATACTTTCTTTCAGCCTTATGACGGCTACATAGTAGGGAATGAGCTCCTTCTGCCGGACGTCATAGTCACCTAGGACCTGTCGAATGACGAGCTGAGAGTCCCCGTATACTCTAATGCATTTGATGTCCATCTCCAGTGCTAGTTGAAGTCCAATAATTAGCGCTTCATTATTAGTCAGTGACTTCATGAGAGCACATGAGTTATGAAGAATGCCGCCTTGCGAAGATACAAAAACTATCCCCGCGCCGGAGACAAAGTCTGTGAGGCCGCCAACCCTCTTGATTGTTCGGGAAGCGCCATCAAAATACAACTCCCAATGTGGGAGGTCGAGGGTGAGGAAGTCCGGCTCTCTTTGTGGTGGGACGTTTTCAGAATGCTCCCCAGCTTCTTGTGAAGGCACCAACACCTCTTCATCGGGCAACTCGAAGTTGAGTGGCGAATCTTCTGGCACAGGATGCATGGCTAAGAACTCCGCCATTCCTTGTCTCTTGATCGCCTTGCGCGGGACGAAGGTGATGTCGAACTCCATAAGGATGAGTGCCCATTTGCGAAGCCTCACGGAGAGGACGGGCTGGCTGAGCAGGAACTTGAGTGAATCACATTTGGAGATGAGCTCCACCCGATGAGCTAGAAGGTAGTGCCTTAGCTTCTTGATAGCAAATACCAGAGCTAAGCACACCTTTTCCATAGGAGTGTACCGATGCTCAGGCCCGATTAGCTTCCGGCTGAGGTAGTATAGCGGCTGCTCCTTGCCCTCTTCATTGATCTGGGCTAAAAGTGTCCCCAAAGAGACATCCATGCCAGCAATATAAAGGATAAGGGGCTTCCCTCTAGCAGGTGCCCCTAGGACTGGAGGAGTTAGTAGATACTCCTTAATTTGCTCAAAGGTCCTCTGGCAGTCCTCGTCCCATATGAAGGGTGCTCCTTTCTTCATCAATTTACCAAAGGATAGACATCTTCCTGAGAGGTTAGAAATGAACCGCCTAATATAGGCCAGTCTTCCTTGCAGAGATCTGAGCTCTGTTAAATTTTTAGGCGGAGGTAGTCCTCTTATGGCCTTGATTTTGTCGGGGTCGATTTCTATACCTCGATACCTGACGATAAAGTCGAGGAACTTGCCGCTGGAGACGTCAAAGGCACATTTCATTGGATTCATCTTGAGCTGATACTGTCGAAGCCTTTCGAAGACTCGACGCAAGTCAAGCAAATGATCCTCTCGCCTTTTTGTCTTGACGACCAGGTCATCGACATAGCATTCAACAAGGTCATGTAGCATCTCGTCGAAAATCTTATCTCGTCGAAAATCTTGGTCATCGCCCTTTGATAGGTTGCACTCTCATTCTTTAGGCCAAACAACATCCTTTTATAGTTGAAAATACCCTTGGGTGATTGGAAAGCCGTATCTTTGTCTTTGATGGCCATACGGATCTGATTATAGCCCGACGCCCGTCCATGAAGGACAAGGCTTTGTGACCAGTGGTTATGTCAACCATTGTCTCAGTGATTGGGATAGGGAAGTCGTCCTTTGGTCAATTCCTGAAGTCAATGCAGACTCAGACTTGGCCATTCTTCTTCTTGATAGGGACTATACTGGCGAGCCACACAGGGTACATGCAAGGCTCTATGAAGTCCACGTCAAGCATTTTGTCGACCTCAGCATTAACTTTCAGCTCCAGCTCGTGGCGCATATGCCTTTGAGTTGCTTGACTGGCTTAACTGTTGGAAGTATTGTCAGCCCGTGTTCAGCCACAGAAGGGTAAAGTCCAGGCATTTCTTTGTAAGTCCAGGCAAAACAATCTCTAAACTCTTCTAGGAGTTGCTGGTACGTCTGTCTTTCTTTCTTACTGAGGAGAGCACTTACGAAGGTTGGCCGACGGTCTTCTTTGCTTCCGAGATTGATCTCAATCAACTCGTCCACAGTTGCTTGGCCATCATCTTCGAGCTCCGATGGAGCTGGTTGGAGGTCGACGAATTCTCCTTCGTCATCAGTGTTTGCCTGATAGACTTCAAATTCTTCGAAGCTTTCCCGCTCATAGCTTGAAGTCGAAGGACCTGCTCCGTCTTGCTGATGACTAGCAGGCTGATTCAATTCTCCTTCGTCCGGGAGGCAGTCGTTGTTGACTTCCGATGAGGGTGATATAGGCATTTCACCGGACTCCCTTACAGAGTCGTCAATCTTGGGCTCCGCTTCAATTTGTCTGTGAGGAGGAGGTAGCAGTTCTATGGCATTGACTGCGTAATGAACCTCAAAGTTCCTCTCCTGATCATAACCGAGTCCCCTCGTATTTTTGCGGGAGAAGGGAGGCTGCCCACGGACTTGCGGAGGATTCCACAGCTGGTGAAAATATGCCGCTCGTGTGGGGTCTTGAGTTAGAGGGATATGCTGCTTTTTACACATTTCCCTGATATGCTCTGGCAAATTGTCCATTTCCTGGACTAACTCTGGTGTAGTGTTGGCGGGAGTATCCTAGCCGAAATCATCCTCAGGAGGGCCCGGTGGGACTAAATCTCCTTTATAAAAGACTTGGCTTATCTTCCTTGCCCTTTTTACTCCTTCTTTTCCGTTGGTAGGAGACTGCGAAGGTCTTTAGTTGCCCCACCTCATGCTCTTTCCGTTGAAACGATAGCTGAACACAGTTTGGCGGTAAGGCGATACTCTGATCGATAACCCGACTGATGAGGTTGGCTTCGAAGTCAATTTTTCGCCTCTCTGGCTGAGTTGGCTTGGAAGCGGATTTAAGGCTTAGCCTGTGTAGTCTTGCCAAATCTTGGTTGACAGTGAATAATTGCCCCTCCTTAGCTTCACAGCCCACCTTTTGCTTGCCTTTGTCTTTTGTAGGCTCGGGGATTGCTAGAGTAGGCTCCCTCAAATATAAGGAAACATCTGCCAAGTGACACTCGTTGGGGCGGAATGAAGCCTGGTCCGCAAAGATAGTATGCTGCTCCCCTCCCTTGTCGTATTTGAGGCACTGGTGCAGAGTTTGAAGGAACAACTCAATTTTCGTGGAGCCAAGGTCTCTCTAGCAGCATCTTGTATGATGTGTCGGCGCTGATGATATAAAACGTTGCTTGGGTGATAAAGTCGCCCAAGATTAACTTGACCTCAACCCGACCAAGCGCTTCCTCGGAATCCTGGTTGAATCCCAAAATCTTGATCGCGCTCACCTTTTGCAAGTAAGGCGTCAAGCATAGTTGTTAAGGCGGGCATGCGGTTTTTTGGGAGCAAGGCGCCCCCACGGCTTGTTGCCCCTGAAAAAGGCGCCGCCTAGGCGCCGCTTTGGGCGCCTAGGCGCCCCCCTGCTACCTTCGTCTCCCTCTTGTCCCCTGTTATAAATAGAAATTTTCTTCCGGGGGCTCCGCCCCCAGCAGGTCGATCCGCCTGCGAGGGCGCACGATGGCGAGTTTGGGCTTCACACTATAACACTCTCTCTCTATTTCTCTCTCACACTCACAATGAGACCCACCCTCTCTCTCTCTCCTACCCCCTCTTTCTGTCTGTCTATCTCTTCTCTCCCCTTGCCCCCTTCTCTCTCTTTCCTCCACCCTTCCTCCTCTCTCTCTCTCTCACACACACAGTTCACAACTATCTCTCTCAGTCCCTCTCTCTCTATCCTGCCTTCCCCCCTTTCAATTAATAATGGGGTTAATTTGTTAATAAAGTATTTTAAATTTTAATTAGAATTTTGTATGTCTTAATGGTTAATTTTATCTCAAAATAAATTTTGATATTTTATTGCAATGTCATTTCTATTAATTTTTATTTCTATGTTCATACTAGTGTTGTTTCCCATATTTGTAATAATCATGATTAATTTATATATAAAAATTATGTGTATATTAATGATAATATTTTTTATGAACTTGACGTCTAAGCGTCGCTTAGGCAGGCGCCTAAGCGCTTAGGCACTTGAGGACCCCAAGCTCGCCTTGGTCGCCTTGTCGCCTTGACAACTATGGCGTCAAGTACAAAGACTTGAAAGTCTTCAAAGGCATATTGTTAATGGCCGCTCCAGCGTCGACCAAAATCCGATTTACATCGTGCCCATTGATCGTCCCTCGCATATATAAAAGACGATTGTTGCACGGAGAGGACAGCAACATGTCTTGTCCGTAAAGGAGATGTTGGCTGTAAATGCCTCATATGCTTGGGCCTGCAACTATGCAACATGGGCTTCATAGGCCTCTGGGTCTTGAAGTATCTTGATAAGAGCCTCCCTCTGATCCTTGCTCCAAGCGATGGCTTCCCAAATAGTGACATTCGTTGGGAACCACTTCATATGATGAATAATTTTGCGGTCCGCCTTAGCACAGGTCTTGTCAAATGGCGGGATGATCTCCGCCAGAGTCTTCGGAGTCCCGCCAGGCTTCTCCGACTGAGAAGGACGTTCCTCACTCCGTCCCTCCGCGTTTTCTTGGAATAGCGATGCCAGAGATTCCTCCGGAGTTGCAATGGTTCATCTTGTTCGCCTCATTAGAAGGACCTGCCTGGCCCGCGGGCTTAAACCTGTCGGAGGGACCAACTTGCTCTGACGTCTCATCGCGCATTGGCGGCTTGGCTGGCTCTTCTTCCTCATTAGAGGAGGCGAGTATGAAAGGGACGCCACCCGACCTTCTGGGTTCCGGGATAGGGCCCGAACCCTATGAGGATTCAAGGATGAAGGGGATACCCCGTACTTGAGTTTCTTGGATGGGGCTTGGCTCTTCCCCTCTGAATAATATGACTCGGTTGAGAGTTAGGGGATCTTCACGCTCGTGTCCTCGTCCTCGGCCACGACCTCGGCTATTTTTCACCGGGCGACGTTGATATGTCGCCATGGGGGCTTTGCCCAGTGCTATCAGCCATAGTGCCTTGTCCCGAAGGAGAGTTGATGTTATCGGGTGGCGGGATCGCCACCATATTGCAGGAGAGCTCTTGCAGCATTTCCTCGAGCATCTCGACAGTGAGCTCCTCATTCTTGTAAAATAAGGTGAGCTCTTCCGGGATCGGAAACTCCTCACCTTCTTCGAGACAGTGAACGATCTCCCGGAGCCACTGAAGAAGCGGAGCTTTATTCCCAAACTTATCCCAGGGAATGTATTTGTCCATAGTGACGACCTTGGTGGGGCAAGGGGGAGTATACTCCTCCAGCTCATCTATAAGCTTTTGTAGCCTTTGCAAAGGAGTTGGTTCCTTGGGGACTTCCGCAGCTGCCGCTTGCTCAGCTTGCTTCTTCAACCTCCTCTTCAAATTCTTCCTGCGATTCTTCTCTTGTTTCTTTTGGCGTGCCGCCTCTTGAGAAGAAAGTGGACTTGGTTTTGGAGGTGGGACTGGTTTGCCCCTGGAATTTTACTTTTTGCTCCGGGCCGGCTCTTGGAGAGCCCTGGTTCCGCGGCTCTTTCTGGGAGTAACCTTAGTCCAGTTGGCCTCCTCCGACTGCACCTGGAAGGTGGCATTGATCGCCTGAGCGATTATCTCAGGCGGCAGCTCCTGGAACTCTGCCAGGCCGAAGTGGGGCCCTTGGGGGCTTTGCAATTCCACCGGTCTTGCTTTAGTCGGCGATTTTACCTGTTCGAGCTGTTGGCTCGACATGAGATTTGACTTGAGGCTCCCTCGCCCTGGCTTTGCCTTTATTGTTTGGCTGTGGGTCTCCCCCTATGATGATGCCAGGTTGACTCAACTTGGAAAGGGGTTTGGAACCTCCTCCCAAGGCTTGGCTTTTTGGGCTTTGGGCCTTGGGCCTTGGGCCCCTCGCACCTGGCCTTGCCTTTAGGGTTTGGCTGAGAGCTGTTGCCTGTAGACTTGCCCGATTGAACCTGTTGGGAGGTGGGCTTGGTTTCTCGTGGCTTGGCCTGCTCCCGTTGAGATTAGCGTAGAATTTTGTCAGCGACCTCTTTAAGACGCTGCCTCGCCGTCGAATTTCCCCGCGCATCGATCTCCCCTTTTTGGATGAGGACTTCAATGCAATCCCGAACCTTCGGGCATTCCTCAGTGGGATGGGACACCCTGGGATGATATTTACAGTAGCGGGGATGGCTCTTGGCCGTTTCATTGTAGTAGGACGACGGATCACGCGCCATTACTCGTCCTTCTTCCAAGAGCTTGTCGAAAATTTTCTTAGTGTCCTTGGGGAAAGAACACTGATGAGAGGGTTGCCACCCTAGATACCACAATGTGGCCTAGGGCGGTTGGGAACTAACTCCTTCCTCTCTCGACTCCGGGAGTTGGAAAGCAGCCGAAGCATGTATGACATTGATGGAGAAATTCAAGCTTTCCCGTCCATGTGGCTGCGGCGGGTTGACCAAGAAGTCGCCCATATTGATCACTCCTCGCCTAATCAAGTCTTCGGCGAGGTCCTTGAAGGCCTGGCAATCATGGATAATATGGCCTATAACCTTGTGGTATGGCCAATAGCCCTGGTGTAATGCGGCGCCTGGTGCCTGCTTACTGGGTGACGTCAGGAGGTTTAATAAGCCTTCTCACCGACACGCGAAGAAGATTTGCAGAGTCTTCTCGCGAGGGAAAGAATATAATTTCTCTGGTTCCTCGCCTTCAGATGAATCAGAGGATTCCTCAGAGAGCCAACCCCTGAGTGGAGTCTGGGTAGTGGGTGATACACCTGCCTCCTGTACGTGTGCTGGAGCTAGCCCCCTGACAAATGGGCCAAAGGGGAAGGTGGCCAACTACTCATTAATACTTTTCAAGAATTATAGCAGACGTCTTTGTTCCAACTGCAGCTGACGGATTTCCCCTGGGATCTTCCGAATAGTTCTTCGCAGCGCCAGGCATTCAGGGAGAGAGGAAGAAGCGGCTCCGCGACCGGCATTGGGCTGTTGATTCGATGGCCCGGCTTCGGAGGCATTGGAGCTTGATGCAGTCGCCACCATATAAACCACATTGACCGATCGGTTTGGTCAACTCCAAACATGGGGCTGTGGCGGATCGACCGCATGCCCCAGCATATTTATCAAGCCTTTTTGAATAAGGTCTTCTGCTATGCTTTTGAAAACATAACAGTCACCGACGGTATCACCCAACCTTCGGTGATATACACAATAAGTAGGGTCCTCTGTTTTATCCACTTCAGAGGGCTTCCGTGGATCAGGTAGAGTGATGAGCTTTTCTTTCATGCACAGATCAAAGAGCATCTTGGTATGCTCCTTTCTGAAGGAATAGGGTGCCTTCATACGCTCTGCTAACAGAGACACATTCGCCTTGGCATCGGGCTTTTTGCCATTGCTCTTTGATTTTCCTTCCCCTTTGTCTGCATTCGTCGGGGAGAAGTCCACAACATTTACCTCCTTGTCGCTGGCCAGGGGGTCTTTGGAGGATTTGCCTTTGGCAGAAGCATGTACAGGATGGTTAGCGAAGAACATCTCAATCTCCGCCACCACCGTGTTCAGTTGGTCAAAGCTTCTGATGTTTGAGTCCAAAAGTTTTTCACTAACCTCCGCTGCTAGACCCCTGCGGCATATGGTGATCATGTCTTTAGGCGTTGGAGGATTATCGCAGCACATGCTGACGTCCCTCCACCGCTTGATGTAGTCCAATGCGGTCTCACATTTTCTCTGTCTGAGGGCACATAGTTCCGCCAGAGAGACCTTGCGTTGGCCGTCTGAAAATAGTCGACAAACTTTTTCTGCATATCAGCCCAATCAGCCATTGAATTGGGCTTTAGCCTGGAATACCACTGGAAGTCGGTGCCTGTCAGGGACGTGGCAAAGTACCGTAGCAGATATGACTCTTCCAGCGCTAGTTCACCCATGGCCATCATGTAATAGGCCAGGTGTTCATGTGGGGAGCCCTGCCCGTTGAACTTCCGGAGTTTTGGGGCTTTTGGGCAATCAAGCGAAAATTTCTTGAACTGATGGTGGAAGGGATAGGGCACACTGTACAAATTAACAGTGGCCACACCCTCACCATGTTGAGCAAATTTCACCTCCACAATTCGCTCGATCATCTGCCTTTGCGTCATGAGGCTTTCTGCTGCAGGAGTGGCAGAGGACCGGGTATTGGCTTCATGTTGCGGCGCTTCAAACTCCACTGCCATTGGTAACTTTGCAGCAGTAACAGGGGCGTTGGCCGTGACTGGGACGGGAGGAGGCTGTTGTTCCATCCCAGTGGGCGCTGCTTGAGGTTGAACATGAACCTCCTTTTCACGCAGTAATGCTTGCAAGAGGTTCTTAAGTTATTGATTTTCACGTCGGGCTCTTCCAACGCAAGGGTCTGAACCTCTCTTGCAAGGTCTTCCTCATGCTCGGGGTTGCTATCCCCGTCGACACTATGGATGTCTTCTTGGGGCTCTTCTTGCCGCGTCGGCTCAGGCTGAGATGTTTCGACAGTCGGCGTCTGCTGCATCTGTGCAAGAACTCGGGAGACGGGCCTTGACCTCCTCAAAGTCTGGAGAGGCTGGTTTAATTCTCCCGAGGTATCCTCCTGCTGCTTGTCGGCGAAGGTTGTGTAGCAGGTGAACGCCTTGACAATGTCGTTGGTCACCTGAACCACCCGCTTCTTCCTGGGCGGCTGTCTACTGGGCTTGGGCACCGTCCCTAGTCTGTAAAAAACAGACACTCGGGACGTAAAAGCCTGGATCGAGAAATCTTTGTCCGTGTGCGTTGAACTGGCCCACGGAGAGGTCGGCCATACCTTCTTGCCGGCTCCTCAGCGTTTCTGCCTCCGTAGGGGCTGAGTTGCAGACCTCGGAGATATCGAGGCCTCAATGTTTGTCGGACTCCGCATCTGTTGCAGATCCGACACGCGGAAGGGCCCTTCCGCCCTCGCTCGCTTGATGATTCAGGCCTCTTCCTTGGTAACCCATATTTTCTTCAGGCGGAGCTGGCGCTCCTCAATTGGGTTGCCCCCCTGATTTTGATCGGGGAGCTACTGGTTTGGGTCGTTGCATTGGACCCTGGTTTGCCGCCGGTACGGCGGGCTTCTTCAATTTCGTTCCGTCCTCCTGGGCTTGCCGAAGAAGCTCGAAGCGATTGGAGTTAGAGATAGTTGGGACGTGCCTGTCCTGAGGCATAATCGGCTCACCTCCATCGAGCCGAATGCGAAGATCCCCGACAATTATAGTCTTGCCGGAGCGGGATGTTGCCGCTGCAGACTTTGCGCCCTTGCGGCTATGACGCTGTCCCCGTTGAGCAGGAGCGGCGTTGGTGATGCCTACTGTAGGCATAACGTCGTTGTGACGGTGACGCTGCCCCCATTGTGCAGGAGCAGTTCCTCTGAGGGTGGCCGCAGTGGTGTTGCTACCGTTGCGGTGGCGGCATTGCCCCCGTTGAGTAGGAGCGGCGTCGATAGTAACTTGATTGACTGAGAAAACTTGGCCATTTGCTGGGACGAAGGGCCTGACACCCTTGGCCATTGTAGAGTTGATCGGGAGGACCTGGCCGGTTGATAGGACGGAAGGCCTAACACCTCCTGTAGTTACAGAGCTGGCCGAGCGGACTCGGCCGGTCGCCGAAGCAGAGGGCCTAACACCCCCGACGATTGAAGAGCTGACCGAGCGGACTCGGCCAGTTATTGGAGTCGAGGGCCTGACACCCCCGACGATTGCTTTGTTGACCAAGCGGACCCGGCCAGTTACTGCAGCCGAGGGCCTAACGTGCCCGACAGTTGCTGCCGCAGGCGTGGCTGAATTGGATTCAGCCATGGTAACAACGCCGAAAAAGAAGGGCGAGCCAACGATCGGCGGAAAGTCGCCGGAAACAAGTGGAGTCGTCAAGTATCCGAACTTGGCGTGGTTGGCGATGACCTGAGGGCCGTATGTGACGGCTGCCATCGTCCTCTTGCTGCTATCGGTGGTGGTGGTGCGTAGCACGAATGGAGTAGCGCGCAAATACACACAGAGCTCTCAAGTGAGCAAAGAAAAGTGCCATCCTCTTCCCGTCCTGTAAGTGGAAGAGGGGCAATCAGAACCTTAAAGAAGGTTTGGGGATCTCTTTGACAGAAAGAAGAAAGGCAGAAAAGGTCCCACCGGGCGTGCTTGTCTGTTGGATCATGGAAATATTATCTCAACTTTCGTTTTCAAAAGAAATAAGGGATAAGGGGTGCACATAAGGGGGGCTATGTAAATAGCCTGTGCAGAGTTTATTTCGTGGATACGCATCGTATCAGACGATTTGGGTTCGAGTGCAGTCAGTGTTGATTTACATTGGCTTAACGTCTGAACATCTTTGTTTGACTGTCAAAGAAATCTCAAAGTCCTCTACATGGGTTCTGATGTTGAGGGTCTGCTCGCTTGGGTGACTCACAATTACCACTCATTCACCACCGAAAGACTGACAGAACTAGGGTTTCATCAAATGCCTCTTAAGTTCAGGTAAAAACCCTAGAATTTAGGAGTGTGAATGCAATTCAACAGAAGCCATAGGCATTTTTAAAGTGTTGGAAGATTTCTTGGGCCGTAGAGGTATTTTGGTAATTTTGGGTTTCCAGGGATGTTTTGGTAATTTTACCAGGCCAGGGGCGTTTCTGAAATTTTCGGGTTGGAGAGAAGGTAGGGTAAAATCCCCGACTCCCCGAGGCACTGAGGCCATTTCTGAAGAATTTTGGGGGCGACTAGGCCATTTCTAGGTCATGTGGGTATTTTGATAATTTTACTAGACTCCACGCGGACCTAGGTCTGAGGTGACATTCAAGGGTAGGACTGAGCTGACAATGTCCCTATGGTGAAGGAGCAACGAGGGGCTTTCGTAGTAGGCGCACGTGCGTTGATTCGCAAAAGGGGGGGTATGTGCATAATTTCCCAAAAGTCGGGGTTTATTTCCAGCTTTTCATTGACTGGCCCATAAAAGGACAATTGAGTATGTTTATGATCCATATGAGTACAAGGTTGTCGGCGAGTTGTCGACTATACATAAGGAGTCTCCGCACTGACGCGGGACGTAGGGCGTAGCCCTAATTACAAAGAGTTGCAGGGTAAAACTGCGAATAACAGGACTTGTACTTCTCGCAGTCCCAGGAGGGGCTTTTTCGTAATCCTTCCATTATATGAGTGGAATTTCATAATTTAGCCGTCCCGGGTGCATAGAAAATTACAAACGTGGCCTACAGAGGGGTGTAATTACAAACATAACCCCCTAGGGGCGTAAATACAAGACCCGTGGATCACCTACCCCTCGAGGGCCAAAACAACGAACAATGCTGCTTGCGTGGATCTATCGATACTTGTTTACACGCGGAATTTTTGAATATCCATTTCGTTGGATAAATATGTGGATATTTTGATATATTTGTTAATTTCGCGCTTTTAGATTTATCAGACGATTTAAGGTTCGTGTACTGGGCTTTTTCCCACTGACTGGAATCGGTGTTAATTTACATCGGACAAGTCCGAACACCTTTGATTAATTGTTGAAGAACGCCTTTTGCCTCTATTCATTGTGACATAAATGATCTTGACGATCGCCCATTACGAGTACGTACTCTTGCAAAGGAATTTGGAGACTTCATTTCTTCAACACGTGATTTGAACTACAATCGGTCGTTCAAGACCTTTACATATAGTCCCGATTGTGTAATCGGGTCTTCGGTATTATATCCAGTTGCAACCAAAGCCTTTGAATTTGCTTCAACCAACATTTAGATCTTTGAACTTGCTTTCATACTGATCGGGTCATTGTATTTATTTTTGTCCCTTGATCAGACAGTTGAACTTGAATTCCATCACGAGAACCGTTAGATCGTCAAGATGATCACTGTCGGTTCGTTGGAATTGCTTCGTGGTCATAATCACTCATTTTTTTTATTGTGATCGGACCCTTAAGTTGGCTTGGTGTCCATAAAGGATATTCCCACTTGAGGCCGGGTATATTTGTAATTTTCCCTCCATCAGGGTATTTTTGTAGTTTTCCCAAATTTTGGGATGTTTTTGTAATTTATTACTTTCTTGGAGATAGTCCCGTCATGTCTTGACTTCTTAGGCATATCTGCCATTTCTTGACTTTCCGGAGATAGCCCTTGTCACTTCTTTGACTTCCTAGGCATATCAGTCCTTTCTTGACTTTTTGGAGATCGCCCCGTCGTTTGACTCCCTGAGCGCTCCTGACTTCCTTTCTTGACTTCTCGAAAATAACCCCGTCATTTGACTTTCTGGGCATTCCTCGTCTTCATTTTTTGACTTCTCGGAAATAACCCTGTCATTTGACTTCTTGGATATTTCTCGTCTTCATTTCATGACTTCTCGAAAATATCCCCGTCATTCGACTTCTTGGGCATTCCTCGTCTTCATTTCATGACTTCTCGGAATTAACCCTGTCATTTGACTTCTTGGGTATTCCTCGTCTTCATTTCATGACTTCTCGAAAATATCCCCGTCATTCGACTTCTTGGACATTCCTCGTCTTCATTTCATAACTTTTCGGGGTTCATTTGTAATTTCAACATTTTAAGTTTCCGGACATGATAGCTCTCGGTCATGAAAAAGATACATGGATTTGGATGGTTAGTCATAAGTCGAACTCAGGAGAGTGCACACCGCTTCAGGGAAGGGGCGTGGTCTCGCTCCACCGAGTCGTGCAAACGGCGCCAACCGGAACAATAGCATTCTTTAGTGATTTTGAGACAAACCGTGAGCTTGTGTAGTTTCTAGATTGAACAATAACTTTCATGCAACTTTCCCACAAATGTGGTATTTTCGCAATTTTCTGATATTTCAGGGTCTTTTGCATTTCCCCACCGTTGGGGATATTTTTGTAATTTTTCTGTCATCGAGGTATTTCTGTAATTTTCTGACCACTGAGGGTATTTCTATAATTTTCTGCCTTTCGGGGATATTTCTGCAATCTTCTAACCGTTGAGAGTATTTCTGCAATTTTCTACCTACTGGGGGTATTTCTGTAATTTTCTACCCACGGGGGATATTTCTACAATTTTTCGGCATCAAGGATTTTTCTACAACTTTTCCATGTTTGTATGCAATTCCTAGATAGCAGAAGGTTTCCATGCAATTTTTAGTTTATGCAATTTTTGGGCATTTCAAGACTTTTATGTAATTTTCTACATATTTTTCAGAACTTTGAACTTTTCTGCAATATTTTCATAACCTTGAACTTGCAAGGTTTCTGTTCAGTTTGCAAGGCTATTTGATTTGAATTTGTAAGCCAATTGATTTCAACTTGTGAGCTTGATTTCAATTTGTGAGCTCAATTGATTTTAACTTGTGACCCATGATCATTTGCAGGGGGTGAAAGGCTTCTTAAGATCACCATGCCCACGGGAGGTGATTGGAACTCCCGGGGGGAGGCCTTTTTTGTGGTGACCATACCCCTTCTCATGTTGAATAGGCAACTTCCTAGGAAAAAAACTCTCTACGTTGCTCTTTGACTTCCTTTGCGTTGCTCTTTCCCTCTCGGGGGAGCTGCTGCTCTCCTCACGGGACTTCCTCTGCACTCTTTGTCTTCTTGGTTGAAGGCATCCTTTTATAGGCGCTTGGAGGTGGAGCGGAGGACTGCTCTTGCCCCTCCTCCGGTGGAATCCGAAGCAAGGATGGCAGTATCGGTTTCGGTACCGGTTTCGGCCGGTTCCGAAACCGATACGTACCGGTTTCGATATCGGTTTCGGTTTCGGCCGAAACCGGTTGAAACCATTCAAAAACCTCAAAAATTTAGTAAAGCATGTCCGGTTTCGGCCGAAACCTGTCCGGTTTCGGTCGAAATCGTCAGGTTTCGGACCGAAACAGGTGAGTTTCGGCCGAAACCAATACGGTTTCGTCCGAAACCTTTAAAAAAGTATTATTTAATAGGTTTCGGACCTGCTACAGTGTTAAGGGCCGGTTTTGGATCGGTACCAGCCGAAACCGATACGTTTCGGCCGAAACGTATCGGTTTCGGCCGATACTGCCAACAGTGATCCGAAGAGGTGAGCCCCTTCATCTTCTCCTCCTCCCAGCCTCTTCCTCTTCCTCTTTCTTTTGCCAGTTTCAGTTTTCTTTTTTTTTGATGGGCGGAGGGCCATTGGGGAGAACCTCCCTCCGGCCTGCACACAAGGTGGAGGAGAGCCTCCTCCGGCCTGGTAGCAGGGAGGAGGGACCTCCCTCCGACCTGCACAGGGCGGAGGAGGGCCTCCTCCGGCCTGTGCAGGGCGGAGGGGGTTCACTCCGGCCTTGCAGGGCGGAGGGGCTTCCCTCCAGCCTTCTGGGTGCTTTGAGATAGAGGGGTTGGGTGGAGGGAGCATGCCCATTTTTTTCCCTTCAAAAAGAAGAAATTTTAGGGTTCAACAATGCTCGATCTCTCCGTCCCCTTTTTTTTCTTTTTCCTTGGCCCATGGGGCTATTTATAGAAGTAGGAGGGCTCATGTTGTCAAAAACATGGGGATTTGCCTCAATTTTGACGAAAAAATGGGTGTTAACCCCAATTCTGACAAGATAGGGTAGCCACTCCTTTTTTTCTTCTTCTTTTTTTTTATGGGAACACGGAGCCCATGGGTCAAATCCAAGAAAAGGAGGAGGAGGAAGACTTGGAGAGCTTGTAGCAGGTCCAAGTCCAAGAACAAAGAAAAGGGTACGCCCCCTTTCTCTACCACCCACTCTTGTTGGGTTTCAGACAATTTATAAAAATACCCTTTTTGGGTATATCTTGACAAAAATGCCCCTTGAGTGTATAAAAGGGCATTGTGTTGCCATGTTATTGAAATACATTGTACAAGATTGTAAAAATTAGGGAACGATGAGAATATATCACTTTATTTTCTGTAAAATTACGCAATGGCCCCTGCACGCCCTGAAATTGCGTTTTTACCCTATATTTCTCTGAAATTGTGTAAAAGTATATTTACTTCAACAAAAATTCAAAAAATTGTGAAAATTTAAGGGAGGTATTTTTTCATGGGAAAACTTTCCCCACTTGTGAAAATGTCCCCTCTCAAAGTTAAGTTTCAAAAATTACATTTCTACCTTGGGCTTTTTTTTAATTGCGTAATACCCGCAAGAAAATTGTGTAAAATGCGAAAAAATCCAAAAAAATAACAAGGACCATATGTGGTCCCTAGTGGCACAAGAAATTGCAAATAAACCCTTGTCCAAAGGAAAAATTGCGATTAAACCCTCACTCGAGGGAAAATTGTAAACAAACCCTCGCTCGAGGGAAAATTACAGAGACTCCGCCCTAGCTTAAGGGCATGGGTCGTAACGGTAAGAAAGGACCTTTAGCAGTTAATGAAAGGTGTTTAGACTTGTCTGATGTAAATTAACGTCGACTCCGGTCGGTGGGGAAAAGTCTAGTACACGAACCCTAATCGTCTGATAAATCCAAAAGCGCGGAATTAACAAATATGTCGAAAATAATAATTATACACATATTCATCCAACGAAAATGGATGTCCGAAAATTCCCCGTGTAAACGGAGTGTTTCTTCATCAGGGAGTCTAATGTTAAGTGGAGAGTTTGTCAGGACATGGTGTGCTATTAGAAACTCCGCCATTCCTTGTCTTTTACTTGCTTTTTGGGGGACAAAGGTTATATCAAACTTCATGAGGAGTAGGGCCCATTTTCCCAATCTCCCTGATAGTATGCGCTGTTTGAGAAGAAACTTGAGAGGGTCGTACTTTGAAATTAACTCCACCCGGTGGGATAGGAGATATTGTCTTAATTTCTTTACTGCGAACACCAGTGCTAGACATACTTTCTCCATTGGGGAATAGCGGTGTTCAGGGCCAACCAGCTTCCTACTGAGGTAATATAGGGGTTCCTCCTTGCCCTCTTCATTTATTTGTGCTAAGGCTCCCATAGAAGCGTCCATGGCAGTAATGTAGAGTATCAACGGCTTCCCTTTGATTGGTGCTCCCAATATCCGGAGAGTGAGGAGATAGTCTTTAATTTGTTCAAATGCATCTTGGCACTCCTGGTCCCATATGAGCGGTGCACTCTTTTTCATCAATTTTTCAAAAGGTGCGCATCTTCCTGAGAGGTTAGATATGAAGCGCTTGATATAGGCAAGCCTCCCTTGGAGGGATCTTAATTCAGTTATATTTCGGGGAGGTGGCAACTCCCGAATTGCCTTAATTTTGTCGGGGTCTATTTTGATTCCCCAATAGTTGACAATGAAGTTGAGAAACTTACTGCTTGAGACGTCGAAAGCGCACTCCATCGGGTTCATCTTAAGTTTATACTGGCGAAGTCTTTCGAAAACCCGACGCAAATCGGTCAAGTGATCTTCTCGCCTTTGGGTTTTAACGACGAGGTCATCAGCATAGCACTCGACCAAGTCGTGGAGCATTTCATCAAAAATTTTAGTCATGGCCCTTTGGTATGTGGCACCGACATTCTTTAGGCCAAAGGGCATCCTTTTGTAATTGAAGATCTCTTTGGGGGATCGAAAGGCCTTGTGTTCCTTGTTGCTGATGGCCATACGGATTTGATCGTATCCCGACGATCCATCCATAAGGATAAGGCTTCATGTTCGGTGGTTATATCGACCATAGTTTCAGTGATCGGGACAGGAAAATCGTCCTTTCGACAGGCTTTATTTATGTCCCTGTAATCGATGCAGTATGACTTGGCCGTTCTTTTTTTTAATAGGAACTTTATTGGCAAGCCAAGTTGGGTACATACAAGGCTCTATGAAGTCCACCTCTAGGAGCTTGTCAACTTTAGTATTTACTTTAAGCTCGAGCTCATGGCACATGTGTCTTTGGGCTTATTTGACAAGTTTGGCCGTGGGGAGTATTGCTAGCTCATGTTCTGCCACGGAGGATTCTAGCCTGGGCATCTCATTGTAAGTCTAGGCAAAGCAATCTTTATATGCCATCAAGAGTTGTTTGTATGCCTGCCTTTCTTCCTCATTGAGGAGGGCGCTGATGAAAATTGGCCGAGGCTCGTCGGCATCCCCGAGGTTGAACTCGACTAATTCATCTATAGTCATTTGTTTCCCATCTTCTAGTTCTCGCGGAGCTGGCTGCAGATCGATGAAATCTTCGTCGTCGTCGGGCGTAGCGACGTGGGTGTCATAACACTCTGGGTTGTTGAGAACGGATAGGCGAAGTTGTTCGTCCGGGCCTTCAGGCGTCACTTCTTCTTGCTATTCATTTGAAGAGTAGGTAGTCTTCTGACCAGAGCATGACTTATTAGAGGAGGGTAACAACCCTAGTGTGTTGACAGAATAGTGGATTTTAAAGTTTGCTTCTCGGCTTGGGACGAGGCCTCTCGCTTCCTTTGCCACAAACTTAGGCAATGTAGACGCGACTACGGCGAGAATTTGCTTGGTCGAGGACTTCGGCCGATCCCATGGATGAGGTTGCGGGGGAGACACTCGATGGTTTTGAATTTGAATGACTCCCGACTGTATCAGGCCTTCGACCTTGTTTTTGAGGACATAACAATCTTCCGTTGCATGGCCAGACATTCGATGATACCGGCAGAAACTAGGGTCTTTGACCTTCTTTTCTTTGGCTGGCCTGCGAGGCTCTGGCAGTGTTATAAGCTCCCGTGCCATGCAAAATTCAAACAATGGCTCGGTATGCGCCTTGATGAACGAATGCGGTGTCTCCATTCGCCTTGCCAATGTCATAACATGAGATTTTCCCTTGGTCTCCTCAGGGGCTTTGTTTGGGCCTATCCTTCCCTGGGGATGAACACCCATAAGGGAGGAACCCAGATCACTTGCTCTTTTCTTGGCGGTAGGATGGACTTTATTGAGTTTGAGCTCACCGGCTGACGCTCTGACCACCGTCATTAGAGGACTACCATTCGTCGAACTCTTAAATTAGGCATAGACATTTGATGAAGACACGAGATGCTTAAGCAGAACGTCTTGCTCCCATAATAGCTCTTGTACAAGAGACTTCAATGCTTGATTTTCCCGTCTTAAACCTTCTAGCGTGGTGGCTTTTCTTCTGGCTGATCATTGGTGGGGGTATTAGTGATGGCCAACGTGGAGTCCTCTAGCTCCCCAGAGTCGAGAGCAACTAGCTGGCCTAAAGCCGCTTTTCCAACCTCTTCAACCTGTCGCCAGGCAGGTTGTAATATGATCAATTACTCTTCGTCACCAGGATTGGCGGGGTGGATGTCCAAGTTGCCTATATCAGGCAGTTGAAGTCGGTGATTGTGACTTTCGGGTGTAGATCCCCCTTGATGTTCAGTTATGCAGGCGTTATCCCTCTGAGGGGAGCTCGAATCGCCGGCGAAGGATGCCAACCCTATAGTATTGACGGCACAATAGACTTTGAAGTCGGCCTCCAGGTCATAGCATTGCTCTCTTCTATCATTCTTGGAGAAACGGGGATGCCCCCTAACCTGCGAGGGGTACCATAGCCGCCGAAAGTAATTGTGCTGGGAAGTTTCCTGCATTTGCGGGATATTTTACTTATGGCACATTTCTTTAATGTATTTGGGCATGTCGTCCATCTCCTGGACAAGCTCTGGGGCATTCTTGGGCACTTCACTCCAGCCGAAGTCGTCGTTGGGAGGACCGTGAGGTACCAAGCCTCCCTTGTAAAAGATGATGGGCTTGACAGATTTACTGCTCCTTTTTCTCCCTTTCCTTTGGTATGTGACAATAAATGTCTTCAACTGCTCGACTTTGTGCTTCTCCCTTTCGGATAGTAGTTGTATGCATGTAGGAGGTTGGGAGATACTTAAGATAACAGGAGCAGCCTTCGAATGTGTTTTGTGCTGACATTAAGTTTTAACAAAAAAAAAAACTTCCCTTTGATGCCCCCAGCGGTAGCGGCCATGGCCAGGGCGATGTTGCCCCCTGTTAGCAGGAGCAACTTGGACATGTATTGTGTTGACATTTGGCCTTCGACAAGAAGCCTTAACCTTGATGCCCCCAGCGGCAGCAGTAATGGCCGGGATGGCATTGCCCCCTCAGATGTGTTTTGTGTCAACATTAAGCTTCAAAAGGAACCCCTTAGCCTTGATGTCCACGACAGCCTTAATCTTAATGCCCCCGCTAGCTTTAACTTTGATGCCCCTGGCGACAGCTTCAATGGTGGGAATCCTTTGAATTTCTTGCAACAGTGTGAAGGAGTCATAACCTTTATCGAGACAAGACTATTCTGTGACAGAGAAATGAAATTCAGGAAAAGTCCCATCGGGCGTGCCAGTTTGTTTACACGCAAAAAATAAATAAAGCGGACACACTAATGATGAATTCAAATTTGGGGCTTTTGGGTATCATCAGCATGTTTATTTGCACTTATTTATTTCGCGTTTTGGATTTATTAAACGATTTATGATTCGTGTATAAGACTTTTCCCCATCGACCGAAGTCGGTGTTAATTTACATCGGTACAAGTCTGAACACCTTTGATTAACTGTCGAAGTACGCCTTCTGTCTCTATGCATTGTGACATAAATGATCTTAACGATTGCCTATTATGGGTACATACTCTTGCGAAGAAATCTGAAGATATTATTTCCTTGAACACATAAAATTTGAATTACAATCGTTCCTTTAAGGTCTTTACATATGGTCCCGATTGTGTAATCGGGTCTTCAGGATTATATCCGGTTGCAACTAGAGCCTTTGAATTTGCTTCAGTCTGCATTTGGATCTTTGAATTTGATTTAGTCTTGATCAGATCATTGAATTTACTTTTGTCCCCTGATCGGACAGTTGAATTTGAATTCCTTCACGAGGACCGTTGGACCAATAAGATGATCATTGTCGATCTCTCGGAGTTGTTTCATGGTCATAATCACTCTTTTGATTGTGATTAGACCCTTAAGTTACCTTGGTGTCCATAAAGGACATTCCCGCACAAGGCGAGGTATGTCTGTAATTTTCCTCTATCAGGGTATTTCTGCGGTTTCTTGATTTTTTCGGAGATAGTCCTGTCACTTTTTGACTTCCTGAGCATATCTGCCATTTCTCGACTTCTCGGAGATCGCTCCGTCGTTTGACTTCTTGGGCGCTCCTGACTTCCTTTCTTGACTTCTCAAAAATAGCCCCGTCATTTGACTTCTTGGGTATTCTTCCTCTTCATATCTTGACTTCTCGGAAATAGCCCCGTCATTGTACTTCCTAGACATTCCTCGTCTTGATTTCTTGACTTTCCGGGGTGTATTTGCAATTTCAACATTTTTGAGTTTCTGGACATGATAGCTCTCGGCCATGAAAAAGATACATGGATTTGGATGGTTAGTCATAAGCTGAACTCAGGAGAGCACACACCACTTCAGGGAAGGGGCGTGTTCTTGCTCCACCGAGTCATGCAAACGGCGCCAACCGGAACAAGTGCATTCTTTAGTGATTTTGAGACAAGCCAGGAACTTTGTGCAGTTTCTAAACTGAACAATGGTTTTCATGCAATTTTCCCACAAATGTGGTATTTCTGCAATCTTATGATATTTCAAGGTTTCTCTACAATTTTTCTGCCATCGGGAGTATTTCTTCAATTTTTTCAGCACCGGGGATATTTTTTCAATTTTTTTGTCATCGGGAGTGTTTCTGTAATTTTTTTGCCATTGGGGGTGCTTCTGCAATTTTACCATCACTGAGGATATTTCTACAATTTTTTCGTCACCGGGGGTATTTCTGCAATTTTCCATCACTGGGGATATTTCTACAATTTTTTCACCACCGGAGGTGTTTCTATAATTTTTTTTTCATCGGGGACATTTCTGCAATTTTTCCTTCCATCGGGGTGTTTATGTAATTTCTGTTCTTCAAGAGGTTTTTTTCCATAAATTGGGGAACATTTCTTTGAACTCATATCTTGTCACTTGAATTTCTGATTTTTTCTGGGATTTTTCCAAAATACATGGATTTTTGCGTAATTTTGCACAATCTTAGGGTAAATTTGTAATTTCTAAAATCTGCAGAGACTTCTTCATAATTTCTGCATTAGGGACCCGACTTTGAACATTTTTGGGTTTCCCACAAATTCCTAACATTTCTTTGTTATGAATTTACAACAATACAAAGATATTTTGTCATGACGGGATTTTCTAGTAATATACCCTAGTATGAGGGCATTCTTGCAAAAAAAGTCTTCAAACTTAGGGGGAGAAAACCCAGCCGCAAGGGAGAGAGCGCAGGCCTCTTCTTCTTCTCTAGGCTCTTGTCTTCCTCTTCACATGGGCCTCTTAGAAGCTCTCCAAGTCTTCAAGTGTTCGAAACTCAAGTGCTGCCCAGCTCTTCTTCCTTGGAACTCTAGGCTCCCTTTTATAGGTGCTAGGAGGAGAGGGGGAGACACCAAAGCTCCGGTTGAAAGCTATCTCCGGTGGAAGGTGAAGAGTCAAGGTATGACCCCCTCCCCCCTTGCATAGTTCTTTTTCTCTTCTCTTCTTCTCTTCTTTTTCTCCTTTTCTTTTTTTCTATTTTTTCCTTGCACAGGAGAGAAAGGACAGGAGCGGGTCCCCCTCCGGTTACACAATGAGCGGAGGGGGTCCCTCCGGTTTGTCATGTACCGGAGGGGGTCTCCCCTTTGGTGTATGATGGCCGGAGGGGGGTCCCTCCGGTCTATGAGTCACCGGAGGGGGTTCCCCTCCGGTTTAACACCACCGGAGGGGGCTCCCTCCGGTCTGCAGCTTTCCGTAGGGGGTCCCCCTCCTGTTTAACACCACCAGAGGGGGCCCCCCTCTGGTGCTGTCCGACCGGAGGGGGTCCCCCTCCGGTCCCTACGTCATCTGAGAGAGAAGAGAGAGGGGCGGAGGGGGTTTTGGCTTGGTGTCTTCCTTTTTCTTCCCTTCTTCTCCATTTGTTTTTTTCCAGCAAATTTCAGTCAATAGGGACTCAACCACAACAATGCAGATGATGCACTATTATTTCTCAAAGGTAATTCTCAGCAACTTAGAATCATGTTTTTTATCCTCTGGTGTTTTGAAGCCTGTTTTGGTTTAAAAATTAATTTTGACAAAACATCATTGGTGGGACTGAATTTCGCAGATGAAGAATTGAATTACTTTGTTGGGTATCTGGGCCGCTGGGTGGATAGACTTCCAATGATATATTTGAGGTTGCCTTTGCATGTCAAGCATCTTAGAGAATCTTCGTGGGATATGCTGCTATACAGAATGCAGAATAGACATAGTACTTGGAAAGCCTCTTTCCTTTCTTTGAGTGGGCGTTTAACTTTATTACAACCTGTTGAAGTTGTTGGGTGCAGATATAGAGATAAACGTAGATCCAGAAGGGGGGGTGAATGGATCTTTTTAAAACATTTTGCCCAGTTTAAAGATGTATAGAACTATGATGACTTATTCAGTGGACAATTTCGCAAACACCAGTAATGCACGCCTAATCAACTGTTAGGAAACATACATACGAAAGCTATCTGGACAATTAGAAGCAATCAATCTCACACGAAAAGGCATTCAAACACACTGCACAAGATATTTTAGGTGGTTCGGTCAGCTGACCTACATCCACCCCACAGTCCAACCAGAGTATGGCTTCCGCTGATACACAGCTTAATCAGCTGGGCCTTACAGCTTGTCTACAATCCGCTGACTAGCAGCTTGCGCTGGGCCTTACAGCTTATGCCACCCGCTGACAAACAGCTTGCGCTGGGCCTTACAACTTATGCCATCCGCTGACAAACAGCTTGCTGCTGATCCACAGCTTCGGGGACGAATCCCTACAACCGTTGAGCTTCACAGCTTGCTGTCCAGAGGAATCCTCCTCTGCAACGCTGACACACAGCTTGAAAAGAGTTTAAGAAGAAAATAATAAAAACTATAGCAACGAAAAGCTGGAACTGAAACCCGATGGAATGAAGCTCACACAAGAGCAAACTGGGTTGGATTTGATCCAAGGACCAGTTAGACAAATCTTCAGGAACTCTAGTCTCTTCTCTCGATCTTACTCCCTCTTCTCTTCTCTCGATCTTACTCCCTCTTCATATCTTCTTTTTCTCTATGTTTTCTATATCTGTCTCTGATCCTTCTTTTTCTCTCACTTTTTCTTCTTCTATGTTTTTCTTTTTCATCATCTGCCCGCTCACCTTTCACGAACAGATTCTCATTTTTATATGAGCATCAGAAAGAGGGCGTGTGGAGATCACATTTCCCGCCCAAGCTTTTCGTCAAGATCTGAGGACCAAGGCCACGTGGCATCATCTGAGCGTAATTACCCTCCACGTGTCATGAGCATAGCTCAGTCTTCAGCCTTGGATTACGTGCTTTCCTTAGTCTCTTCGAATAAGTGTCCTGTCAAAATGTTAGACATTCAGTCTGCATAAGATACTTAGACAATCATAGGAATTGCACAGACTTCAGGTAGCATGAGAGCGAACGTGCACGGACTCAAGTATGCATGAATGCACCGACTTTGTTATACTGTAAGAGAGTCATGCACAGACTCAGTTATGCACATGCGAGGACTTGCACAGACCTTGACTCTATGCAGTACTGGATATGCACGGACTTCAGTTAGCGTGTGCGAAGATTTGCACAGACCTCGGTTATGCACATGCGAGGACCTGCACATACCTTGACTCTATGCAATGCTGGATATGCACGGACTTCAGTTAGCGTGTGCGAAGTCTTGCACGAACCTCAGTTATGCACATGCGAGGACCTGCACATACCTTGACTTTGTGCAATGCTGGATATGCACGTACTTCAGTATGAAGGACGTAGAACATGCACCAACTATGTATAACAGACAGGAACACATGCATTGACTATGTATAACAGACAGGAACACATGCATTGACTATGAATGCATTGCACCGACCCTGAATACGCAAACAACTAAGACGTATGCAGTCGTTATCTCCCAAATAACGTGGTATGCACAGACCTGACTATGCACTGACTTCTTCGACCTATGCATGGACTATATGCAACAAACGCAAGGTACACAGACCTTGTATGCTGAATGACTTAACTGTGCACAGACATACATTTTATATGAAATGATCAAATGCACACAAATTTATGCAATCCAGTCTTCACATGACTCATAGATTGTCATCATTAAAACTAGGGTTCCAACAGTCTCCTCTTTTTTGATGATGACAATTATAATTCATGTATGATTTAAATTAACAGAGAATTTGTTTGTTGACATGCATGGCAAAGATAACATTCAACATAAAGCATGCATCCAACACAAATATGCACTATGTAGAAGTTACATTTCTGTGTACATTAAGAGAATATTTTTTATTTACATCAGAAACTTGAAAAAACTGTCCATCGGTAAAACAAAAACTCCATCAGTAAAACAAAAACTGTCCATCAGTAGACTCAAAAAATTGTACTTTCATGCTCTTTCATACATGTCCACCTTCCACCTCAATATATTCTCCCCCTTTGTCATTATCAAAATTGGGAAAATTTTGTGAATTATTGACCTCTGTAACTCCCCCTGTCTCTAGAATGATGTGCAGAGCTAGAACTAGGGGTTGAAGATCTGTGCAGCACTGAGGTGTGAAGATTTCTCATGAAGTCTAACAACTCATCTAGCTTTCGATGTACTGTATACCCAAGTCTGTCCACTAGAGAGGTGGTAGAGTCTTGCTTTGTGAGGGTTTGGTTGATATTCTCTGAGAGGGTCTCCAGTTGAGACTGAACATCTTGAAGCTTGTTGATGACTTCAGGCTGACTGATTGCAATATTGTTCAATGTACTTTTTATTAACTCAAATTCAATCTTCAGATCAAAAGTGTGGCTCGGAATTTGAGCAAGCTTGGTGAAGGTTGAGAGTTGAGTATCTTGAATTTTGCTCACCATGTCACCAACTCTAGTACTGATTCCCATAAGAGACTCCAAGATCTCTCGGACTGCTGCATCAGTTCTTTGTTTGGCAGTCAAAAACTCAATCCCTTGGGTCTTCACAATTCTTTCCAAATGCTGCAATCGGGCATCTACTCTGTCCAGTTGAATGGTATTGAATAGAAACTGTTTGTTCATCAATTCATTTTGGTTCATTACTATCTCAGTCAGATTTGACAACATCTGGGCAATATCAGGCTCAGTACTAAGTCCAGGTGAACCAAATGTAGATGCACTAGTCTCTGGAAATTCAGTAAAGTATTCATACTGTGGTTCAGGAGATGAAGTGGGTGGTATACCAAGACTAATCATTTCCCCAAGATAAGGTCCATATGAGGGAGCAGGAGCAAGAGACATTCTTGGATACAACTGAAATTGAGGAGCTAGTCCCATGACATACTCCTGTGTATCCTCTTCAGTAGCCCCTGGGGCTTCTTGTGGAGCTTCTTGTGGAGCTTCTTCTCTGGGTTGTTCACCCTCCTTATCATTAACAACTGACTCAGCAATTTCTTCATAAATTTTGTCAGTCTCTTCTATCATAATCTGTGCAACCATCTCAGATAGTAATCCTTCATCTACTTCAATTTCTTCTTCTCTTTCCTCTTCTACACGTTGTGAATCAGCCTCTTGTGTTTCTGCTTCACTTGGTTGATCTTCCTCTTGTTCTTGCTGAACAAATTGCTCAGATTGCACTCCAAATTTATCAAATAGTTCACTGATATTTTGATCCAGCTGTTGTGCAATTTGAGCATCAGTTAAGTCCAATTCATGAATTTCTTGTTCTAGTTGAAGATCCTTGAGATTCTTCTCAACAGTTTTATTAGTAGATTCTTGCCCTTTTCCAGCTAACATAGGAAGAATTTCTTCTTGAGGAATCTGAGGAGGCTGTTCTGACACTATTTCGACTTGAACTTTCCTCTTCTTCTTCAAAGGAGAATGCTTTTTTGATTTATCCTTTCTTTGAATTTCACCAGAAACACTCTCTGAGTCAGTATCTTTCAGCCTCAAGTAGGTTTTAATAAAATCCATGTTGTACACATTAACTTTTGGAATTTCTTTCGAAAGCTCATTTTCTAAAGATATGTTCGCCTTCTTAAGTATAGAAGTTGAATGAGCTGCATATGGCAAATGTCTTCTAGACTCTTTGCAAGTTCTCATTATCTGAATAATTATTTCAGGCAAGCAAACTTTAATTCTCTTCAGCAGACAGTATAAAACAAATCTCTGAGTGTTGGTCAGTCTTTCTCTTCCTCCAACTTGTGGAGTGATCATAGCAGTAAGAATGTGATGCAGCAATCTCTTGAGAGGAGAAAAATTGTTTGCGTTGAACTGACCCAATTTTAACTGATTTTTGTCTTGGGGATTCCTAGGCTCATCTGTGATGAGTGAGTATGCATCATGAAGATCATATGCAAACTTTCTTTCAGTTTCTCCTTCTTCTGGTATTTTAAAATCTGTATGTAGGAGATGCTTAGAGACTTCAATCCTAGACCCCTTGACTTTAGAAATCAGTATTGCCTGATCCAAATCATACTTCAGATTCTGATAGAACTCAGCTACGAGTCTCGGGTAGTATACTCTGTGCTTACCCAAAAAATTTATCCATTTATGAACTTTGAAAATTTCGATCAACTTAGGATATTTTTCAATCATTTTCTGATCATGAAAATCTACGTACCGTGGGAAGACTATCTTTCCAGCTTCCAGTGTTATTTCTGCATGTCTTGATGCTTCAACTGAGATATCTTCTTCTTCGAGTACCTTTCTCTTACCTCGACCCTGTGTTGTCTTCAGCTTCTTTACTTTTGGTGGCGGCACAACAACCTTTGCTGACTCACAATCTTCTAGCGACTGAACCTCTGATTCCTTTCTCTTCCCCTCGACGGACTTCTTCTGAACCGATTCAGAAGTTACTCCTGCATGTGACTCCTTTGATCTTTGCTTATAGCATTTCGTCACATCGGTCTCCAAGACTTGAGGAGAGGAGGGTTGCTGCTCTTCCGTGACCACCTTCCCCTCACTCATGGCGGACGGAGAGGATATGGTGGAAGCAATAGGAAGGGAAGGACGAGACGAGAGAAGGAATGGACGAGATGAGAAGAGGGAAGGCTAGAGAGGCGAGCTTGCTTGCTGAGCTCGAGAGAGGAGAACAAGAGAGCGGGAGGTCGCTTCGGCTTCAAAAGAGAGGGTATGATGGGTAAGGCCAGTAGGGTTACGTAAATACACGAGACACTGCCAACTTTACCAATATTCAATAGTTAATACCCAAACTGCCCCTTACTTAAAATAAAATGCCTTTCTACGCCGAAACGCGATATCCGGCATATGAGATTATATCTTAAAACGTTATTCTCCACAAGTTATCCCTGTGAATCAATGGAAATGAGACAGCTTAATCAAGGGAATAACCCAATCAAGGAGATCATTAATCTTACTAGCTCCCTTTTATTAGCCAATTATTGATCTAAAAACCCATATTTTTATATTGACATTAAACCAGTCTAAATTTTCTGAAGGAACCATAGGGTCAACCATGTTTTAATTGATCTTTTGCAAAAGAGATATTTATTGAACATTCCAGTATAACTGCCCTTTTTTACTCAAGGAAACATGTTGATCAAACACCAGAGTCCCTAGTTACTCAGTGCAGTTTACCTTTATGTTTCATAATTTTTCTTTTGAACAGAGATAGCCTACATTATCATGACTTGACCTCTGAATTTCTTTGAGACAGATGATCAGTTTCTCAAATAATATGCCATTGCTCTGCCACACTCAATTTTTTATTTAATGGCATATTCCCAGGTCTTTTGACAGAATTTTCTTTAGACATGACTTAATGATCATATAAACCTTGGATTTTCTATCAGATTAGTTTATTACTAAGGACTTTCAGATTTTTGATGTCCTACCGAGCAATTTCCAATTTGGACTGTTTTAAGACCATTGTTTCAGGGTTAATTGTGAGAGTTTTTCAGATAAGATTTAATATTCATACACTAAAAATCGCACCTCAGTTAAGATCAACAATTTTGTTCTTAGTTCAGGGTGATCTTAGTAGTTAATTATTAAAAATAAGTAAAGGTGACAGTATTCAGATATTACTCCCCCTGACTAGCACATCCTATGAATTTCTTTGAAGACAGATGTGAATAAGGGAAGGAGACACAGAACAAAGAGATGTAGGTGGAGGTCATTCATGGCCGGGGTTAAGACTGAAGGCAAGATAGCACAAATCTAAGAACACAGCCTGACTGACTATCATCATATAACCACCCATCTCTATAAACCAGCAAACATTCAGCCTTCTGGGAAATCAGCGTATCCAAAACCCAAGTCACAACCAATTGACCTCTCATCTTAGATCAGACTCAAGCTAACTCCAAAGACAATATCACAACAGCAGTACCTTGCAATTCATCAGACACAGGAAGCTAACTGTCTAAGCAGTTAGAGATCACTGACCAAAACATGTATTCGATCTCAGACAAGCACAGCTCCCCCTCAATATGTGTAGAGATTTCAAACAACCACTGTTTGATTTTCTTAAAGTACACAGATATGTATCAACATTATATGCATGCAGCTAATAGATGCACCGACTTGCGTGCATGAAGCAACAATACTTGCACAGACGTTATAGCACTCTAGTTAAGCATGCACTAACGTTATATGCGAACACGTCTAACAGTGCACATATCAGGAGGTCATGCAGATGTATGCATTTACTTATTAACATGAATGACTAACTTAAGGTCTCGCATGGAATTTGCATGAATTACATTCTCAATATGTATTACTCTTAATAGAATATCATCAATCATCAGATTTGTTCCAATTAATCATGTAGCATTCCACAGAGATTATTATTCAAACAAGAATTAACAGAATCGAAAAGTGAAATTTGGCTGACCTTAGTGCCCTGAATTTATTGAGCCCCCATTTTTATTTTATCTTCAGGAGCACACCTGCAGCCAAAGAGTTATTTGAACAGTCATGGACCCCAAGGATTCTTGGGTCCAACAGGATGAGTAGCACCCCACATTGATGCTCTCCAGTTATTCCAGGAACAATCAAAAGCCATGTGACCCAATCTGCCACACTTATTGCATATAGGAGGTTTAGGCATGAATATAGGATTCTGAACTCTCCTAGATGTAAAATGGTTCATGTGAGCATGATAGATTTTACTATCTTTCAAAAATCAGCATTTAGATATAGCATCTTCAAATCTTCCACAGTTAAAACAATTAACTCTCTGATTTTGAGATTTCTTCACATGCTTCTTTGCATAACTGTTTCTATAATTTTGATCTTCTTGTTTCTTTAATTAACAGTTATGCATGTAATTTTTACCACAATAAAAACATGCATTAGAGATATCTCTATCAGGTATTTTCACAGATTAGTTTTGAACTGTATTGGTATGCTTGCATGCATCTAACTCATCATTTTTTAAAACTATGCAATCATCCATAATATGTCCTTTCCTACCACGGTAGTGACACGAAACATTTCTTTTATTGTGAACATGCACTGTTGTGACAGATTTATTATTTGCATGTGCATGTGAGTGTGTGTGAAAATCATTGGCAACTTGCATAGAAGAATCAAAAGCAGATTTGGATTTATTTGAAATAACCTTCTTTTTCTGTTCTTGAATCTTTTTCAGATTTTTAGTTGATTTTCTATTTTCTGGGCAGCGAATTAGAAGACAGATGAGCCGGATGGCTTTCCTTGTTCAGAACTCTTTACAAAGACAGTGGAGTTCCTTTTCATATCAACTTTCTTATTAACAGGATTAAAACCCAAACCTTCTTTATGAAAATTCACATTTGTCCCAAGCAGTTTATTCAAGTTATCTTTTTCCTTAACAAACTTTGAGAGAGTATTTTTTAGATCTTCAATTTCAGCTTGCAACGTGGCAACATCAATTTCACAAGTTATAACTTGTTGATGCAGACAGTCATTGAGATTTTTCAAAGATTCATTTTCTTGTTGAAGCTTTATTTCATTGTTTGTTTTCTTTTCTTCCAAAACAGATTTTTCTTTTTCAAAAGTCAACCATCTTTCAGATAGGACGGTGTTAAGAACTATCAGCCTTTTGTTCTGTTCCTTTAAATAGCTATTCTCTTCAATCAATTTGTCTTGATATTCATCAGTCTCCTTTTTCTGTTCAATCAATGATTCATTTTCTTCTTTCAAGGATTTAATTAAATTCTTCTGCATATTATCATCAGAATCAAGGTCTTCAATTAATTCCTTTAAGAAGGCACACTCATTACACGAATTTTCATTTTTAAGAGTTTCATTCTTAAGACTTTTATTTTCAAATTTCAATCTGTTCATTTCATATCTCTCCCTTTTTATGTCTGATTTCAAATTTTCATTTTCAGCTTTCAAGCGAGTAACTTCAGAAATCATTTCTTTTCTAAGCCTTTTCTTTTCAGACTTGACTCTATCATATTTATCAACCAGATGTTCATTCAAGACAATCGGATCATCAAAACTGAAATTAGCAGTTTCAGAATTTACCTGTGATGAAGCATCTTCCATTTGGTCATTGATTTCATCTGTGACCATGAAGCACTTCACTTCCTCTTCACATCTGCTAGCTGCGATCATATTGATGATTTCAGAGGCACTGCAGCATTCAAGAATACGAGGGAATTTGTCAGAGTTTATTGCCCTACTGGTTAATTCCAGGGCCTTTTGATTTTCAGAGAATTTCAGTCGGTCTGAAGTTTTCCATTGGGATTTATCCTCTGGAACTTCGTACGGACTGTGTGAAATAATTATCCACAGATTTGAATTAAAATTCATTACATATTCTCTGAATCTATCAAGCCAACTGTAAAAGCTCAATCCCTCGAATCTCGGAAGATCAGCCATGAGTATCAAGCTCAGATTAAATCAGAAATCGCAAAGCAAAAATAGATCAAACCAGATCGCACCAAAACTACGTATAGGAACGGATCTGCAGGTCGTTGGACCCTCTGTGCAGACATCCGCTCTGATACCAATTGTTGGGTGCAGATATAGAGATAAACGTAGATCCAGAAGGGGGGTGAATGGATCTTTTTAAAACATTTTGCCCAGTTTAAAGATGTATAGAACTATGATGACTTATTCAGTGGACAATTTTGCAAACACCAGTAATGCACGCCTAATCAACTGTTAGGAAACATACATACGAAAGCTATTTGGACAATTAGAAGCAATCAATCTCACACGAAAAGGCATTCAAACACACTGCACAAGATATTTTAGGTGGTTCGGTCAGCTGACCTACATCCACCCCACACTCCAACCAGAGTATGGCTTCCGCTGATACACAACTTAATCAGCTGGGCCTCACAGCTTGCCTACAATCCGCTGACTAACAGTTTGCGCTGGGCCTTACAGCTTATGCCACCCGCTGACAAACAACTTGCGCTGGGCCTTACAGCTTATGCCATCCGCTGACAAATAGCTTGCCGTTGATCCACAGCTTCGGGGACGAATCCCTACAACCGCTGAGCTTCACAGCTTGCTGTCCAGAGGAATCCTCCTCTGCAACACTGACACACAGCTTGAAAAGAGTTTAAGAAGAAAATAATAAAAACTATAGCAACGAAAAGCTGGAACTGAAATCCGATGGAATGAAGCTCACACAGGAGCAAATTGGGTTGGATTTGATCCAAGGATCAGTTAGACAAATCTTCAGGAACTCTAGTCTCTTCTCTCGATCTTACTCCCTCTTCATCTCTTCTTTTTCTCTATGTTTTCTATATCTGTCTCTGATCCTTCTTTTCTTCTTTTTCTTTTTCTCTCACTTTTTCTTCTTCTATATTTTTCTTTTTCATCATCTGCCCGCTCACCTTTCACGAACAGATTCTCATTTTTATATGAGCATCAGAAAGAGGGCGTGTGGAGATCACATTTCCCGCCCAAGCTTTTCGTCCAGATCTGAGGACCAAGGCCACGTGACATCATCTGAGCGTAATTACCCTCCACGTGTCATGAGCATAGCTCAGTCTTCAGCCTTGGATCACGTGCTTTCCTTAGTCCCTTCGAATAAGTGTCCTGTCAAAATGTTAGACATTCAGTCTGCATAAGATACTTAGACAATCATAGGAATTGCACAGACTTCAGGTAGCATGAGAGCGAACGTGCACGGACTCAAGTATGCATGAATGCACCGACTTTGTTATACTGTAAGAGAGTCATGCACAGACTCAGTTATGCACATGCGAGGACTTGCACAGACCTTGACTCTATGCAGTACTGGATATGCACGAACTTCAGTTAGCGTGTGCGAAGATTTGCACAGACCTCGGTTATGCACATGCGAGGACCTGCACATACCTTGACTCTATGCAATGCTGGATATGCACGGACTTCAGTTAGCGTGTGCGAAGTCTTGCACGGACCTCAGTTATGCACATGCAAGGACCTGCACATATCTTGACTTTGTGCAATGCTGGATATGCACGTACTTCAATATGAAGGGCGTAGAACATGCACCAACTATGTATAACAGACAGGAACACATGCATTGACTATGTATAACAGACAGGAACACATGCATTGACTATGAATGCATTGCACCGACCCTGAATACGCAAACAACTAAGACGCATGCAGTCGTTATCTCCCAAATAACGTGGTATGCACAGACCTGACTATGCACTGACTTCTTCGACCTATGCATGGACTATATGCAACAAACGCAAGGTACACATACCTTGTATGCTGAATGACTTAACTGTGCACAGACATACATTTTATATGAAATGATCAAATGCACACAAATTTATGCAATCCAGTCTTCACATGACTCATAGATTGTCATCATTAAAATTAGGGTTCCAACAGTCTCCTCTTTTTTGATGATGACAATTATAATTCATGTATGATTGAAATTAACAGAGAATTTGTTTGTTGACATGCATGGCAAAGATAACATTCAACATAAAGCATGCATCCAACACAAATATGCACTATGTAGAAGTTACATTTCTGTGTACATTAAGAGAATATTTTTTATTTACATCAGAAACTTGAAAAAACTGTCCATCAGTAAAACAAAAACTCCATCAGTAAAACAAAAACTGTCCATCAGTAGACTCAAAAAATTGTACTTTCATGCTCTTTCATACATGTCCACCTTCCACCTCAATATATTCTCCCCCTTTGTCATTATCAAAATTGGGAAAATTTTGTGAATTATTGACCTCTGTAACTCCCCCTGTCTCTAGAATGATGTGCAGAGCTAGAACTAGGGGTTGAAGATCTGTGCAGCACTGAGGTGTGAAGATTTCTCATGAAGTCTAACAACTCATCTAGCTTTCGATGTACTGTATACCCAAGTCTGTCCACTAGAGAGGTGGTAGAGTCTTGCTTTGTGAGGGTTTGGTTGATATTCTCTGAGAGGGTCTCCAGTTGAGACTGAACATCTTGAAGTTTGTTGATGACTTCAGGCTGACTGATTGCAATATTGTTCAATGTACTTTTTATTAACTCAAATTCAATCTTCAGATCAAAAGTGTGGCTCAGAATTTGAGCAAGCTTGGTGAAGGTTGAGAGTTGAGTATCTTGAATTTTGCTCACCATGTCACCAACTATAGTACTGATTCCCATAAGACTCCAAGATCTCTCGGACTGCTGCATCAGTTCTTTGTTTGGCAGTCAAAAACTCAATCCCTTGGGTCTTCACAATTCTTTCCAAATGCTGCAATCGGGCATCTACTCTGTCCAGTTGAATGGTATTGAATAGAAACTGTTTGTTCATCAATTCATTTTGGTTCATTACTATCTCAGTCAGATTTGACAGCATCTGGGCAATATCAGGCTCAGTACTAAGTCCAGGTGAACCAAATGTAGATGCACTAGTCTCTGGAAATTCAGTAAAGTATTCATACTGTGGTTCAGGAGATGAAGTGGGTGGTATACCAAGACTAATCATTTCCCCAAGATAAGGTCCATATGAGGGAGCAGGAGCAAGAGACATTCTTGGATACAACTGAAATTGAGGAGCTAGTCCCATGACATACTCCTGTGTATCCTCTTCAGTAGCCCCTGGGGCTTCTTGTGGAGCTTCTTGTGGAGCTTCTTCTTCTCTGGGTTGTTCACCCTCCTGATCATTAACAACTGACTCAACAATTTCTTCATAAATTTTGTCAGTCTCTTCTATCATAATCTGTGTAACCATCTCAGATAGTAATCCTTCATCTACTTCAATTTCTTCTTCTCTTTCCTCTTCTACACGTTGTGAATCAGCCTCTTGTGTTTCTGCTTCACTTGGTTGATCTTCCTCTTGTTCTTGCTGAACAAATTGCTCAGATTGCACTCCAAATTTATCAAATAGTTCACTGATATTTTGATCCAGCTGTTGTGCAATTTGAGCATCAGTTAAGTCCAATTCATGAATTTCTTTATGGTTCTTATTTTGTTCAGATGGCATCCTTGTGGCTGTGAGGGAGTCATCTTGTGCTATTGTTATTTCTTTATGGTTCTTATTTTGTTTCTTTGTGCTCCTGACCAGCTTATGTTATCTTTTGTTTTATCTTTTATTTTGTCTTGAGCCTGTTAACATGCTACTGTGTTGTAGCTGTAGGATGTAGGTTTTTCCCTTATCTTGTTGATCTGGATTGTTGATGTGCTGTTTTGGCCCTATATAAGGGCTTGCGTTGGCTAATGAGAGGTTTATGTTGGATTCGAGAAACCCTAATCTTGTTAACCTTCCTAAGAGGGGAGCTTCTCGAGAAAGGATAGGTCATGAGAGACGTCATCCTCCCCACCCCCCTCCGTTTAACCTTTGCGGTGTAGTGACCCCATTTCCCGTTTCTCACCGCCGTTCTCCTCTGCTCATCCCACACATTGCTGCCGCTCTTTCCCCACTCCACTCGCATTCCCCTTCCCCTCCCAGCACCAGCCGTGATCCATCGTTCCGTCTTCCCTACGTATAACTGCACCCTTTCTTCCTCCTTGCCCCCCACCTTGAACCGTTGTGACCCTACCCCTTCCCCACCCATTTCCCTGCCCTCCCTTATAGAACCATCGCCAGCTCCCACCCCGTCTGCGTTCTCCTTCCTCTCCATTTCCCTGTCATCCCGCACATAGCCACCGCCATTGCCCTATCCTGCCTTGCATTGTTCACCCCCTTACTCCTGCCGATTGCCACTCCTGTCCCCCGTGCACCATCGTCCTCGCCCTCCCGGCCCTTCTTCCCCTTCCCCACCCTCCACTTCCACTCCTTTTCCCACTATCTACTCTCCTGTTTCACGCAACCTAGTGTCAGTCTGCCTAATCGTGCCCTGGGCTGCATCGCCCTAGCCCCATTTGCATCGGTCACCTCGGACTGCACTAGACCATCGCCTACGCCGGATGCCCTGCTGAAACATGCCTGCCACCGCCCGCCGACCCTGGTGACATTGCTTTGTACTGGGTGCCCTTATATGGCCACGCCAGGCTGCTGCGGACCACCCTGCAACTCTTGTTGTTGCCCCTTCCACCTGTTGTGCCCCAACTGTCGGGAGCTCTCGGTCACGGTTACCACCTGCAGCCTTCACCCCCTGTGGTTACTACTGTATAGCCCGACCACATCTGCCCAACTTCCTGAAGTGCTCGCGACGAATGAATCAGAACACTCGAAGTTAGAGGCGGCCACTACCTGTACTTGCCAGTGTATCTACATGAGTTCGCCTAGCCCCAACGTCTGAGGTCACCCCCACGCTAGCATCCACGCCGTTCCAATGTGTCCCCTCTGCGTGGATCTCGCCAGGACACTACTTGTGGATCTCGCGGCCCTGGCCCTATCACCTACCCAAGACGTGGCATGACGACCGTCTAGGTGTTATGTGCCTATCCACATTTGGCTTTTGCTCCCTGTGAGGTGGTACCCTTCGGGGTTTAGTCACAAACTTTGTCGTAGTCATTTCATTCACATTAAATTGATACAAGCATGCTCGCAGCAACCTGAAAACAACTCTACTTGTCGCAACGCCCTTGTGCACTATAGTTCTTAATTTGATTGTTTGAGGAAGACCCTAGTCGGTGGTGCTATCCATTTGTTGGTCCACTTTTTGCTTGATTATGAATCGTCCTATGTTTGTCAACGTGCTTGCTCTTATGTTTTAAATTCTTGCAAAATCAAAATTGAGTTAGCTTGGGCCTAAAAATTCAAATCGCTGAGGATTAAACTGCCAAAATAAAGAAATAGCTAAGTAACTTGCAAAATCATCCATCATGCTTGCACGTTTCACACCAATTTGGTATCAGAGAACTGTTTAGGGTCTTCATTAGATAGCATTTATTTCCATATTTAATATTGCATTAAAAAAAGGTTCATATTTTGTCCATAGTGGCATTTGCATCCATATACTATATAGGAACCTCCATTTGCATGCCCACTTTGCATAGTGGTAGGGTCTATAGTGATAGGTTGTCCTCCTTCCAGTCTAGTATGGATCTTGAGCTTGCTAAGGCCCTAAAGAACATAAATGATCTGCTTATCTCTTTATAATAAACCATTTAGGGGTATGGGGACCACTTAACTGGCCTAGAGGACCACGTCCAAGGCCGGGATGAGCAAGCCTCCGCTGGAGGACAACTCGCCGCTGCCCTAGTTGGCCAAAACTTTAGGTAGGTAGCAGCTGATCCTAGGGATCCCCACCCCTGTTGTGACCATTGCCAGTGCTAGCGTAGGTTTCAGGGTCAGAGACACCACCAAGGGCATTATGAGCTACCCAACCACGACGATAGGGCTATGAGAAATGTTGAGTTAGAAGCCCGTAGTTTTGCTGGGAAGATGGAACCCAAGGTCTTCGTCGACTGGTTGGATGACATGGACCACTACTTTTAGTGGTATGATTTGTTTGAAGAAAGGAAAGTTAGATTTGCTAAAATGAAACTGGTGAACCAAGCCAAACTTCACTGGCATAATGTGAAACACTTAGAGATAGTAGGCAGCCACCGATCCTTATGTGGGATGGGATGAAAGAAAAGCTGAAGGAAAAGTACCTACCTTCATTCTACAAACTTAGGCTCATGGATTGTTGGCAAAGGCTGACATAGGAGAACAGATCAATATTAGAATACATCGAAGAGTTCGATGAATATCTCATGCGATGTGAGCTGGCCTAGGACATGAGTGTGGTAATGTCTCATTTTAGGGCCAGTCTGCGAGAGGATCTTCAGAGGGAAATGATTGTGAGAGAGATCACCACCTTAGACCTAGCCTATCAAATTGTCCAGAGCCTAGAGGAACTTCAGAGGTAGACCTTCACTAGGAGATTTGAATCCCGTGAAACCCCCCACAAGAGCCTCCTCATCAGGAACGAAGCCTTTTTCCTCCCAGCTGCACTCTAAGTACCGTCCATCCCCTTTAACACACTATAGGGATGTGAAAGGTAAGACAAGAATGGGAGAACCTTCAAAACCCCTTTCCAAGGACCAATGCTACAGATGTCATGGGTTTGGATATTACGTTGGTCAATGTCCCACACTTTAACTCGTGATTGAAGGGCAAGTAGAAGAGGAGCCCTAGGAATTGGAAGAGGAAGTTGTTTATAATCCAGAACTGGGAAATGATGATGAAGAGTTGTTTGTTGATGAGAATGTCTTTGCCTGCATTCAGAGTATTCTTGAAAATCCCAACTCCTCGAGACTTGGTGTGGTGAGGTGTGCCCTAACTCAACTAAAGGAGTGTGATGATTGCCATAGGAACATCATCTTTCACAGTTATGTCAAAAATAGGTGACAAGAACTGCAAAGTCATCATTGATAGCGGAAGCTGTATTAATGTAGTGTCATTGCTACCATCTCCCGACTTGGATTGGAGACGGTGCCCCATCCAAATCTTTACAAAGTCTCTTGGGTCGACATGCCATCAATCTCAATCAATGAGAGTTGTCTTGTTCCATTGACATTCTTCACTTATAGTGACTCGATTTGGTGTGACGTTGTCAAAATGGACGTGGGACGCATTATCTTGGGTCGTCCTTGGCTCAATGACCTAGATGTCACTATCTATGGTGGAACAAACTCATGTACTCTTCAGCATGAAGGGAAGAGAGTTAGGTTTTACCCTTTACCACCTAGGGTAGCACAACCAGCTAAGAAAGAGAGTGCTAAAGTTGATAAGAGCCTACCCATCATCAGCCCTAGGGAGTTTGAGAGAGAGAGAGAGTCCAAGAACTTGAACCTGAAATCTTTACCCTTGTAGCGAAAGAGTCATCTGAGGAGTCAACTATTTCTCCCCCCGAGGAAATGATGCTTATTTTGAGTGACTTTCAAGATGTGCTCCCAGAGGATCTTCCAGATAAACTACCTCTGTTGCGTGACATCCAACATGCAATTGATCTGGTCCCAGGGGCAACATTGCCAAACTTGCTCCATTATCACACTAATCTTGCTGGACATGTTGAGATGGCAAGACAAGTTGGAGAGTGGATAGACAAAGGTTTTGTCAGGGAGAGCATGAATCCCTACACTGTTCTTGCCTTGCTAGCACCTAAGAAGGATGGTTCATAAAGAATGTGCATTGATAGTTGAGCCATCAACCGAATTACTTTGAAAAATAGGTTTTCCATCCCCAGATTGGATGATATGCTTGATATGATGGTTGGTGCCACAGTCTTTTCCAAGATTAACTTAAAGAGTGGTTCCCATCAGATTCATATGCGTCCAGGTGACGAATGGAAGACTGCATTTAAGACAAAGGATGGTCTTTATGAGCGGCTTGTGGTGCGCTTCGGCCTGTCAAACACTCCCAACACATTCACGAGGATGATGATGCAAGTGTTTCAACCATTTATGGGCAAGTTTATAGTCGTTTATTCTCATGTAGTCAATCAAAGGAGCAACATTTAGATCACCTCCGTCAAGTCTTCCTGGCTCTAAGGAAAGAGGAACTATATGCCAACCAAAAGAAGTGCTCATTCCCTATCAATCAAGTTGTCTTCTTGGGATTTATAGTCTCCTCAAAGGGAGTGTTTGCAGATCCATAGAAGGTCAAAGCAATTGTAGACTGGCATGAACCACGAGACATTTGTGAAGTCCCTTGCTTCCATGGTCTCGCCACCTTCTACTGTCTCTTTATTCAGGGGTTCAGCACCATCACGTCTCTCACCATTGACTGTTTAAAGATGGGAGAATTTTGGTGGACCCAAGTTGCCTCCAAGGCATTCCAGGAAATCAAGAATAGGATGACTAACACCCCAGTAATGCGTCTGGTTGACTTCTCTAAGGTTTTTGAAGTTACTTGTAATGCCTCGGGTATTGGTATAAGAGGAGTGCTTAGTCAGGAAGGTCACCCAAGGATGTATTTTAGTGAAAAATTGATTGAGGCCAAGTAAAAGTACTCCATTTATGACAAAGAATTCTATGCGGTAGTGCAATCACTTCGTTATTGGCGACACTACTTATTCCCACAAGAATTTGCCCTGTTCTCTGGTCAACGAAGCTTTGAAGTACCTGAACTTACAGAAGAAGTTAAACCCACGCCATGCTTGATGGGTAGAGTTCCTACAAGTCTACACATTTGTTCTCAAGCACAAAGTTAGTGTTAAGAACAAGGCTACTGACGCACTAAGTTGTCATGTGTTGCTGTTGGTTGGCGTGAGTGTCCAGGTCACTGAATTTGAGCGTGTGAAGGAAGATTATGAGTCATGCCTTGACTTTGGCAACATTTACACTCACTTGAATAAAAGGACAATCTTGGAGCATAGAGGACTTTGTTATTCAAGATGGGTACTTGTTCAGAGCCAACCGCCTTTGTATCCCACGCCTCTGTGCTAGACTTTTTTGTGTGGGAGATTCATGTGGGTAGTCTAGCTAGCCACTTTGGTCAAAGCAAGACCATTGACATGGTTGAGAGTCAATTATACTGGCCGAGTTTAAAGAGATGTCATTAAGTTGGCCTGTCAATGTCATACTTGTCAAGTGGCCAAACAAAGGAAACAAAATACGAGCCTCTACACGCCCCTCCCAGTGCCTGACCGTCTGTGGCAGGATGCAATCATAGATTTCGTGCTAGGCCTTCCAAAGACTTTTCGGAAGCACGATTCCATCTTTGTGGTTGTAGACCATTTTTCAAGGATGGCTCATTTTCTGCCTTGCTTAAGGACATTAGGTGCTTCCAAGGTTACCAAATTATATTTCAATGAGGTTGTGAGACTACATGGGCTACCAAAAATAATTGTTTCTGATCGTGATGTCAAATTCACTAGCTATTTTTGGAAGACACTCTGGCGAATGATGGAAACTAAATTGAAAATTTCCAGTGTCTATCACCCACAAACTGATGGTCAGATTGAGATTGTGAATCGGTCCTTAGGGAATCTGACGCAGAGCGAGACTCGTGATGGACGCAGAGCGGGACTCGCGACTTCGAACGACAATTTCGATTGGCGCTTCACACGGCGACATTATTTACACGGACAACGATCAGTGTCGTTGTAGAGTCATTTTTATTTTATTATGTAATTTTATCTTTATTTGAGTCTAATCTAGTGTCTCAAGTGGAAAGGGTTAAGTCTATAATTTTTATGATCTTATTGGCCTCATTTGGGACTAATGTTATGTCCTTTTTAATTACATATAAATGTTGTTTTTTTTATTTTTATGTATTTTTTAGTGTGATTTTTGCATTATTTCTTGAGTCTGGGGTATTTGGGTCAAAGAGAGTCAAGTTAGAGTTAAGGTTAGCCTGACTCCTATAAATAGTCATGTAATCTCACTTTTCGAATTAATGAAGTATTTTTGAATACTATTTTACAGAATTTTCCTTCTCTGTGATGGAGTTGAGAGTGCTTTGAGAAGAGGCAAACTCTAGGTGGTCCCTGCGAAGGGGGGGATGCGAAGTCTACACTCCCACCTCCTATCCTTCTTCCCTTTCTGTCTCAAGCCCTAGCTTTTGTTTAACATCAATTTTGGTATCAAAGTCAGGTTCTGCTTCTCTTATGGAGTCCATGTCCGATCTATGCCGCCGTCGCTGCCGTTCAGTGCCGCTCCCATCACCGTCGTTAGCCCTCCCTCCCTCCATTGTTCTGCTGTCATCTTCTTCTTCCATCCTTCTCCTTCCTTTCTCTGCTTAAAAAAAAAAAACAGAGGAGCCATCTTGTTCCTCCTCCCTCCCCCTCCTTGCTCTGCCAGTCACCACCTCCTTGTTTCTCCTCCATCGCAGCCCCCTTTTCTAAACCCTAGCCACCTACTTCTCCTTGTAGCCACCCGCCAACCTCCTCGCCAACCGTCGGGGGGGCCCTGCGGCATTGTCGGAAAGCAACCCCACCCCTCCTGCACCGCCTTGCGTAGCCCCCTCTGGCCATGATTCCTTCCATCGAGCATCAGAGGAGCCCACAACCCCTCCCAACAGTCGATTCTCTGCCCTCCCTAAACTCATCGGTTTCTACCCAGCTGCCATCATCCTCTGCCTCGCAGCCACATCGACGCCCTTCTGCCCCGCCGTATGCTGTCGTCCACCGCCTCCTTTGTGCTAGCCCTTTGCTTCCACCGCCCTCCTTCACAACCGCATAGCCCCATTTTCCTCCCTCCACCTGATCGCCATCTCCATCTTGCACGCGTAGTGTCGACAGAGGAATCCTGGGCTCGCCCTGCATCATCACCCGCTGGTCGACCTCACCTCCTTGCGTTGTTCGGCTAGGGCGGACACCTTGCCATCCCTCCGGACTGCCCGCCACGTTGCGACCAACCTCGATCTCCTGCCACCAAGCTTGTGACTGTGGACGCTTGTGCGGCCTCACCTGACTGCTACAACCCATCTTCCTATCATTGCAGTTGCCGCTAGTTGAGATCCACCCGCAATCGTTTCTGAGTGGCCAGTCAGAATAGGCCCTCCCTCACGCTGTGCCGGGCTAGTCCTACATCACACTGTGAGTGCCTTTGCAAGCCTAGGGCCCAGATTTGTTTGGCCTAGATTAGCCTATAGTTTGGCCCTGACCAGCCTGCTTGTTGAACAAGGGCCATGGATCCCTGTGTCCTACAGTAGTGGCTGCCCGCCCCGGCATAATTTCCTGCATCAACAACACCGTTCTCCATCATAGAGCTTATGGAACCAATTTGTTCCATTAAATCGAGATTCGAGGTAACTTCTGTCTGCGATATACTTTCCGGTTGACATATATTTACCCAACAATGAGCGTACAACTGTTGTTCTTGATGAGTTTTAATTGGGAAATTATATTCTCCAATCTATCATTGACTCTCTCTCGAGAACGGGCATGATTATTGTTGAGGGTGACATAACTTTTGTAGAGTTCCATGGACCAATTAAAGGTAGTAACAGTAGCACATTAAAACCTGTTAAATATTTTGATGGAGCGTGGTGTACTATGTACTATTGTTTCACGGTATTCTTGCATCAACTTGGGACGAGATTGGATGGCAGAGCGGCATGCTACCATAGACCCCGATTGGTCTAATTGCACTATGCAGTCACCGCACATCCAGGGTAAATTTCGATTCCCAAACTCAGACCGACAGTTAGCCCGCGATATCAAGAAGACACTACAAGACTTGCTAGCTAGAGTTGTCACGCCACTTATTGATGTATGGGATTAGAATTTGTTTATTGATTCCAGGTTACACTTGATAGATGATTATGTACTCACCGTTAACTCATTGTATTAGAGTATTTTGACAGTCATTCCCGATGATGTCTGGGATCAGAAATTATTTGTTGTTTCTGGGTTAAACATGATCGATGCCATAGTGTTTGAGGTTGCTTCGTTAGTCGCTCCACCTGATGCCATGTTATTCCTAGAGCGATCTCATGTTGATATGGCGTGGTTAGATTTTTGTGAGGCGTATGTGAAGCACCAATTCAAGATCCCTGATATGATTTTCTGCACGGAGTTCTATGTTTGTTCTCTTGTGTTCGTCTTCGTCCTGCTTCAACACTTCAAAATTTGAGGACGAATTTTTTTGAATCGGGGGAGATTGATGCGGAACGAGACTCGTGATGGATGCATAGTGGGACTCGTGACTTCGAACAACAGTTTTGACTGGCACTTCGCTCGGTGACATTATTCACACACACAACTATCAGAGTCGTAGTAGAGTCTTTTTTATTTTATTATGTAATTGTATCTTTATTTGAGTCTAACTAGGGGTCTCAAGTGGATAGAGTTAAGTCTATAATTTTTATGGTCCTATTGGTCTCATTTGGGGGTAATCTTATGGCTTTTTTATTACCTATCAAAAAAATGATGTATTTTTATTTTTATGTAATTTTGGTGTGATTTTTTCACTATTTCTTGAGTTTAGGGGTATTTGGGTCAAAGAGAGTCAAGTTAGTGTTAGGGTTAGCCTAACTGCTATAAATAGTTGTGTAATATCACTTTTCGAATTAATGAAGAATTTTTCAGTGCGATTTTACAAAGTTTTCCCTTCGCTGTGATGGAGTGGAGAGTGTCTTGAGAAGAGGCAAACCCTAGGTGGCCTCTACGAAGGGGAGGGCGCGAAGCCTACACTCCCACCTCCTATCTTTCTTCCCTTTCTATCCCAAACCCTACTTTCTGTTCCACATCAGAATCTTTTGCAATGCCTAGTGGGGGAGCACACTAAAATTGGGACCTATTGTTACCTACAATAGAGTTTGCATAACACAATTCAGTGAATAGTCCAACAGGTCCGAGTCCTTTTGAGATTGTTCAGGGATATAAACATAGGAAACCTATAGATTTAGTTCCTGTACTAGTCCAGTTCAAGTCATTTGAGTCTGCAGCCTTTTACATAACATGTGCATGCATTGCCTCAACAAGTTAAACAACAAATTGCCCTCAACAATTTTGAATACAAAGCCCGTGTAGATTTATGCCATGGATTATTGTAATTTAGACAGGAGATCATGTCATGATCAGGGTCAAACTTGAGAGGTTTCCTCTGGGAACATATAAGAAGTTTCATGCTAGAATCATGGGACCATTCAAAATCTTGGAAAAGGTTGGGTCAAATGCTTACGTTGTGGATATCCCTGCTGACTAAAAATTCATTCAACATTCAACATTAAGGACTTAGTTGAGTACAGGGGTCCAACCTAAATTCCCACGGATCCCTGCACCAACCCAGATCTCTCTACACCCCAAGCCTCTACCGATGACTCTCAATCTGATGCTCCAGAGCCTACTCCAATTGTTCCCACCCCACCCTTACCACGTCCACCTCAACTGGCACAAGCACACAATGAATGAATTGATCATATCGTGGATGAGCAAATTGTATCTACCAGAGATGGCGGAGTTCAACGTTATCTAGTTCGGTGGGCGGGAAGGTCAGAGATCGACGACACTTGGATCACGTGGGAGGAGCTATAATATCTTGACCCAGACTTGTTGGAGTGGTACCAGAGTCGACGTGACCTCACTTGATGGAGTCGAGATCTTCTCACCTGGGGAGAGTTGGTGGGGACACGACAGTAGATCTACGGGTGTACCAACGTCATCACTGGCGTCCCAGCTCGTTGGTCGCGTCCTTGTGGCTGTGATGGAGTCATCTAGTGCTATTGTTATTTCTTTATGGTTCTTATTTGTTTCCTTGTGGGCCTAGACCTTAGTGGGCCAGCTTATGTTGTCTTCTGTTTTGTCTTTTATTTTGTCTTGAGCCTGTTAGCAGGCTAGTGTGTTGTGACCGTAGGATGTAGGTTTTTTCCTTATCTTGTTGATCTGGACTGTTGATGTGTTGTTTTGGCCCCTATATAAGGGCTTGTGTTTACTAATGAGAGGTTTATGCTGGATTTGAGAAACCCTAATCTTGTTTACCTTCTTGAGAGAGGAGCTTCCTGAGAAAGGATGGGTTGTGAGAAGTGACCTCGTTAACCCCTTCCCCGTATGCCCTGACGCTGTCCCCCCTTCCATTCACCCTCTGTGGCGGCATGACCTTGTTTCCCCTTCCCCATCGCCATTCTCCTCTGTTCACCCTACACACTGCCATTGCTGTTTCCCACCCTCAGGCGCCATCCGCCTTTCCGTCTTCCCCATGCATAGCCGCACCCTTTCTCCCTCCGTGCCCCCCACCCTAAGCCGCTATAACCTTGCACCCCTCCCCTCCTGTTTTCCTATCCTCCCGCACATAACCACCACCGGCCCCCACCCCGTTTGTGTTCCCCTTCTCTTCCGTTTCCCTGTTATCCTGCACACAGCCACCACTGCTGCCCCATCCTGCCTTGCATCTCCCCCCCCCCCCCCCACCCACCCACATGCCCCTGGCCCTGACCGTTACTTCTGTCTTCTACGCACCGCCATCCTCGCCCTATTGGCCCTTCTTACCCTTTCCCACCCTCCACTTCTACTCCTCCCACTGTCTACTCTCCCGTTTCACGCAACTTGGTGCCAGTCTGCCCGACCGTGCCTCGGTCTTCATCGCCCTAACCTCGCGCTAGAGACCCAGCCCTATCTGCACCTTTCACCTCAGAACCGACTAGACCTTCGCCTGCCCCGGATGCCCAGCTGTAACACGCCTGCGAACGCTGGCTGACCATACGACATCACTTTGTATTAGACGCCCCTGTACGGCCACGCCAGGCCGCCGCAGACCACCCTGTAGCACCGGCTAACGCCTTGCCACCTGCTGTGTCGAAACCGTTGGGATCGCTGTGACCACCTGCAGACTTCACCCCCTGTGGCTGCTATTGTACAGCCCGGCCGCATCTGCCTGACTTCTTGAAGTGCTCACGACGGATGAACCAAATTCATCGTAAAGTTGGAGGCGTCCCCTACCTGTACCTTCTAGCATATCCGCACGAATTCTCCCAACCCCGGCTACCAAGGACACCCCCGCATGAGCATCCGCGCCATCTCGACGTGTCCCCTCCGTGTGGATCTCGCCAGGACACTCTGCTTGTGGATCTCACAGCCCTGGCCCTATCACCTACATGGGATGCGGCACGTCGACCGTCCAGGTTGTACGTGCCTATCCACTTTCGCTCCTCGTGCGTTACTTGCCATCGTGGTTCAGTCACAAACTTTGCCATAGCCTTTTCATTCACATTAAATTGATACAACCATGTTCACAGCAACCTGAGAACAACTCTACTTGTCGCAACACCCTTGTGCGCTATAGTTCTTAATTTGATTGCTTCAGGAAGGCCCTAGCCAGTGGTGCTATCCATCTATTGGTCCACTTTTTGCTTGACTATAAATCGTCTTATGTTTGTCAACGTGCTTGCGCTTCTGTTTTAAATTCCTGCAAAATCAAAGCAGAGTTAGCTTGGGCCCGGAAATTCAAATTGTTGAGGACTAAAATGCCGAAATAAAGAAATAGCTAACTAACTTGCAAAACCATCCATCATGCATGCACGTTTCACACTAGGAATGTTGGCAGGTGGCGGCTCGTGGCATCATGGTGGTCGAAGATGAGGGCAGCCGGGTTTGGTGGTGTGGCTATTGCGGTGTGGCCAGTCAGAGGCGGGGCAGCATGGTGTCATGAGCTAGGGCAGAGGTTTCCGTGGGCTTGACACCGGCGTCCAGCTGCCAGTCGAAGGAGACCGGTGGTGCTTGGCGGTGGTGGAGGGCCAGTGAGGTTGGGACTAGCCGTCGGTGGTGGCGTGGCTGGTCCAATGGCAGTGCTGGGATGGGTTAGTGATGGGGGGAAAGAAGGGAGGGAATAGAACGGAGGAGGGGAAGGTGGTGGTGGTGGAGAATGTGGCCATTGTGGCTTCCCTTGTTGTGTGGGAATGGCTGATCTAGAGGGGAGGGGTGAATAGATTTGCCCCTCTTTTTCTAGAAATTAAAACAACCGCAGCGGAATAAAAGGAACTACTTTAAATGCGGGGAATACACACGCACAATGCAAGAGTGTAAATAGATAACGGGTCTAGACAAGCAACCATCGAAGAACAAACAGACATGCAAACCACAGAGACAATAATTTTTAAGGTGGTTCGGACTTTCTCCAAAGTCCTACGTCCACCCCTCACTTAAACCAAGTGAGGCTTCCCTAGTGCAACTGCACAGCCCGCTGATTACACAGCTTAACAACCCGCTGCCTTACAGTTTGCCGAGAGATTATCTTCTCTCAAGGAACCGCTGTCACACAACTTGATGGCACACAGGTCAGACCACAGATCCAAGCACACAAGCTTGATCTGTCTTCCTACTATCACCGGTAAGGACGGTTCAAGTTTCTGCAAAAACAAGAACAAAACAGAAAAAGAGTAATGAAGAACTTCAGACAAGAAGAATGAAACTCAATGTCAAATGCAAATGTCCTTGTCTGGAAACTAGAGGACTTGGTTTACTGCTTTCAGATTTGTTGCCTTCAGTGATGGTGGCTTCTCTTTGCAGGACAACTAACAGGTGGAAGAGGAGCTTGTGGCTTTGCTTCAGATCTTCACAGAAATGGCGCCAAGCTCTTCACCTTCTTCTTCCTTTTCCAGTGGCACCGGCCTCTCTAGCAGCAGCTTCTTCTCATCTCTTTTGCCCCTTCTTCTTGCTTCCTTGAGGCACACTTGCAGCGCATAAAAGCCAGGAGGTGCGAGCCCCTTTTTGGGCTTCTCAAGGGATGAAAACTTTCCCTCCAGAAGTCTGTCCACTGATTGGTCCAGCATGAGTGGAAAAGGTGTTTTCATACTTGATTTCTTTTGATTGGCTCTGAGGAGATATGGAATAAGACTTTTCTTCAGCTCCAGATCTGAGCATTTAATGATCCTTATGGAAGAAGTCTTGCTGTCTGCTTCCTCATTGGCTCAGGTCAATTCTCTGTTCTGTGTACCTTTTTAGGACCATCTCCCATTGGTTGCCTGCAGAAAGTGGTGTCATGACAAGAGACATTTCTCAGATTTGGACTCTGACACAACTGTCTCCAAAAAATTGTTCAGGTATGGTAATGATGGCTGAGACACTTGTCTGACCTTGAACCTTCCTCCAGACCTCGAAATCCGTATTTTTGGGGATGTACGGTTCATATTTTTATTCCCGCCGGACGTGTTTGAAGAAAATAGCTTAAAGTGCTTCTGGGAGAACCATGAGGTCGACCTCCTGTAAAGGGAGTGTCGACATGTCTTAAGAAAATAGCCAATATAAATGTGTCTGGAAGACGTCTGAGGTCGACCTGCTGTAAAGGCAGTGTCGACCTGTCCTAAGAAAACTGCTCGATCAATTGGTTCTGGAAGACACCTGAGGTCGACCTGTTAATGAGGTGAGGTCGACACGCTTGTTGGCCTGCTTGAGTTCTTCTTCAGTTGAGCAAGAGTGAGGTCGATGCACTATGCTAATGAGGTCGACGTTGTTGAATGAAATCCGATCTTCAACGCTTTCTGGAGGCACCATGAGGTCGACCTGCTGATGGGATGAGGTCGACACTGCCATGTAGAGGAGCGTTTATATCGCTTTCTGGAAGGGTCTGAGGTCGACCTCCTGGGAATATCAGGTCGACACCACTCTTAAGGATTTTATTAGACAGATGGCCGCTGGAGCTGGTGAGGTCGACACTACAGCCTCGTGAGGTCGACACCACCTTTATGAAAACTGCCTTTGATGTTCTTTTTCAGCCTTGCTTGATTGCTGCTAGATCTTTCGTTGCTTGCCGTTGTTTCCCAAACCAATCGCCTCGATTTCTGTGCAACCAATCGCCTCGATTTCTGTGCACTTGATTTCTCTCTATTCATTTGAGCCCTTTGCTTGAACTACCTTGAGAATATCAAAGTGGCATTAGAAAGTCAATGACTCATGGTGTTAGGCAGCATCAAAACCTCAGAATGTCAATGACTCATGGTGTTAGACAACATCAAAACCGCAGGGACATAACATTCTCCCCTTTTTTGATGATGGTAACACTGTGAGTCATTGTATGTCAATATGACCAAATTCAAGCGTTTTTAAGATACATGCAACATAAAGAGATATACATGCTCTCTCCCTTAAACGACTCAACTGCTCTCCCCCTTTAAATGACTCACCCAAACAGCTCTCCCCCTTTGACATTAGCAAAAATGATGAATACATACTCAGTAGGAGGAATTTTGGAGAAATACAACCTATCAGATGAGTTGAGGATTGATGAGACAATGGGATTCATAATCTGATACTAATTTCATAACACAGAGTAGTCCATTATATGCATCTGATAAGATGATCCTTTTTCAAGTTGCATAGTTCAAATCTAATGATATCTGAGTTTGTCAATGGAATTTGCTTGAGAAAACATCTACATTCTTGTTGTAATAGAAATGAACCTGAATTGCATGTCAAAACCATGTTTAACCTTCCTTGATCTTACTCACTCAATTTTATTGACTCCTTTGGGAGTTACACAAACTAGTATCGAGGTTAAACAAGCATGAAGATTTTATGGAATTCCAGAGTTTTAGCAATATTCTTTTTATCTTTTGCTATCAGACTCATAATTTTCTTTAAGCACAAGAAGATTTTTACGAGCAATTAAAGTCCAGTGCATGCCTTGTATATTGAGGATACACGTTGTTTAGACGCCAGTATCCCTAGGTATTTGGTATGACTGACTGTCATGTCTCAAATTTGAACAGAGATAGCATTGTCACCTTATGACATATCGGACCTCATTTCATTGATGATGGGACATTTCTCAGCAAGCTTGCCATTGCTCTGCCTTGAATATTACTTTAATTTTTCTGCAGAGTTAACAAAGGTACCTCATGACACAGCCAATTTTTCTTCGTGGAAAAGAGGCATGGTTTCTCAGTAAACCAATTGCTCTGACAAATTTAGCTATTAGGAATTGTAGATTTTCATGATGTTTAAAAACAATACTTAATTTCCATGTCTCAATCAAAATAGCCATGAGATTAGAATTTGTAGATTTCAGAAAGAGTTATTCAGGGCACAACATGTAAACACTGGTTAAGGTCTATTAAATGTTGAACACAGATGATTTTAAGACATTTATATCAATACTCAATGAAGTCATTAAACTTGAACTAGCTTATTATGTGGATGAACATAAGATCATATAATAAAAGATGCTTATTTTGAAGTGCACTGTTTTGTGATCATGGTATCCAGATTGGAACCTTGCAGAATTTCAGAAGTTTAAGGATGTGATCAAGACAGCCAGAATGAGCAGCAATCAGAAATGACCCAGAGAATTTTCAAGAAGACTTCTCAAGAAATTAAGATGATCAGTTAAAACCATGGTCCATTGAGTTCATGTAGATTCAGATATGTTGGAGAAGATGAGCAGAAATATCACGTGAAACTGGTTAATTGAATGATGAACCAATGGAGTCTTACAAACACAGACTTGACATGGACCAGACACAGTGCGTCGACGCCAGAAGCTCAATGCGTCGATGCCAAGAGCGGTTCACAGAACCAAGGTTTCAGCTAGTTGAACTGATGCGTCGACGCTATGTTGACAGTGCGTTGACGCAGTGAACTTCACAGAAAACCAAATTCAGGAGAGATTTGAACTGTTTGTTCCAGACAAAGGATTTTCAAAGAAGTGCATTTCTACTCTCACTCCCCCTGAGCACGTGCATGCATTTCAAACAATGTTTTTGGAATTTTAACTTAAATGATATGCAAGTTATTCTACAACCCATGTATGCATGATCAATTCAAAAGATACATTTGCTCCCCCTGCCTAAATGACCTAAATGCAACATGGACTCATGATATTGGACAGAGGTATGTCCTCACACATAGTGAATGTAGCCAGACATGCCTAACCTGCCCTTTGACAAATCACCATTTTATATACCATGGTCAAGCATGAAAATGCATCAACCAATGAAGTGCACCATGAACAGTGACCCATTGACTATGCATGGCAATGCAAAAAGACGAAAAAAAAATGTATGCATCAGATTTTCTGCACAGAATTGTTATTGCTTTCCATCACACTCAATAGGCATTGATAGTAAGGGATATGTAGAACAGTTTAAGCCTTGTAAAATTGAGGTCGGCACAGACCAAGCTCTCTTCTAAGAGTTGAAAACCTGTCATTACACAGAGGCTTGGTAAAAATGTCAGCAACTTGATTCATTATATCAACAAAATGCAATTCAAAATTTTTCTTAAGGACCTCATCTCTAAGGAAATGATGTCTAATTTCAATGTGCTTTGCCCTGAAGTGTTGGACTAGATTTTTAGCAAGATTGATTGCACTTGTGTTATCACACAGAATCGGGACACATCCAAGATCCACTAAGTAGTCTTGGAGTTGGTGTTTAATCCACAACACTTGGGTGCCATAACTTTCCGCAGCAACGTATTCTACCTCTGCGGTAGAGAGGGCAACCGAGTGTTGTTTCTTGGAGGCCCAAGAAACTAAACACCCGTCTAGAAATTGGCAATATCCACTCGTGCTCTTGCGATCCAGCTTGCAACTAGCGTAGTCCGCATCTGAATAAGAGACAAGAGAAAGAACATAAGATGACGGATACCACAATCCCAAATCTTGAGTCCCGGCAAGATATCTGAGGATACGCTTGACGGCAATCAAGTGAGATTCTCTAGGACTAACTTGAAATCCGCACAAAGGCATACACTAAACTGGATATCCGGTCTAGATGCAGTCAAATAAAGCAATGAACCAATCATGCCTCTATAAGTTTTTGCATCCGCAGATTTACCTTTCTTATCCGCATCCAGAGATGTGTTGGTCTCCATAGGAGTTGCAATGTGCTTACAATTTTTCATGTCAGCAGCTCCTTGATGTATTTGACTTGACTTATAAAGTATCCATCTGCACCTTGGTTAACCTGTAAGCCGAGAAAGAATTGAAGTTCACCCATTAAACTCATCTCGAACTCACTAGTCATAAGGTTGGCAAATTCCTCTAGTATATCAGTTTTTGGTGAGGAAAGAGCTTAGCCTTTCATATCAAGCTCTAGGTGCTTGCTTCATGTCATAAAGAGCCCTGTCTAGCTTGTACACAATCTTCATGATCAGAACTTTCAAAGCCGGGTGGCTGCTCTACATAGACTTCCTCTTTTATCAGCCCATTTAAGAAAGCGCTTTTAACATCCATTTGATGCAATTTTATTTTGTGTGAACATGCAAATGCAAGCAAAATCCTAATGGCTTCTAGTCGAGCTACATGGGCAAAAGATTCTTCAAAATCTACTCCAAATTCTTGATTGTAACCCTGAGCCACCAATCTAGCCTTATTTCTTATTATCTTGCCATCTTCATTAAGTTTGTTCCAAAATACCCATTTGGTACCTATGACAGATTTTGTTGAGGGTCTAGGAATAAGGTGTCAGACTTTATTTCTTTCAAACTGGTTTAATTCATCTTGCATGGAGTTTATCCAGTTTTCATCTTTCAAAGCTTCTTCAACATTTTTTAGTTCAATTTGTGAGACGAGCAATTTGGTCCAATTCTTCAACCATTCTAAAATGTGACCTAGTTCTAGGTGGTTCATTCAAGCTCCCAATTACATTTTTCAAGGGATGATCTTTAAGAATTCTAACATCAGTAATGTCATTATCTTCACCGGTAGTCGGAGCCCTTGAATTGCTTGATTCTCCCAAGTCATCATTTTCTCTTGTCTCCTCTTGCGGCGGATCATGTTCTTCCTTTGATTTCAGGAACTCCCCATTGTCATCTTCCCTGCAAGGCTTGTCATTGTTAGATTCATCATTGAATTCATCAAAAGTAACATGGGGTGATTCTTCCACAACTTGACTCTTGATATTATAAATTCTATAAGCCCTAGATCGATCAGAATAACCAAGAAATATACCTTCATCACTCTTGGGCTCGAATTTATCCAATTCTCTTTTATCATTGTTATGAATGAAACATTTAGATCCGAACACTTTTATGTGTGAGAGAGAAGGCTTTTTACCTTTGAGCAACTCATGAGGAGTCTTTTTGGTGAATGACCTTACCATGGAGCGGTTGATGATGTAACATACTGTATTTATCGTTTCGGCCCAAAATCTCCTTGGGAGTTGTTGTTCATCAAGCATTGTTCTAGCCATCTCTATGAGTGTTCGGTTTCTCCTCTCAACTACCCCGTTTTGTTCAGGGGTCCTTGGTGATGAAAACCTGTGAGATATACCTTCAGCCCTGCAAAAATTATAAAATTCAGCATTGTCGAATTCACCATCATGATCTGATTGAATGTTGGAAATTTTGAACTCACCATCTTGCTTTATCTTCATGTAGAGTGCCTGAAACTCACCAAAAGCATCATTCTTGTATACAAGAAAGAACATCCATATGAACCTAGAAAAATCATCCACTAGCACATAGCCATATCTTCTACCACTTAAGCTAGTAGTTCTTGTTGGCCCAAACAAGTCCATATGAATCAGTTCAAGTGGTTTAGATGATAGACCTTCAGATCTGTTTTTGAATGATTTCCTTGTTTGTTTTCCTAGGGCACATACGTCACAAATTGTATTATCTTGCTTAAAGGAGAGTTCAGGCAACCCTTTCACCATTGAATGTTTCATAAGTTTATGCAATACATTGTAGCTAGCATGTCCTAGTCTACGATGCCATAACCATGCAAGTTCAGACTTTGGTGCAGCAAGAGAGATTCAAATGAGTTGGATCATCTAAGTCAATCATGTATACATTGTTGACTCTCTTACCAGAAAACTTGATTTTATCAGATTTTGGTTCCAGAATTTTACATTCATGAGAGTCAAATATCACTATATGTCCCTTGTCACATAATTGACTTATGCTCAACAAATTGTATTCTTATCCATCAACCAATAAAACATTCTCAATTGAATTGGAGAGATTCTTACCTACTTTACTTGAGCCAATGATCTTTCCTTTATTGTTCCCTCCAAAGGTGACATGTCCAACTTCTTTTTCCACCAAAAGACAAAATTTAATCTGTCCCCCGTCATATGTCTTGAACAGCTGTCATCGAGATACCAACAGTTATGTACGGCTGCGAGACATTCCTGCAAGACAAATTAAGCAACAATTTTTGGAATCCAACCAAATTTGGGTCCCATCAAACCATTCATCTCTTCAACACATGATACCATAGACTTAGAAATCCAAATTTTATTCTCATTTTTTATTTCCTTTCTTGCTAAAGAAATTTTATTCTTAATTTCCACCTTCACATTCTTCTTTTGTTTTTGAGCTTTTGATCTATGGTGGATGTTTGAAAAAGATTGTTTTTGGTTCTAATTATTTGTTTTTGATTGATAGAAAGTGTTATGGTTCATAGGGAAATAAGTTTGACCAGGTCTGTGTGTGTATGAGGTATAGTAGGGCCTACTATATGACTGTGTCGACCTGTCCACCTGACTGCGTCGACCTGTACCCTGAAAACCATAGTGATAACTGCTTTTGTTTGAAGGGTTCGACCTCCTGTAACCTATGCGTCGACCTGTCCCCTGTTCTACCCAACCATAACGGGTTCTGTTTTGTAGAAGTGTCGACCTCCTATAACTTGTGCGTCGACCTCTCCCCTGTTCTACCCATTCATACCGGTTTCTGTTTGGTGGGAGTGTCGACCTCCTGTAACCTAAGTGTCGACCTGATGGGAGATATCTACCCGCCTGACTAGGTGATGACCAAGAAGGTGTCGACCTTGGCTGAGGATAGTGTCGACCTGTGCTGCCCTTTAGACCTTTTCTACTCTGAGTGTGTGCAAACTTGGGCTGAGGATAGTGTCGACCTGATTGGAATTTCTGAACATTTTTCTTAGGGATTCTAGGGTTTTTCTTTAGGGGCTCTTCCATTTTTTCTTTTCCTTTATTGTTTGATTTTCCTTGACTTTGGATAGGTTTTGTGTTTGAGGTAGAAGCATCTGAAGAAGAAACAAAGGTGATAGTTTTCATGCCAATCTCATTCTTTTTGGTGGGATTGTATCCCAGCCCTTCTTTGTTAAAGTTCATTCTTGTTCCTAACAAAGCATCTAAGTTCTCGTTTCCATCCACAAACTTCTCCAGTTGTTTTTGTTTATCCTCCAGTTCCTTTTGGAGCTTTTCAACATTTTCTTGAAGTTTGGCATTGACTTCCTTGACGGCTTCATATTTTTCATTTGTTATTTTTATGTCACTTTCAAATTTTTGCATCTTTGATTTTGCATTATCAATCTCATTTCTTAAGCTCTCATTTTCAGCTTCTAGGTCTTTCAATTCACTCCTTCCATATTCGAGATTTTCAACCAATTTCTTTAAATCTAGAATTTCAGATTCCAGTGATGCATTCTTTTCACTTAAGATGTGATCATGTACAACATTGTTGATTTTCTTTTTCAAGGCTTTATTTTCCTTCTTGTACATGTCATATTTATCCATCAACTCAGAATAAGCCTCTTCCCAGTCACTGGTTGAAAAATGATCAAAGGGAGAGTGTACCTTTGATTCTTCATCTCCCTTAGCCATGAGGCAGAAATCTGCCTTTTCCTCTTCCGTGGAGCTTGTTTCATCATCTTCTTCTTCATCACTCCAAGTAGATATCATAGCCTTGTTCTTCTTTCCTTTCCATTTGGGTGATGATTTCTTCATTTCTTCAGGGCATTCAGATTTTACATGCCCAAGTTTCCTGCAAGAATGGTACACAATCTTATCAGATTTCTTTACATTTTCATATTTTGATCTGAATGGTCTCCTTACCTGGGGCCTCCCTTTTCTGAGGCCTTTACCTTCCTTTCTTAGAAATTTTCTGAACTTCCGGGTGTGCATAGCTACTTCATCCTCATCTTCATTGCTAGTGGATGACTCACCTTCCTCGGACGTTCCTCGATTGCTCGGTCCAGCTTTCAGTGCTAGAGGCTTTTTCTTGCTTACCTCTACTACCTTATTCTTGAGATTTATCTCATAGGTCATGAGGGATCCTACGAGTTCTTCTACCTTGGTGGTTGACAAATCTTTGGATTCTTCAACCACAGTGGCTTGGTATGCCAAGCTGAGGTTAGTGATCGAAGAATTTTTCTTACTATTTCCTGCTCAGAATAACTCTTTCCTAAACCAATTAGACTATTAGTGAGCTGAGTTAAACGAGTGTACATATCTGACATGGATTCATCAGGCTTCATTTTAAACATTTCATATTTTGAAATCAACATGTTGGCTTTGTCTCACGTACCTGAGATGTGCCTTCGTATATTACCTCTAAACGGTCCTACATCTCTTTGACTGTAGCACATGTTGATACTCTTGAGAACTCCACAAGATGGAGAGAACACTGCATTATATGCTTAGCACTCCAGTTGACTGTGGATCTCCGTATCTGCTCCTTTGTCCAAGTGTCCTCATCTTCTGGAAGCTCATAGGGACCTTTGCTGACAACTCGACACAACTCATAGTCTTGAGCGCGGATGAACACCTGCATACGATTTTTTCAATATGGGTAGTTAGTTCCAGTGAAGAAAGGTGATCTATTAACAGAATGTCCTTCGGGCATGAGTCCCTTAGACGCCATTCCACCATTTCTCTCAAGGTCGTTGGACCCCATCATGAGAGATTGGCTCTGATACCACGTGTTGTGTGGGAATGGCTGATCTAGAAGGGAGGGGTGAATAGATCTTCCCCTCTTTTTCTAGAAATAAAAACGACCATAGCGGAATAAAAGGAACTACTTTAAATGCGGGGAATACACACGCACAATGCAAGAGTGTAAATAGATAACGGGTCTAGACAAGCAACTAGCGAAGAACAAACACACATGCAAACCACAGAGATAATGATTTTTAAGGTGGTTCGGACTTTCTCCAAAGTCCTATGTCCACCCCTCACTTAAACCAAGATAGGCTTCCCTAGTGCAACTGCACAGCCCGCTGATTACACAGCTTAACAACCCGCTGCCTTACAGCTTGCAGAGAGATTATCTCCTCTCAAGGTACCGTTGTCACACAACTTGATGGCACACAGGTCAGACCACAGATCCAAGCACACAAGCTTGATCTGTCTTCCTACTATCACCGGTAAGGACGGTTCAAGTTTCAGCAAAAATAAGAACAAAATAGAAAAAGAGTAATGAAGAACTTCAGACAAGAAGAATGAAACTCAATGTCAAATGCAAATGTCCTTGTTTGGAAACTAGAGGACTTGGTTTACTGCTTTCAGATTTGTTGCCTTCGGTGATGGTGGCTTCTCTTTGCAGGACAACGAACAGGTGGAAGAGGAGCTTGTGGCTTTGCTTCAGATCTTCACAGAAATGGCGCCAAGCTCTTCACCTTCTTCTTCCTTTTCCAGTGGCACCGGCCTCTCTAGCAGCAGCTTCTTCTCATCTCTTTTGCCCCTTCTTCTTGCTTCCTTGAGGCACACTTGCAGCACATAAAAGCCAGGAGGTGCGAGCCCCTTTTTGGGCTTCTCAAGGGATGAAAACTTTCCCTCCAGAAGTCTGTCCACTGATTGGTCCAGCATGAGTGGAAAAGGTGTTTTCATACTTGATTTCTTTTGATTGGCTCTGAGGAGATATGGAATAAGACTTTTCTTCAGCTGCAGATACTTGATTGGCTCTGAGAAGAAGTCCTGCTGTCTGCTTCCTCATTGGCTCAGGTCAATTCTCTGTTATGTGTACCTTTTTAGGACCATCTCCCATTAGTTGCCTGCAGAAAGTGGTGTCATGACAAGAGACATTTCTCAGATTTGGACTCTGACACAACTGTCTCCAAAAAATTGTTCAGGTATGGTAATGATGGCTGAGACAGTTGTCTGACCTTGAACCTTCCTCCAGACCTCAAAATCCGTATTTTTGGGGATTTACGGTTCATATTTTTATTCCCTGGATGGCCTGACGTGTTTGAAGAAAATAGCTTAAAGTGCTTCTGGGAGAACCATGAGGTCGACCTCGTGTAAAGGGAGTGTCGACCTGTCTTAAGAAAATAGCCAATATAACGGTGTCTGGAAGACGTCTGAGGTCGACCTGTTGTAAAGGTAGTGCCGACCTGTCCTAAGAAAACTGTCCGATCAATTGGTTCTGGAAGACACCTGAGGTCGACCTGTTGATGAGGTGAGGTCGACACGCTTGTTGGCCTGCTTGAGTTCTTCTTCAGTTGAGCAAGAGTGAGGTCGATGCACTATGTTAATGAGGTCGACGTGGCTGAATGAAATCCGGTCTTCAACGCTTTCTGGAGACACTATGAGGTCGACCTGCTGATGGGATGAGGTCGACGCTGCCATGTAGAGGAGCGTTTATAACGCTTTCTGGAAGGGTCTGAGGTCGACCTCTTGGGAATATCAGGTCGACACCACCCTTAAGGATTTCATTAGACAGATGGCCGTTGGAGCTGGTGAGGTCGACACTACAGCCTCGTGAGGTCGACACCACCTTTGTGAAAACTACCTTTGATGTTCTTTTTCAGCCTTGCTTGATTGCTGCTGGATCTTTCGTTGCTTGCCGTTGTTTCCCAATCCAACTTGACTTGTTTTCTGTGCAACCAATCGCCTCGATTTTCGTGCACTTGATTTCTCTCTATTCATTTGAGCCCTTTGCTTGAACTACCTTGAGAATACCAAAGTGGCATTAGAAAGTCAATGACTCATGGTGTTAGACAACATCAAAACTGCAGGGACACAACATCCCTCTCTCAGGGCACCCCTCTCGAGCTCCCGCTGAGTAGGCAGCTAGGGTTTTCCCCAGAAGGATTCCCATTCTTCTCTCTTTTCTACTCATTATTGTTCAATACAAGAGGAGGGGTCCCTTTTATAGAGATAGCACATGTTACTTGACCTTTTTATCTCTATCAAAATAACAAAAGGCCACTACTCCCTAAATAAAAAGATGGGACTGCTAACATGTATGGCCCATCTGAACACAGCTAACAGTAGATCCACTAAATAAAATTGGAAAATTACAGAACAAAGTGATAAGACATAATAAACTAAGGTGAGTTCACTATGTGTAATGACTGTCTTCCGCTATGCCATTGTCGTCACATAGTATATGAGTAAGGCCCATTTGTTGAGGTACACAGTCGAACCTCCGGACCGGACTGGTGTCCTATCTTGATCCAGTTCTCAGCCGGTCTGATGGAGAAGTTGCTCCTTTTGTGGTATGGCCGAGGAAGATGCAGACCATCTCATGATCAACTGCCCAGTGAGTGTAGAAGTTTGGACAAATCTTGCTATAGTTGCTGGTTTTCAGGCCAATTTTACTTCTATCTTGCAGATGTGGCAATCTTTCCAGGCAAAGAAGGGATGGGGTACTGCTCGGAAGGCCGTCCATCTCTTCAAACTCGTTCCTGCAGCTGTCTGCTGGATTATGTGGAAAGAGAGGAACAATACTATTTTTCGGGGCACGAGAGTATACGTGGAAAACATTTTGTCTCAGGTTGTGGTCTTATTGTCTAATTGGAGTAGATATATTGTCAAACCTACCGTAGAATGCATCCCTCGGGATTTGTTTAGTATGAGGATGTATTAATTTTGCGGGAAGGAGGGGAAGGAGGAACCTCTCCTCCTTCCCCCCCTTTTAGTTGTACTTGTACCACGTCTCTTTATTTCAATAAAATTGGTAGTGCAGTCTACCTTTCTTTTGGAAAGAAAAATAGGTCTCAACTTGAGAGTTAAACCATAATTTGAAAATATGTTAATCAACTTTAAATATACCTATATTATGTAAAATAACTTATTCATACCTTCAAATAAATATCTCCTTTTTCTTACTTAAAAATCTTTATTCTGTGCTTTGTTTCCAAATTTTCCCAATTATCTGCCCTTTTTCTCTAAGTTTTTTTCCTTTTTATTAAAAAATTACCATTTCTTTCTTTTTTTAAAAGGACCAGTTGGTCTGATCCTGGAACTGGCTGAACCAGACCTGTCACCTCCCATCTTGATCCAGTTCCCAGCCGGTTCTGCAAACCATGGCGTAAGTTTTTCACCCTGTCCCTTGGAGCTTGCTACCTAATCATGTTTATCACTTGGCAGGTTCTGTTCTGGTGACCACCTAAGTGTGGTGTTGGAGTGACGTGAACATATTTCATTGTTATTGTTTTTTAAAGTCACGTTAAGGCATCTGATATTAAATTATAAGATTATAAATGACAAAGGCTTTCAATGGCCAAGTGTTTTCAAACTGATGCCTTCTTTGGCTGCATAGCTGCCTAAGGGCTCAACAAAAGGGGCACTTTATTGAGGTGATTGGGCTTTATTGTTTTTATTTTTCTTTTAATGCTTTTGCAACTTTCTCAGCCCTCTCCTTTCATCAACCTCAGATTATTAATGTTAATGTCACATCCCAAATACGTATCATATGGTACCCAGTAAGCTATTATAGTATTCTTGTCGTTTCTATGTTTAGCATCTGATGGAATCTTCAATTGGTTATGCACCTCCTTGTTGCAGAGTATGTTCTCGTGCTATACTGTACTTAATTCAGTGATTTAAGCTGTTGCATCCATTGGCTCTCTCTTTCTATGCCCCCCTCTCCTGAGTGTGCACCTTTGCTATCAGAGCTACAGATGCACTATTATTTTTTCAAAAGTTAAATAGTTGTACTGCCTTTACATAAAACTAGAAACTGTGGAATTATTGTCAGAAGGATTCTTGACAAAAATGACTTGTCCCAATCCACAAATTTAAGTATACTCCAAACGAAGTATTGCAGTGTTCTCTGAGAAGATAAAAAGCTATGTATAACGCAGGCAATCTCTTGACATTTCTTATCCAAAAGATCAAGTGCACTTGATGCTAAAAGTAAAGACACTTGAAGGCTTCTTAGACATGCTCAAACATCTTCGAAAAGTTACCTTGAATCGAAGGAACTGGATATTCTAAAATGGGTTTGGGTTGCTGTCCAATTTTTTGGATGTGATACCCTAGGTCTTGGTTTAAGTCAGTAAGTTATAGTTACATAGGATGCAGATATATATCCACGAATTAGTGTGCTTATCTGCTGATGACCAGAGAAGGGACTTTGGTTTGGCCATCTGCAGAGTAACTGAAATGTGGGTTGTACAGATCAAATCCTGAAGACAACATCATGTTTTTTCTCGAGTAGATGAAAAAGGGCGCTCGTACACACCTATGCTGCGGCATCAAAACAAATGAAATTGCAATGTCAAGGAGCAGGATTCAGGTAAGTTTGATGATCCAGTTCTCTAGACAAGCAGCAGTGAACAATTGTGGGGGATGCTTGCTGCAGAGAATGATGATAACATAACTTAGATGCATGGCCTATACAGTGCTTTTTGCCAAGATGGTTTAGGTTTGGTTAATGATGGTTGAGTTGGCGAGCAAGTAGCATGGTCTATACCAGTGATAGGTCCAGGTGGTATGTTGGAGCGGGTGCTTGCAGCGTCCCTTGATGAATCAGGACAAGGATGGCTTTTATCCCATGTCTGCTGGCTCTTTTTCTGGCTCGTTAATAAGAGGACAGAAAGTTCTGTGGCCCGGAGCTTCTTCTGTGGATGACGAATTTTTATCACATGTTACTTTAACGTATTCATCTTGAGATCCAAACACGAAGGGCCATTGCTTATCGGAAGGTATCCTCTAAATGAATTTAAGACTGATTTTTGAGATGAACAAGATACATGTGAATGGCTTTTGCAACCGGAGACAATTTAAGGAACGACACTTACCGATCAGACTGTTTCAACTCTGTTATGATTGAGTAATGCCAAGTGTAATCCCCCCCCCCCCCCGTTAATTACAGGTAGGGTGTTGCACTAATTAAATTTTTTTTACATAAGAAGTAAAAATTTCTCCTTTGTGAACAGTGAAAATGGTTGATTTTTTTCATGACTCTCACTTCACGTCATCTGATGCCGTGTTACTCACTCTCAATTAACTTGGCTTGGGGCCACCTAAACAAATTTCCAAAAAAAAATTAATTAGTGCAACACATCCCTGCGAGGTGTAATTAGGAGGGGTGTTGCACTCAGCATTACGCATTATGATTTTGTCGTTGACTGATTGCTCAGTTAGTTTCTGACAGACCGTATGTGCTTCAATACAAGCTGCGAGCTGCAAATGCCACTTGACGGTTTGTGAAAATTCCAATCAGAACCACGGTAAAACAACAGATTGTGCAGCTAAACAAGAGATTCTGAAGAGGGGGATGAGAGACAACAACAAGATGGACGTGACTTCGCTCTTCCACAGCGCGCCAAACAAACGATTATGGCCTTGTGAATGGGAGTGGAGGTCGAAGCTACGGACGGCGGGAGTACAGGTTTTCTGCTTCTACTTTCCTTGCGGAGTGGTGGAAATGGAATTAATATGTTTTCCATTTTTTTTCTCTCCATGTACGTTGATTCTTGTAACTTTGCAGAACATGCGTTCTCACTCATCTATTATTAATCCTCGCCGTCATTTACCATTGGCCTCATTTGGGTTCCACACACACATGAGCTCTTTTATCATTTGACCCACTTGAGATATCACGTCTCTATCTTTCTCACGACCTCTCCGCCTCATTCCGCAGAGGTTCTCACGTCCTCTCCGTCTCACTCCTTAGAGTTTTGATTTCCCAAAGTGAGAAGATTCAGCAGAAGTTATCTTCATTAATGATTTGTTGTGGTGTGAGCGAGAGAGAGGGAGAGAGAGAGAGAACCCACCAGTAGCACGCCTGTGTGTGCGAGAGAGAGAGAGAGAGAGAGAGACTCATATTTGTCTTTGTTTCCTCTTTATCTTTTACATTGTAAAACCGAAACCCAAGTTGAAAATCTGAATGCGGTAAACTCCGTGTCTAAAACTACTATAAATTTTGATCTTCCTAGAGATGCGTCCAGGAAATGGTTGGCTTGGAAAATAAGAGTAGAAATATTTACAAAAATATATTTTGTGTTTTTTTTTGGTTCCATATGGAGGGTTATTTTGCACATTTGGCGTCCTCCCTCCCTCTCTGTACTTACTGACTTCTATATGTAGATGCACTGAGAGGATCTCCTCCCTTTTTATAGAGGCCGCCGGTAAGATCCTCCTCCTTGACATCTCATGAAAAGTTATCTTTGCACTGGACGACTTTAAGGGCACGTTTGGTTGGGGGATAGGCGGAGGTTATCCCCTGTAATGTCCTGAAATTTTTTTCATTTTTTTTGGACCAGGATCCGTGGGTTCAGAGCACCTTTGTGAGTCCCAGAACGAGTTTTGTGTATTACTCGAGTTTTTGACTGTCGAGTCTGTGGAACTCTGTGTAGGGTGAACCAACGTGTTGTCGGGCTTCGGGACGTCGTAGACGTGTTGTGCGTTTTTCAAGAATCGTGGGGAGTATTTTTTTCCTAATTTTATATTTTTTAGATTTTCTAAATTTCAAAATTTCTTTTATAAATAACCACCCCCTCTCCTCACAACTCTCACTCTCTCTCTCTCTCTCTCTCTTCTCATGCTCTCTCTTCTCTCCCTTGTTGGGTCCCTTGGGTGCAACCGGATCTAGAAGGGGGGGGGTTGAATAGGTCCGGTACAAACTTAGCCTAATTAAAAACTTAGCTGATTAAAATAAGAACCACTGCTATAGAATAAATAAAACACTTGAACTCAGAGCACAGTGGATTCAGCAAGAGTAGTTCTAGGGTTGGAACAAAAACAACATATATAAATTGATGAGGTCGATGCACCAGTTCAGAGAGGTCGATGCACCTTCAGCTTAACAGAGTAGCTGAGGTCGACGCACCTTCAAGGAGTCCCTTATAGACATGCGAACAAGTGGAACACAAGTGTTCATATTGGGCTGTGTAGAATTGAAATCAAACACACCTATACAAGACACAGTTACACCATGCAATGCGTATAATAACTTGGATCAGGACTATGTAAAGAGGGGTGTTTGATTGCAGATATGCAGCAAGCAAGAGCTGGATATGTAGGTGCAGGAACAAACACACAAATGTATAGTGTGGAGGTCGGGTAGAGTAAGTGCAGAATAGAAATCCCTGCGTTCCTGTGAATGGGGATAGAAGAGATGGATCAAACGCACAAGAACACATCCACTGCACCAGATATTTTTAAGGTGGTTCAGTTACAAACCCGCAACCTACGTCCACCCCTCACCAAAACCCGGTGAGACTTTTCCACACGAGGACGAGGTCCTCAACACACACACACACACACACACACACACACGCACACAAACAAACAAAGAAGACAAGCTACAAGTGCAGCGAAAACACTCCCGGTCTCTCAAGCAAAGCACCGGACACACACTGTTAAACCGAGGTGGGTTGCAGGTAAAGAAAGTAAGAAACAAGACAAAACACCAGTTGTGGCTTCAGATAGAAATCTAGAAGCTGGTGGCTACGACCTCAGACTTAGATCCGAAGATTTCCTTCTTCTTCTTGCCCAAATTATAGGGCTACTTTCTCTCAAGACCTCTCTCTTTTCTTCTTCTTCTCTCATTTCTTCTTCTCTCCTTTTCTCTTACAACATTGGACTGAGATGGCCAGATGCTAGGCTGCTCTCACTCCCTTCCTTTCTTTCTCACAGGTTTTCTGCTGAAGGCTCAAGGGACGTTGGCTTCTTCTTAGGGTGGCAACAGCTTCTTCGACATAAGCTTCATGTATATATAGAAGAGCCAGTGGAAGATTTCCCTCCAAGAGATATGTGGTTTGAATGGCTGGAGTAAACAATGGTTCTTTGAAAGAACCTCTTCTTCTGATAGGTCCAGCGCAGGTAAAAATGGTTTTCCCTCCAAGGATCTTCATTTCAATTGTAGGAAAGGAAATGATGCTTCTTGGACTTGGAGATCTGCCAGATCTTCTTTCTCATTAGCCCAGGACAGAGGGGTACAGTCCTCTTGTCCTTAGTACCTTTCTTGGACTAAAATCCCATTGGTTGACTGTAAAAAGTATAGTACAGGAAGAACTGACCTTTCCTTCATCTGGTAGCTGTCAAAAGGTTTCTCCCAAAAAGTTATACTGCAGCCTCATGATGGAGAGGATAGTCCACTGTCCTAGGAACTTTCTCAGACCACAAAAGATGTGATTTTGGAGGTTTGCGGTTGCTATTTTTGGTTTCTGGATGCTTTTTTCGAACAATTGCGATATTGACAGAAATAGGCTGAAATGGCTTCTAGTGCGTCGACGCAGAGCGCTCATCGCGTCGACGCAGTCTTCATGGGTCTTCAGAATCTGCCGTGCTGGTGTTCATGGCATTGACGCAATGAGGGCGCTGCATTGACGCACCCTCAACAAAATGTGCTCACGATAGTTTCTGTGAAACCCATTGCGTTGATGCACTGAGAAGGGTGCGTCGACGCATCTGTTTGGATATGCATTTACAACGGCTTCTGGGGGGGTCGACGCATCAGAAGCCCGTTTGGGCTTTTCATCCTTCTGTGCGCAATGGGGTCGATGCAGCGACACCAAGGGGTTGACGCAGCCTTGTTCGGCAGAACGTCCGCATGAAGAGGTCGACACCTAGAGTCGACTCTTCTGAGTTGGCTATGCTGCGAGCTTGGTCGCGTTGACGCGGCTCGATGGTGAGGTCGACGCAGCGTTGAGCTCTTGAAATTCTGCTCAACCCTTGACTCTGCACTGCTATTGGTTGGCCTTGTTCATACCATTGCATGATATCTTCACGAGACCATACACTGGAACTCATCAATGAGTCATAGTCAGTTATCATCAAATGACCTGAGCTGCATACATGTTAACATCATCAAATGCATATGGAACTCATCAATGAGTCATAGTCAGTCATCATCAAAACAATAGAATCAAACATGTTCCACACATATCCAACATTCTCCCCCTTTTTGATGATGGCAACTATGAGTCATTAAGAGTTCATTATGAGTCATTTCTTAAAGGAGTATAATCATGAAATAAGTAATTATGACTCATCTCAAAACTTCTCCCCCTTTGCCATCAGCAAAGAGGGCTTAGATTAAAGCCAATAACAAAGTCAAACAATATAGCTATGATTTACTATGATGTTACATGCCATAAGTAGCCAGATGCAAGAGCAGATTATTGGGTCCCTTGGGATTGTAGGGTCTCTTAGCTTGGCATAAACAGATCACACAAATGGGCATCGGATGCCATGAAGTCACAACAAAGCAACATATACTGAATCATGAGAGACAGATATATGCATGAGATTTGAGCATAACAAGACGATGCAATCAGAGAGCAGTTTGACAGCCATTGAATTCATTTGGTTTCCAGGGTTTTCAGATTTTTTTTTGGATTTCTGTGCAATACATGGAGATGGGAAATGCAAACCAACCAAATATATGAAGAGACATGATTACCAATTGCTTAGAGAGATCATGCTTTCATAGCAGCCAGGAGAGATCATTGCAGATGATACAAAAGTGACAATCAACATGGAGACATGCAACATCAAGGGGGCCAATTTGACTTGATGTCAAATGCCATGACAGCCAGACAAAAGTCTAGACACAATGGGTCGACCCTTGGGGTCGACACTTGGAATTAATCATAGAAGAAACATACCCAAGAAATGTTAGGATGGGAGTTCTTCAACATGAAGTCAAGTTCATAAAAGCAGAGTTATCGATTTTTCAAAATCTTCAGTTATAGAATTTCAAAGATGAAGCCCCTATAATTAGATTGGTTTAAAACGGATGAATTCTGAGTTTCTTAATAATAAGCATTTGAAAAAAAAATCTGCATTCAATATTAATAGAAATGAACCAGAATTTCATATAAAGAACAGGTTAACCTCCTTTCAACCTACTCATTCAATTCCATTAGCCCCTTTGAAGGAAACAATACTAAGTATTGAGATTACACACTTGAAGTTTCTGATTTTAACCATGGGGTCTACCTATTTTAGATGTTTCTTTTAAAGCCACTATTTTTCTCTTGATACCAAATATTACTGTCACGCCCCGAGCACGGAAGGAATCCGGTACGCGTGACGAGTTTATATCAATTCAGAGTATAAGGAATTCGACCTTATAGACAGAGCGCGTAAAAATAGAGACAATAAGCCAAATCCTTTATTCATTAATAACACCAATATCCAAAAGGATAACCATTACATAAACCATTGATGACTAGACTCAATAAATAGGAAAAATACAATAATTGACTCAAGAAATAGGAAAAGACACGACTAGGTAGACGCTTCAATGGTCGGATGGCTCTATACTATTCACTCATGTTTGTTCCCATCCGAATGAGTTTCGTCATCGGAGTTACCTGAAAATAGGGGAAAAACTTAGGGTGAGCGAATACTCAATAGGGATTATATCTCAAGATCAATCTTGCTTTAAGAAAATGATGCGGGACGAGTGGCGACTCGGTATCGATTGGATGCGAACCTGAGACTCTAGGTGATGACGCGACACGACCAGCAACGACGCGACCAATGCGACACCAACAGAGTTCCAAAAGAGGAGGATATGTCCTCAACAAGAGACACGAGCTCGCGAACATCCCTAAGCGAGGAAAATGTGTGGATTTACGCGGTTGAGAAACTGGCAATGAGTCAGCGTGGTCAACACTCCTTCGTGCCCGGATCGGGTTACGAAATGGGTCACGTACACTCTCTCACAGCGGTGATATTATTTGATCGGGCTAGATATCCTATCACCCAAGCATCGGCAAATAAACACAAACGAGATAAGCAAATGCCGAGAGAGATAGAGACGATACCTCCATGTTCTAGGCGTGGGGAAGACGATCCCGGCCAAGATCCGTAACTCCCGGTACAGTAAATGTAAATAATTATAGCAATGGATTTTACGGCCCACTCCATGCAAGGAGGTAAAGGGCTACAATAGCGACCCGGGAGTACCGATCTCGGGTTGACGGGCAGCGACCCGGAAGGGCTTTCGGGTCGGAGGCGGGTTGCTGGTCCGACTCGGCACTGTTCAAACCCGCTAGACAGCAAGCGCGAGCGGCTTGTGGGACGGTGACTTCCGGTCATCTTTTGGCTGAGGTGGTTGGATGGGACATCGGTGGAAGGTTCCTGTTCGATTCTTGAAGTCGACGGCGGCTGAATCGCAGCCGGCGTATTTATGGAAGAATTAATCGGTGGACTGCTCTTGCTGTCCTGTCACGGGATAGATCTGCGAGCTTCCACGAAAATGGTCACCATGCCCAGATCCGGTGTTGGATCGGGACGAAACTAGCGCCATTACGAAGGGCACTCAGAGAGCTTCGACATATGTGAATTTCAGATCCGTCCAACGGTCGGACTAGGAATGAGAAACTCTGTACCACCGTAGTTATTTCTGGCTTGGAATATAGATCAAGCATGACAGATCGGATTCTGCTTGATTATGGGGTTTGACCGAAGGGAAATTGGTGGATTTGAGCCTTGGGGAATTTATGGGTGAGAGAAGGGGATGTGAGGGACGTGCACAATTTTTTTGATAATTTTCTGAGATGGTTTAAGGGGTGGGAAAATTCGTGGAACAGGTTGCTGTCTCACAGATCTGTAGAAAGGCAGACTGCAAGGGGTGGAAAGAATTAACTGGGAGGAGGGGCAAACAGGGGCTGATTGAGGTCAAAATTAAATTGGAAGAAGGGGAAAACATCAGGAACAAACTCTCAAAACCTAAGCTGGATCAGATGGCTGGATCTGGAGATACAACATCTTCTTTAAGCTTATGTTCTGCAGGTAGCAGGTCTGGACAGTAGGCCGGAGATTGGGTTGTGGCGGCTCGTTGGTGGCTCCGATGGTGGCGGCGGCGGCGATGGCTGGGAATCACACCTAGAGGGGGAGATAGAACTTGGAATCACTCCAAGATTTCGGCCATCACACCCAGATCTACTGCAATCTCTACTGCAAGGGAGGAAGAGAGGGAAGAGAGAGGGGCGCCCTTTGGCAAGAACACAAATTCTCCAATTTTTCTTCAATAATTCTATGAAAATAACAAATACAAGAGTTTATATGAAAGACCTAACTAAATGACCATTACTACCCTCAGATCTAGGGTTAGGTAGGGATACTTAGGGGATAGAAAATTCCCATTTCCTCTCCTTGGTCAATTTAAGACAAAATAAATAAAAAAAGGGGGAAAGGGGGGGGGGGGGGCTCTTTAAAGAAGCAAAATTGAATTTTTTTTCTACTTGGTCCAAGTCCACCATGGACCATGGACCAGCCCCCATGGGTCTTAGAAGCTAGGTGGCCCAATGAGAGAGAGGGTGGGGGGCCCGCCGGGCCTAAGGGGTCTTTTTACAAAGAAACCCATTAACTTAGCCCAATTAACTCTCTCTTGACCCAAAATTATAAATACACACCCAATACACAAATACATACCCAAAAATACAAATACATGTACACACCAATGACACTCTAAACAAAGACAAGGCCTAGCTCCGATGTCCCATCAATTCTCCCTAGGTGGGAAGAACTCGACCCTGTCGAGTAAGGGGGTGCCGTCGCTCGGGTACCGCGTCAGTAGATCTGGATCTGTCCTCTGTAGCTCTGCCCAGATGATCCAAGTGTCAGCGGTTACAGGCCGTCCTCTCCATCGCACCCGGTAGCACTGGTACTCTCCACTCTTAAGCGTCACCTGCTCATCCAGTATATGTCATATTTGCTCACACTGTTATTGAAATGAGGCTGGTGGTGAACACTCCGGGGTGGGGTCACTCTCAAGGGAAGGAGACGGCTCAAACAGCTCACTCAGAGTCACCGCTGGGTCCTTGTAGGTGACTAGATCCGAGGCTTTGAAGGTAGAGCCGATCCCATATTGGTCAGGCAAGTCCACAACATACGCATGAGATTTGACTTGCCTCACACTCAAAAGGGACTGGCACCGCGAGCTTGCATTAGACCGACTCGACTCGACGTATGCAGACTCATAATAGACTGTACGAAACAAAGACTCACATATGAACCTAGACCCAGACATAATGCAGTGGTGGTCCAGGCCACCCACATGTGTAACTAGTACACTGGCTGTTGAGCATCTAGGAGGTCTGGAGCATCCCCCTAGACATCGTCCTCCTCACGAAAGAACTCGTCAGCTAATTCTTGCTCGGCCTCATAGCTGACAGACACAAGCCCTGAAGTTGAGGCTTCTACGACTCGCGTGTCCCCAATGACTAGTGATGTACGGGTGGGGCATTGGCCTGCAAAGTGGCCAAATCCATGGCAGCGATAACACTGCTGTCGTGACCCACTAGTCTCCCCGATAAGTGGCCCCTTGCCCTTATCCTCCCGACGGACAGGGGGTGTAGGCAACAGGGGACGAGTAGAAGGTGTGGGTGCCGGGGGTGCAGGCAACAGGGGACGAGTAGAAGGTATGGGTGCCGGGGGTCGGGCAATGGGTGCAGATGACTGGGGTGGAAGTGGAAGATCCCTCGTTGGGGAAGGGCGAGGCCTTGGGGCGGGTGGCCCCTGACAGGTGGACTCTGGAGGTCGAGCCATGGGAGCCCTCTGATATGGGCTCGACGAGCTATGAGGATCAACCCCACGATGAGGAAAGGTTCCCAATCATTGGGCAGGCTCGAACTCTGCCTTGAACTGCTCCAACTCCATAGCAACCTGATACGCCTCTTCCAAAGTGCTCATATTGCGGCGAAAAAGCTCATACTAGTAGTGCGGCTGCAGACCATGTCGGAAGTGGGAAACAGTCATGGAGCTCTCTTCCGAGATGCCACATCGCAGAAAATACTCATCAAATTCAGCGATGTACTCGGAGACGGACTAATCTCCCTAGCTGAGGCTCTGCCACCTATCGATGAGTCGCTGACGGTATGTGGCAGGAAGGTACGTTTGCAGGAGTTTGACCTTCATCTCACCCCATGTATCAACCTGGGGCTCTAAACGCTGAAACAACAGGCTCTCTACGTTCTTCCAATAAGTCTGCGCCTGTCCTATCAGCTTCATGGTCACGAATCGGACTCTTCGGTGGTCCGTCATATTGAACCACTTAAAATACTGATCCATCCCGGCCTCCAAATCTAGATAGACCTTCGGGTCCAAAGACCTGTCAAAAGTGGGAGGGTCCGCGCGAACGGTCCTGAGGATCCACTCGTCCTCATCATAATCATGATTCCACCGTTGAACACGACGGTCATGACCATAACCCCCATTCTCGTTATCGGACTCATAGTCATTCACCTCGGAGACTCGATGCCTCCTATCATCTACCCCTTGAGCCATTGCAGTAGGTTGCTGAACAAGCTCCTGTTGACCAATTGTTGGTGCGGGGTGTGCTCCAACAAGGGCTCTCTCTAGGACGATGACTCTCCCTACCAAACCATGAAAAGATTGGTCCGACTCTTCGGCCCGATCCTCTAAGGCCTTCATTCTCTCTTCCAAGCGTGTGCCTATGCCATCCACATGCGTACTCAGCCCATCCAACTTATCCACTCGCGTACTCAGCCCATCCAATTTTTCCATAAGAGTTCGGAACATGTCGACCACAGATGGCTCATCGGGACTGTGGACTCGGGGATCTTCCATAGGTGTTGGTGGTGGTGAGTATTGAGTACCTCTACGAGTGGGCATGCAATGACACAAGGCGGGAATGCACTAACCAATGTGAAATGGAGAACCTAGACTCAAACCAGTATCCAGTACCTAGCGAAGATATTGATCCGAAGACCCAACTCACACAAGGAGGCTAGCTTCCAAATAGGCATAACCTATCGTTCCGACAGCGCCTTTTCATATACTAGATAGAGGATTGAGGTGCAACACCATGGACAAGACTTCCCTAGACATAGACTATCCTATGATGACTACCCTAGACTCAACCTGCTCTGATACCAATTTAATGCTGGACGAGTGGCGACTCGGTACCGATTGGATGCGAACCTGAGACTCTAGGTGACGATGCGACACAACCAGTAATGACGCGACCAATGCGACACCAATAGAGTTCCAAAAGGGGAGGATATGTCCTCAACACGAGACACGAGCTCGCGGACGTCCCTAAGCGAGGGAAACATGTGGATATGCGCGGTTGAGAAATCTGCAATGAGTCAGGGCGGTCAACACTCCTTCGTGCCCAGATCGGGTCACGGAATGGGTCACGTACACTATCTCATAGCGGTGATATTATTTGATCGGGTTAGATATCCTATCACTCAAGCAGCGGCAAATAAACACATACGAGATAAGCAAATGTCGAGAGAGATAGAGACGATACCTCCATGCTCTAGGCGTGGGGAAGACGATCCCGGCCAAGATCCGTAACTCCCGGTATAGTAAATGTAAATAATTACAACAATGAATTTTATGGCCCACTCCACGCAGGGAGGTAAAGGGCTACAATAGCGACCCGGGAGTACCGATCTCGGGTTGACGGGTAGCAAGCTGGAAGGGCTTTCGGGCCGGAGGCGGGCTGTTGGTTCGACTCGACACTGTTCAAACCCGCTGGACAGCAAGCGCGAGCGGCTTGCGGGACGGTGACTTCCGGTCGTCTTCTGGAGGAGGTGGTTGGCTAGGACTTCGGTGGAAGGTTCCTCTTCGATTCCTGAAGTCGACGGTGGCTGAATCGCAGCCGGCGTATTTCTGGAAGAATTAATCGGTGGACTGCTCTTGCTATCCTATCACGGGATAGATCTACGCGCTTCCACGAAAATAGTCACCATGCACAAATCCGGTGTCGGATCGGGATGAAACTAGCGCCGTTGAGAAGGGCACTCAGAGAGATTCGACATATGTGAATTTCAGATCCGTCCAACGGTCAGACTTGGAATGAGAAACTCTGCACCACCATAGTTATTTCTGGCATGGAATACAGATCAAGCAGGACAAATAAGGTTCTGCCTGATTATGGGGTTTGACCGAAGGGAAATTGGTCGATCTGAGCCTTGGGGAATTTATGGGTGAGAGAAGGGGATGTGAGGGACATGCACAAATTTTTTGGTAATTTTCTGAGATGGTTTAAGGGGTGGGAAAATTTGTGGAACATGTTGCTGTCTCACAGATCTGCAGAAAGGTAGACTGCAAGGGGTGTAAAGAATTAACTGTGAGGAGAGGCAAACGGGGGCTGATTGAGGTGAAAATTAAATTGGAGGAAGGGGAAAACATGGGAAACAAACTCTCAAAATCTTAGCTCGATCAGATGGCTGGATCTGGAGATACAACCTCTTCTTTAAGCTTCTATTCTGCAGGTCGCAGGTCTGGACAGCAGGCCGGAGATTGGGTTGTGGCGACTCGTTGGTGGCTCCGATGGTGGCGGCGGAGGTAGTGGCTTGGAATTACACCCAGAGGGGGAGATAGAACTTGGAATCACTCCAAGATTTGGGGCATCACACCCAGATCTGTTGCAATCTCTGCTGCAAGGGAGGAAGAGAGGGAAGAGAGAGGGGCGCCCTTGGGCAACAGCACAAATTCTCCAATTCTTCTTCAATAATTCTATGAAAATAACAAATACAAGAGTTTTATATGAACGACCTAACTAAATGACTATTACTACCCTCAGATCTAGGGTTAGGGAGGGGTACTTAGGGGATAGAAAATTCCCATTTCCACTGCTTGGTCAATTTAAGACAAAACAAATAAAAAAAAGGGGAAAGGGGGGGGGCTCTTTAAAGAAGCAAAATGGAATTTTTCTTCTACTTGGTCCAACTCCACCATGGACCATGGACCAGCCCCCATGGGTCCTAGAAGCTAGGTGGCCTAATGAGAGAGAGGGTGGGGGAACCGCCAGGCCTAAGTGGCCTTTTTACAAAGAAACCCATTAACTTAGCCCAATTAACTCTCTCTTGACTGAAAATGAAACCCAAAATTATAAATACACACCAAGTACACAAATACATACCCAAAAATATAAATACAAGTACACACCAGTGGCACTCTAAACAAAGACAAGGCTTAGCTCTGATGCCCATCAATTCTCCCTGGGTGGGAAGAACTCGACCCTGTCGAGTAAGGCGGTGCCGTCGCTCGGGTACCGCGTCAGTAGATCTGGATCTGTCCTCTGTAGCTCTGCCCGGATGATCCAAATGTCAGCGGACACGGGCCGTCCTCTCCATCGCACCCGGTAGCGCTGGTACTCTCCAGTCTTATGCGTCACCTGCTCATCCAGTATATGTCCTATTTGCTCACGCTACTGTTGAAATGAGGCTGGTGGTGAACACTCCGGGGTGGGGTCACTCTCAAGGGAAGGAGACTGCTCAAACAGCTCACTCGGAGTCACCGCTGGGTCCCTGTAGGTGATTAGATCCGAGGCTTTGAAGGTAGAGCTGATCCCATATTCGTCAGGCAAGTCCACAACGTACGCATGAGATCCGACTTGCCTCACACTCGAAAGGGATTGGCACCGTGAGCTTGCATTAGACCGACTCGACTCGACGTATGGAGACTCACAACAGATTGTACGAAACAAAGTCTCACATAGACCCAGACATAATGTAGTGGTGGTCTAGGCCACCCACATGTGTGACTAGTACACTGGCTACTGAGCATCTTGGAGGTCTGGAGGATCCCCCTGGACATCGTCCTCCTCACGAAAGAACTAGTCAGCTAATTCCTGCTCGGCCTCATAGCTGACAGACACAAGCCCTGAAGTTGAGGCTTCTACGACTCGCGTGTCCTCAATGACTAGTGATGTACGGGTGGGGCATTATCCTGCAAAGTGGCCAAACCCATGGCAGCGATAACACTGCTGTCGTGACCCACTAGTCTCCCCGATAAGTGGCCCCTTGCCCTTATCCTCCTGACGGACAGGGGTAGAAGGTGTGGGTGCCGGGGGGGCAGGCAACAGGGGACGAGTAGAAGGTGTGGGTGTCGGGGGTCGGGCAATGGGTGCAGATGACTGGGGTGGAGGTGGAAGATCCCTCGTTGGGGAAGGGCGAGGCCTTGGGGCGGGTGGCTCATGACGGGCGGACTCTGGAGGTTGAGCCATGGTAGCCCTCTGATATGGGCCCGACAAGCTACGAGGAACAACCCCACGATGAGGAAAGGGTCCCAATCGTTAGGCAGGCTCAAAATCTGCCTCGAACTGCTCCAACTCCATAGCAACCTGATACGCCTCTTCCAAAGTGTTCGTATTGCGGCGAAAAAGCTCATACTGGTAGTGTGGCCGCATACCACGTCAGAAGTGGGATACAGGCTTGGAGCTCTCTTCCGAGACGCCACATCGCAGAAAATACTCATCAAATTCAACGATGTACTCAGAGACGGACTGATCTTCCTGGCTGAGGCTCTGCCACCTATCGATGAGTCGCTGAAGGTATGTGGCAAGAAGGTACTTTTGCCAGAGTTTGACCTTCATCTCACCTCATGTATCAACTTGGGGCTCTAAACGTTGAAACAATATGCTCTCTACGTCTTCCAATAAGTCTGCGCCTGTCCTATCAGCTTCATGGTCGTGAATCGGACTCTTCGGCGGTCCGTCATATCGAACCACTCGAAATACCGATCCATCCCGACCTCCCAGTCTAGATAGACCTTCGGGTCCAAAAACCCATCAAAAGTGAGAGGGTCCGTGCGAACGGTCCTGAGGATCTGCTCGTCCTCATCATAATCACGATTCCACCATTGAACACGACGGTCATGACCATAACCCCCATTCTCGTTATCGGACTCATAGTCATTCACCTCGGAGACTCGACGCCTCCTATCATCTACCCCTTGAGCCATTGCAGCAGGTTGCTGAACTGGCTCCTGTTGACCAATCGTCGACGCGGGGTGTGCTCCAACAGGGGCTCTCTCTAGGATGACGACTCTCCCTACCAAACCATGAAAAGATTGGTCCGACTCTTCGGCCCGATCCTCTAAGGCCTTCATTCTCTCTTCCAAGCATGTGCCTAGGCCATCCACATGCGTACTCGGCCCATCCAACTTATCCACTCGTGTACTCAGTCCATCCAATTTTTCCATAAGGGTTCAGAACATGTCGACCACAGATGGCTCATCATGACTATGGACTCGGGGATCTGCCATAGGTGGTGGTGGTGGTGAGTATTGAGTACCTCTACGAGTGGGCATGCAATGACACAAGGCGGGAATGCACTAACCAATGTGAAGTGGAGAACCTAGACTCAAACTAGTATCTAGTACCTGGCAAAGATATTGATCCGAAGACCCAACTCACGCAAGGAGGCTAGCTTCCAAATAGGCGTAACCTATCGTTCCGGCAACGCCTTTTCATATACTAGATAGAGGATTGAGGTACAACACCTTGGACAAGACTTCCCTAGACTCAGACCGTGCTATGATGACTACCCTAGACTCAACCTTCTCTGATACCAATTTGATGCGGGACGAGTGGTGACATGGTACCGATTGGATGCGAACCAGAGACTCTAGGTGACGACGCGACACGACCAGGAACGACATGACCAATGCGACACCTATAGAGTTCCAAAAGAGGAGGATATGTCATCAACAAGAGACACAAGCTCGCGGACGTCCCTAAGCAAGGGAAACATGTGGATTTACGCAGTTAAGAAATCGGCAATGAGTTAGGGCGGTCAACACTCCTTCGCGCCCGGATCGGGTCACGGAATGGGTCACGTACACTCTCTCACAGCGGTGATATTATTTGATCGGGCTAGATATCCTATCACTCAAGCAGTGGCAAATAAACACATACGAGATAAGCAAATGCCGAGAGAGATAGAGACGATACCTCCACGCTCCAGGCGTGGGGAAGACGATCCTGACCAAGATCCCTAACTCCTGGTACAGTAAATGTAAATAATTACAGCAATGAATTTTACGGTCCACTCCATGCAGGAAGGTAAAGGGCTATAATAGTGACCCGGGAGTACCAATCTCGGGTTGACGGGCAGCAAGCTGGAAGGGCTTTCGGGCCGGAGGCGGGCTGCTGGTCTGACTCGGCACTGTTCAAACTCGCTGGACAGCAAGCATGAGCGGCTTGTGGAACGGTGACTTCCGGTCCTCTTCTGGCCGAGGTGGTTGGCTGGGACGTCGGTGGAAGGTTCCTCTTCTATTCCTGAAGTCGGCGGCAGCTGAATCGCAGCTGGTGTATTTCTAGAAGAATTAATTGGTGGACTGCTCTTGCTGTCCTATCACGGGACAGATCTGCGTGCTTCTACGAAAATGGTCACCATGTCCAGATCCGGTGTCGGATCGGGACGAAACTAGCTCCGTTGAGAAGGGCACTCAGATATCTTTGACATATGTAAATTTCAGATCCGTCCAACCCTCGGACTTGGAATGAGAAACTCTACACCACCGTAGTTGTTTCTGTCCCAAAATACAGATAAAGCAGGACATATCGGGTTCTGCCTGATTATGGGGTTTGACCGAAGGAAAATTGGTGGATTTGAGCCTTGGGAAATTTATGGGTGAGAGAAGGGGATGTGAGGGACGTGCACAATTTTTTTGGTAATTTTTTGAGGTGGTTTAAGGGGTGGGAAAATTTGTGGAACAAGTTACTATCTCACAGATCTGCAGAAAGGCAGACTGCAAGGGGTGGAAAGAATTAACTGGGAGGAGGGGCAAACGAGGGCTGATTGAGGTGAAAATTAAAATGGAAGAAGGGGAAAACACGGGGAACAAACCCTCAAAACCTCAGCTTGATCAGATGGCTGGATATGGGGATACAACCTCTTCTTTAAGCTTTTGTTCTGCAGGTCGCAGGTCTGGACAGTAGGCCGGAGATTGGGTTGTGGCGGCTCGTAGGTGGCTCCGATGGTGGCGGCGGCGGCTGGGAATCACACCCAGAGGGGGAGATAGAATTTGGAATCACTCCAATATTTGGGGCATCACACCCAGATCTGCTGCAATCTCTACTGCAAGGGAGGAAGAGAGGGAAGAGAGAGGGGCACCCTTGGGCAAGAACACAAATTCTCTAATTTTTCTTCAACAATTCTATGAAAATAACAAATACAAGAGTTTTATATGAAAGCCCTAACTAAATGACCATTACTACCCTTAGATCTAGGGTTAGGGAGGGGTACTTAGGGGATAGAAAATTCCCATTTCCTCTCCTTGGTCAATTTAAGACAAAACAAATAAAAAAAGGGGGAAAAGGGGGGAGGGGCGCCCTCTTTAAAGAAGCAAAATGGAATCTTTCTTGTACTTGGTCCAAGTCCACCATGGACCATGGACCAGCCCCCATGGGTCCAAGAAGTTAGGTGGCCCAATGAGAGAGAGGGTGGGGGCCCGTCGGGCCTAAGTGGCCTTTTTACAAAGAAACCCATTAACTTAGCCCAATTAACTCTCTCTTGACCCAAATTGAAATCCAAAATTATAAATACACACTAAGTACACAAATACATACCAAAAAATATAAATACGAGTACACACCAATGACACTCTAAACAAAGACAAGGCCTAGCTCCGATGCCCCATCAGTAAATTACATGTTACATGAACAATGCATGTATAGCGATGCATGTACCCAAGATAAAGACGAGAGTAGAGTATCAAGAAGTAATATAGATGAACTGGCAAGATTTCTTAATAATCATGTGAAGTATATCAAGATTGTCAATCATGTAAATATCAAGTCAAGTAGTGTGAATTGACTATTATAATTTCAAGCAAGTAAATTCCTATTTCGGGCCACGCAAGTCATGTCAAGTCAAGCATGAGATTGGTGGAATGTCATAAATCAAGCTAGTTATGCACTTCGGTGCAATGCCACACCGTGATCAATCAACTCCCATGGGTACAAGTACTTTCGGGTGCTCCTCCCAAGACCAGATCGGGCCCTATATGCACAAGCATTGAGTCATGTATATTTTTAGACATCCACTATAGTTTATAGCCAATATAGAGTTCCAAAAGAATAAACCATTGTAGGATGATAAGGTAGATTTCAGAGAATGAAGGAGTTCAAGGACAGAACTTGAACAAGTATGACATACCGATAATTTGCATGAGAAACCAAGAGATATCATGAAACTGGGTAATTGGCGTCCACTAGACAGCCATCAATTACAGAAATAGCGTCCACTGTATGGTCGCTCATTCCTGTGAACAGTACATGCACGATGAATTAACGACACTTCAAGTGGTCGTTCATTCATAATTAGCATCCAGTCTAAGGACGCTAACACAGTAAACTACGCCCACTGACTGGCCGCCAATTCCTCTTGGCGCCCAAGTCCTGGTCGCAATTTCCAGACAGATAATTAGACTTCTCTAAGAGGCCAGAAACATCACTCTAAGAGGGCTAAAGCATCACGTTTCTTCAGAGTGACGTGACAAGTAAGGGTTCCAGAGTTTTTAGGGTACAACTTGCTCGACTGCCTTGAGGGAATCCAAGGCTAGCGTAGACTTACGGATGTCTCAATGAAGAAAGTACCAGTCCGAAGGAAGGAATATCCCGCAGAGGGTCCAATCATCACCAAGAGTTAGTATGTAATCGATAGAAACAAAACAGGGACTCCATCTACGGATGTGAGATGAGAGTGCCAAGTAAACCCATAATATGGGCCAGAAAATCGATGAAAATTGAGAGAGAAGAATTGGTGTCCAGGCTTTTATTCATAAATGTGCGTCTGATTGAAGTGTCGCTTATTCAATATTTAACATAGTTTTTCAGAAAATACTAAGTATTAGCGACTCTGTGCACGGGCGCTAATTCTGGTAATTCCCAGAAATCCACATAATAAATTTTAAAATTGGCGACCATTCACAACGGCGCCCAATCTTTAAATAACGACTACTTACTGGGTTGCAGATTCATAATTTCATATATTTTCTATTTTTCTAAAATTTTCACAAAACTATACCTCCTTACAGGGGCGCTCATTTATGTAATAGCGATTGTGTGAGTAGTCGCCCATTCTTTTTGGCATGCAACGGCGCACGCATCTGCCAGGTACATTTCTACACACATACTACTATTCATTTGAACGCATTACTATTCATTAGGGATGAATAGTGCAACTTTGATTTTTATGGGGAATTTCAGGAAACTAGTATCATGAACAGGTAGAGAAAAATCAGGAGACTCCAGAAATATGAAAAACATGTTTTTAGATGCATGGTTCCATATTTATTAAATTTTTAAATATGTGTTATTTATTAATTGCACTAAAAGAGTTAGCGACAGAGTTGTTGGTTGCACATTAATTTGTGCCTAAGGGGCATTCGCTAATTCTAGAATCTGTGCCTGCCCATACGGTCGCACATTAATATGTGACTACTACTATGGTCGCACATTCTTATACAAACTGAAAAGCTAAAAACTACGTAAAACTCAAGATCAGGATCACAGATGCAAGATGTTAATATGCTAATACGATTGCATGAACATGCAATATTCTACTTACTATCCTCTTGGGGTTAGAACTTGAGAAAACCTGCCTTTTGGGTGTTTAAACGAGGACGAACTGTGAGAAGATAGAGAATAACAGCAACTGTGACGTGAACAGAGCAATAGTGGCAGCAACTACGGCTTCCTTCGCGTATGTAGTCAGTAGAGGAAAGAAGGAAACACAAACGACAGCAACTCGATCAGCAAGGGAAGAAGAGAGGAAGAGCTTGCTTCGGCAGCAAGATGAGGCTTGCTCCTTCGTGCATCAGCAATCGTGGTAGCAAAGGAGGAATCCCACGACATCTACAGCAGCAACGGAAGAAGCAGCGGGGAGGAAAGCTTCTTCTTCCGTTCGTTCACAGCAACAAGAGGAAGATAACCATCGATGCAGGGGCTCTTCGAACACAGGAATAGTAGTAGCTTGTGCTCGTTCCGGAGGGGGTCATATTTATAGGATCTGGGTTCTTAGTATCCTAATGGGATTTAAGTTCCCACGTATGGATCCTACTAGTTTTAGAATTTCCCATGCTTATCTTCCTACTGCCAAAACCGCAGCCACTTTCTCTATTAAGAGTAGAACCCTAAGGTTCCATGCATGATCGAACGTGAGATAGTTTTGGGCTTTTGTTTATTAAGGCCCATGTATATGGGTTAAGGCTATGTAGGAGGGTTTAAGGTGATTAAGGCCCATTTGCCTTAGGCTAAATTCTCATATGAGAGGCCCATATGTTTAAGTGAGGGGGTTTGTGGGCTAAAGGCCCAATATATATATATATATATATATATATATATATTTATTTATTTTTTAAACCCCCCTTTTAAAGTTCTTTGGCCCACCAACTATTGGTTAAGGCCCTTTAGCTCTTAGGCTAACCTTACGTATGTGAGGCCCAGATATTAAGGCCTTAATTGTGTATGGGTTGGTTTTTGATATTATAGTTTGTTTGATTTGGGCCTTTGTTGGATTTATTTATTTATTACCTCTTCATCATCATTTTCTTCATGACCTTGAATACTGTCAACCAGGAAACACTTATGTTATCCTTCTTATAGATAACAATTAGCTTGTCCCAAATTTCCTTCGCAGACCTGCAAGCAGAGACAAATGGAAACGTGTCATGATCAACAACACTTTTCAAGATATTAAGAATTCTAAGAATTTCATTGTTTTTCATCCTATGAACATCAGTCCATTTAGACGTGTCCTTAGATAATTTATGTGGACCTTTAGAAATGAGGTTCCACAGGTTCGAATTAACTGAGTTGACAAAAGTGCACATACTGCCTAGCCAGAGAGAAAAATCAGAACCGTCAAATACAGGCGGATGAATCATCGGAATCAATTCAGGGCAATAATCCATGATTAAACTAAAAATGCACCAATGTAGTAGGATCTTCTCTACAGATCGTTGAATCTGAACTAATCAGAGACCCGCTCTGATACCAATTGTTAGGTGCATAGTGGGATCTAGAGGGGGGGGGGGTGAATGGATCCCTTTAAAAAATTTAAGCCCAAATTAAAATACTCAGCTTAAGCCTGACAGAAGTTAGAATTGCTGATTGCACAACCCACCGAAATGAACATTCAAACCGAATTAAGACTTCAACTGAAATGCTAACTACTCATAGAGTTGATCAATCTCAAACAACAAACAACAACTGAAGATATCCAACAAAAACCAATTAAGCATTCGTTCATATAGAGCAATTATCGAACACTTTGCTGGTTAAACCAGATCTGAACAGAAATGAAAATTAAGCTCAACTAAATCAGTGATGCATTTAATCCACAACCCATCCTGTGACGGGAGAGCGAAGACAAGGAACGGCCACACAATTCAAACCACACTGGGACAATGATTTTTAGGTGGTTCGGTTTGCTACCCACAGACCTACATCCACCCCCCACTCAACTCGAGTGAGGATTCTGCTGACTCACAGCTTGAATCGCTGATCCACAGCTTCGGGGAACCAATCCTAAACCGCTGACCCTCACAGCTTGCTTAACCGCTGATACACAGCTTACCCGAGGAACCAATCCTCATGAGGCACAAGCCTTCGCTGATACACTGCTTGACCCGATCTCAACACAGAGCATCGGAAGTAACAAGTAGAAATTAAAAAGAACAAAATAAAACAATGAAAGAAAACAAGAAATGATATAGCTCCGCAGAGCAAGATGACTCTGGATTTGATCCACGAGTTAATACACGAACAGATCTTCAATTAGGCTCTGGCTGCACTCAAAATCTTCTCTCACAAACTGGGTCTACTGATCTAAAATTGGGCTCTCAATCTCCCTCTCTTTCCTTCTTCTTCTTCTCTTAGATTCTCTCTCAATTTCCTCTTCGAACTAATCTGCTCACTCTCTAAAGGTGTCTTCTTAAGCCCACGTAGTTCCTTCTATTGCAGCCCTTCGCAGTCGCTTTCTTTGACGGGAAGAAGGCTTACTTTTATAGAACATACAATTCCATTTTCTAAAATACTCTTATCCTCAGATCTATAATTCTATTGAACTAGTTGTCCAATGAGAATATTCTTCTCACAAGGCACCTCTAGAAGCATGCCAGGTGTCCTAGGATTAAGTGCCAAATGATTGGCCTTTGAACCTCAGAGTGAATCTTGCGTTTCTCATGAGCCTGGCAATTTTTCAGCCTTACCAAGCTATTTTACACCCTTATCGCACATTTGTCAGCCTTACAGACTCATTTGTCACCCTTAGGATGAAGAAGCCGTCGCCTTAGTTCTTTTTCTACCTTTGCGAGTTTTCAACATGACTGGAATCGACTCCAAAGTCATATAGAGTCGACTCCGCTTCTTCATCTTTCATGCCTTTAGATTGCTCGCCCATTTTTCACCCTTGGCAACGTATTTTATACCCTTAACGGCTATTTGTCAACCGTATCACCTATTTTTCACCCTTATCGCTGGGAGCCATCGCCTTAGCCAGTTTCTCCACTGCGTTGGGCCGTTGCCATATCGATTTGTCACCCTTGTGGGTGTATTCTTTACCGTTAATGTAATGTCCCAAATTTTTTGGATATTTTTTAGATCTGCATCCGTGGGTTTCGGATCGCTTTCGGGAGTCCCAGAGAGCGTTTTGCGATTTACGCGCGTTTTTTTCTAACGAGCCTTCGGAACCCTGTACAGGGTGAACCGTTACGCTCTCCTACTCTGGGATATTACCGGTGCGTTGTGCATTTTTCGAGGATCGTGGGGAGTATTTTTCCCTATTTTTCATATTTTCTCAAATTTTATGTATATATAACCCCTCTCTCTCTCTCTCTTCCTCACTCTCATTCCCTCCCTCTCCCCTCTCACGTTCTCTCTTTCTCCCCTCTCTTCTCCGGTGGCCAACGGAGCGAGGCGGGGGCGAGGCGGGGGCGAGGGGAAGGCGACGGGGTCAAGGAGCGGCCGAGCATGGGCGAGGATCGAGGGGCGGTGGCTCGCGGTGGAGCTCATGGCGAGTTCGTGAACCGGCGGAGCTTCAACGGCATTTTCTTGGCGGATCGTCGTCCGCGGCGCGCGGAATCTTCGGTGGAGGTAGGGGATGATTCCCTAGCTCGTGTACTTCATTTCCCGCGAGTTTGGTAGCTTGAGGCGAGCCGAGTGGGTTTAATTCTCTATCGGGGTGAAAATGCATGATTTCGGGGTGTGAGCCGATTTTCACGATTCGATGAGGTTTTTGGGGTTTAAAGGGGTCCTCTCGGTGCTAGAGAGGTTGGGGAAGGATTTCTCCTTGTTTTTCCCGTCACCTGGGGGTGATTAGGACGTGGAATGGATTTTTCCGTGATTTTGACCATTTTCGATCTCGGGTCGAGATCGCGACCATTACAGTGGTCGCGTTCTTCTGGGAAGGCGCCGTATCGTGGGGTTGCGTTCATCGGAGAAGATGAACAGTAAGGTGGTTCTGAACGCGTCCTAGGAGAGTTGCACGTTCTGTTGTGAACACGCCCCAGGAGAGTTGCACATTCTGAACGTGCACCAGGAGAGTTGCACGTTCTGAACGCTCACCAGCAGAGTTGCACGTTCTGTTGTGAACGCACCCCAGGAGAGTTGCACGTTCTGAACGTGCACCAGGAGAGTTGCACGTTCTGAACGTGCACTAGGAGAGTTGCACATTCATGTGGGCGACCAGCTGGGCGGGCCAGGGCATGCAGACCATCGCTAATCGTATTCCCCTTGGCCCGTGAGCGTCCCAGACACCTCGAAGGTGTCGTGGCCATGTTTTTGGGTGTCCAGAAGTTCTGTGTTACCTCGATTTGTGTGCCCATGGTCTTCAGGGGGTCCAGGTGACACCATGTGTCTCGGGCTTCTGTGTTTTCATTAGATTGAGTCACCGTGAGGCGGTATGAGTGCGGAGGGTCTTCCCCGCACGGTGTGGGTTTCTCTGGAAAGTGGTTTCCGAGTGGGCCATGTGCGTGGCCTGGGGCTGTGAGTCCAGTCAACCAGCCTGGGGCTGGAGGTTTCCCATGTCCCTTGGATGAGGGATTGACTCGGCGGCTTGTGAGCTACCTTGGAAATCGTGTGACCGTGGTTTTAGACCTAAGGATTTGGTCAGATTGACGGCGCTGTGTCGTCACGTGCGACGGTCTTGACCCAAGTCACATGACTCAAGGACAGTCGGGTTTATTAGGTCTAGAAGACTGTCCCGAGTCTGGTGGCCCTGTGCCACATGTTACTCCGCGTTACTTGCGATGGGTGCGTGCATGATTTTTGGTGTTCACGTTAGTGACCCCCCACTAGTTGTGGCTTTCCTGCGCACGCGAGTGTGGACCCACCTGGGAGTGGTGGAGAGCTTTTCTGGTGTGATGGTTTTTAGGCTGGTTACCGTAGGGCCCCTCGCCTTTGCAGCCTGAGTCTGGGCTGGGGGGAAAACCAGCTAAAGGACCCGACTTAGAGCGCATAGTCTGTGTGTGCACACGTGGTTGGGGGCGGTAGACCCGCGCTGATGAGCGCGACCCCAGCTAGTCCTTGTTCTGTGATTATTGGTACGGTGTCTCAGTTCCCCCTGGGCCGGAGGGAGACACCTGAGGCGCAGACTAAGACGTTAGTGGACACATCCGGCCTTGCTCTACTGGGCAAGTACTCCCGTCACGTGACATGAGATTGTCGTGGCTCGAGGTTCCATTTCTCATCCGCGAGACGTGGTTTCACGTGTAGTTTTCAGGTGTTTTCCCGGAGCCGAGGTCTAGGGTCTTCGGTGAGCGTCACCGAGGGTTTTCCCATAGACGACGTAGGGTTCACGACGGCGAGGTCGTGACCGTGTTTCCAGACCGTGTGGTTCCAGAGTGGGCCTTTGTGTGTGAGCACAGGCCTCCACGACAGAGGTGTCGTGGCGTTTTGCTAGTAGCGTGACTAGGGTGGTTCGTGTTTTGGTAGTTCCCCGACTGTGGGATCGGGGTGTTGGGTTCCGTTCCGGTAGGAGTAGTCGTAGAGCTGTGGTTTCTTCGGCTATCCTGTTTTTGGGATTCGTGTATGGCCGCGCTTTATGTTGTTGTTGTTGTAGCTCCTTCTGCTGTACTGTTGTTCTTACTGTAGTTACTACTTTTCGTGCCCCGTTATTTTCGGTTGGGGTTCCGCGAGACCCCTACTGAGCCAGTGATAGGAGACTCACCCCTGGTTTTCAGGTATTGCGGTTCTTCCTTGAGGTTCGAGGGTGCTGCGTGGAGGTTCTTAGCTGCTAGCTCGCCGGGCCGAGTGTTCACTTGGCATTGGGTACACTTTCTTGCCTTAGATTGTATTTCTGTTGGACTGGACTCTGTCATAGGTAACTGTTTATTTCTGTTAATTGTTGAATTGTCCTACTTTATTTCTTATTTTTGTGTACTCCACACCTATCCTTTTAGCCCTTCCGAGCCTCCGGCTTGTGGGCGGCGGGCCAGGATTCAAATGGTATCGGGTTCTTCCCAGTATCCGAATCTTGGGTCGTCACAGTTGGTATCAGAGCAGTGGTTATGGACGTACATGAGAATTCGAGATATTACAGTGATCAGAGTCTATAAGGTCCAGTATAGTCGGCAGCTGGCATAGGGTTTTGTGTTCATTTTCTGCTTGGTTTCTCGTGTAAGAGCTTGAGTGTACTGCGTTGGCGCTGTAATGGCGGTTGCTGTTCTGTTGGAGTGCCGGTGTGGGGCCCGAGGGATGTGATGAGAGATTTCCTCCCGATGGGTGGTGTCCCTGATCGTGCTGCGTTGGGCAGAGTTTGCCGACAGGCGTGAGTTTGCGGTGCTGCGTTCGAGGTATTTGCAGCGAGGTCAGGTGGCTGGCAAGGATTATTCGTGGTCAAGTGGCCGTGAGCGTGCTCTGAGGGAGCTGTTATAGAGTTTGGCCACTTCAGCTTGAGATTTATCTAGCCCTGAGGTTTGAGGTGTCGGAGCGGGTGCTCTGATCGAGAGGTGCGCTCGGGTGAGCGGAGGATCTTTCTATTGAGCTGTTGATTGTTGAGCCCGATGTTCGTGTTATGCTCTGTGGCTTAAGAAATGACGTGTCAATCCTGGTTATTTTTGTGGATTTCGAGGCTGGATTGGGCAAAGTTGTCCTAGTGAGCTTTAAGTCCTGTGCTTCTTCATGTGAATGGGATGTGTTCGCCCTAGATTTGGCTTGAGATGTGAAGGTTCCGCGGTGAGTTCGGGACTCGAGGATGAGCATTGGTGGTTGCCAATTATGGCTCATGTTGCGGCTCTTAGCGTGGCATGTTACAGTTCGAGGAATTGCAATGGTGCATCGAGAGGTGCTGTGATCGTAGTCTGACGAGACACTTGGCGAGGGTTGTCGGAGGAGTTGACTTGACTGTGGCAATGGTTTTTTCCTGATGCTGGAAGGTGCTGTTCCCAGCGTGTGCAAGGTTCGAGGTCAGGTCGAGCGTGGAGACCTTCCGTTGGTCGGAGGTGTATTGAGTTTTTTCCTTGGTTGGAGAAGATCACATTTTGCTAAGGTTCGTCGTCTTACATCGTGTGTCCGGATCGGTTGGCCTTCGTGTGCCATGGAGTCCGTGCGAGATGCGTCTTGTGTTTTGGCAAGGTGGTTGCCTATGAGAAGTGTTGACCGTTCCCTGATGTGTAAGGGTGTTGGCACTGTTCTGAAAGGACGAGCGCCGGCTGGGCGATGTTCGTGAGAATTTGTGACTGGTGTTGTGGTTCCCGATGCGTTGAGGATCGGAGCCTGCGGAGTTGCAAAGGATCGTCGGGATGGTGGATCCCAAGTCATCTATGTTGGCGGTGCACGTGGATCAGAGTGTTCAGCGGAAGCATGGTGGGCCCATAACCCACAGGTCGAGGATCGTAGCATTGGTTGCTACGAGTGGATTGCTGAGGGTGCATAGGGCATTGGGGGATTGGTTCCTCGATATGAGATTATCTCTGGCGGTGTGAGATGTGTTGTTGCCATGCCGTTGCTTGAGATATTATGGTCCATGGCACTAGACAGGTGGAGAATTAGGGAAATATGTTGGTAAGTGTGCCGCGTGAGTACCCTGTTCGTGTGTTGGAAGTTGTGTTCTTGGATGAGATCATGTTCTGGAGAAGTGATCTTTAAGAGATTATGGGTCCTAGTTGGTAGCTGCGAGCGGCTAGTGAGGTTGACCGAGTCGTCGACCATGGTAAGATGTGTGTTGTCTGGGGACCTGTGTGCATTGGTCGTGGCGTCGTCTACCAGGTTACTGTGGTAGCAAGTGGCACTTGGTTGCCTTGGAGTTGTGTGCCGTGAATTGCTCAGGTTGTGTCCCGTGGCTCTGTTGTGAGAGCGGAACTGGGATTGGCAAGTGTCCATTAGGAGTAATTGAGATAAGATAGGATTTGATGAGACATGACGATGGACGATGCTTGTGCGTGGAGGTCCTTGATGGGACGTTGGCGTTGGAATGGTGGTCTTTTGGTCTGGTGACCAGCACGGGAGGATTTTCCCTGTTAGTCCGAGTCAAGTGAGGTGAGGACTGAAGATTTTTGGATCTTGTCAATTGGTTACGCTGTGCTCCCCTGAGAGGGTAGAGTTGGCGTGAGGCTCGAGATCTGATGTGGTGTTGGTCTGTGCGTGAGTCAGCGGATGGCATGTCGAGATTTAGAATGTGCTGGTTGGATCTGGTGAGGGACCAGGAAAGAAGGAAGAAGCTGAGCAAGTCAAGGTTTCCTGTTGACTAGTATCTGGTGTCCAGTGGATGGTCTTTCACAGATAGAAGATGTTGGATGTCGTGGCTCGAGAATGGTGAGAGCCGTGTGCGAGCGAGGCCTTTGATGGCCGATCGTGAGGTGTGCTTTTCCCAGAATTGGATATGGGATTTGCTAGAAGTTTGTCTTCTGGCAGAGTTGGTCCCGTGTTGCTGAGGGTGTACGGCTTGCCAGGTGTGAGCTGGTGGAAGCTCAATGGTGGTTGTCCCTGGAGCGGGGCGTGAGATCGGTCAGCTGGTTGTGAAGCTGACGTTCCGATGGTCCGCCGAGCGTGGGCGTTGACCGGTGGTTTATTTTTGTGTTGGCTGAGGCAACGCCAAACTTGTATTCCTTTGCATGTGCTTGCTCTAATGATCGATGTGTCTTGGATTGTGAGCGAGGCGCTGTCCGCGATCATTGTCTGGCCGCGTCCCTCAGGATCGTGATTTTTACGAATATCGAGATTTGGCTGGGGCTCTGACAGTGTCGTCAGTTGATTCAGGTGTTCTCCCCTTGTGGCATGGTGCTTGTCCTGAATTTCTAGGACGAAATTCTTATAAGGGGGGAGGGCTGAATGCCCTGGATTTTTTTAGATATTTTTCGGATCTGGATCCGTGGGTTTCGGATCGCTTTCGGGAGTCTCGGAGAGCATTTTGCAATTTACGTGCATTTTTTTCTGACAAACCTTCGGAACCCTGTACAGAGTGAATCGTTGCATTCTCCGACTCCGAGACGTTACCGATGCGTTGTGCATTTTTCGAGGATCGTGTGGAGTATTTTTTTTCTATTTTTTCTATTTTTCTAAATTTTATGTAATCATCTATTAAAGGAAAATATTTGGAATTTAGAACAAGAAACTAATGTAATGTGGAATAATGTTACAAATTGTATAACGAGGGTTGCTAAACAACTCTTAGGCGAATCTAAAGGTAAAAAGAACTTAGAAAAAGAGACTTGGTGGTAGAGTGAGGAAATCCAAAATACCATTAGAGTAAAAAAGGAATGTTTTAAAGTTTGGCAAACTAACAAAAATGCTCAAACCCTAGAAGCCTATAAAATCGCTAAAAAGAGAGCTAAGAAAATAGTTAGCGAAGCTAAATTAAAGGCATTTGAAGATTTATATAATAAATTACGAACCCGAGAGGGTGAAAAGGACATATTTAAACTTGCTAAATTAAGAGAAAGGAAAACTAGAGATTTAGATAATGTTCGGTGCATTAAAGGTGAAGATCAAAGGGTTTTAACTAAGGATCTTGAGATTAAAGGGATGTGGCATAGCTATTTTCAGAAGTTACTTAATGGAGATTCCGTCAAGAATTTATCTTTAGAAGGTACCAAAGAGTCCATAATATTTGATAAATATCAATATTTCAGGCGTATTAAGATGTCAGAAGTGGAGGATGCTTTAAGGAAAATAAAAGTGGGCAAGGCGTTAGGAGTAGATGGCTTACCTATTGAAGTATGGAAAGGCCTAGGAGATATTGGTATTTAGTGGCTAACAAAAATTTTTAATAAAATTTTAAAGGAACGGAGAATGCTAGAAGTTTGGAGAAAAAATGGTGTAGTTCCTTTCTATAAAAACAAAGGAGATATTCAAAGTTGTAATAATTATCGTGGAATTAAGCTTATGAGTCATACTATGAAACTTTGGGAAAGAGTAATTGAAAAACGCCTCTGTTATATGACTACTGTATCGGAAAATCAGTTTGGTTTTATGCCAAATAGATCTACTACAGAAGCTGTTTTCTTACTACGGCAGCTAATGGAGAAGTATAGAGAGATGAGAAAAGATTTGTATATAGTTTTTCTTGATTTAGAGAAGGCGTACGATCGAATACCGAGAGAATTGATTTGGTGGACATTAAGAAAGAAAGGAATCTCTCAAGGATATATTGATTTGATTAAGGATATGTACGGCAGTGCTATTACTAGTGTTCGAATTATCGCTGGGGAGACTGGTGAATTTCCCGTTTCTATAGGTTTGCATCAATGTTCTGCACTAAGTCCGTATCTCTTTGCCTTAGTTATGGATGAAGTAACTAAATAATTGCATGAGGATATCCCTTGGTGTATGTTATTTGCAGATGATATTATTTTAATTGATGAGAGTATTGATGCTCTAAATGCTAAGTTAGAGCGTTGGAGACTTGCCTTAGAGTTTAAAGGTTTTAAAATTAGTAGGATTAAGTCAGAGTTTATGCACTGTAATTTTAGTAATGGGAGAGTGGTTCAGGAAGACATGGTTCTAATTGATGGACATAACATTCCGAAGAGTAGTAGCTTTCGATACTTAGGGTCTATCATACAAGAGAATGGGGAGATTTATGATGACATTACACATAGGATTAAGGCAGGCTGGTTAAGATGGAGAAGTGCATCGGGCGTCCTTTGTGATCGTCGTATGCCTATGCAACTCAAAGGGAGGTTTTATAGAACGGCTGTGTGACCTACTTTGTTATATGGTACCGAGTGTTGGGCAGTACGAAAGGAACACATCCACAAAATGTGTGTAGCAGAGATGAGGATGTTGAGATGGATGTGTGGCAAGACTAAGAAAGACAAGATTAGGAATGAGCGCATCCGTAAGGACTTAGGGATAGCTCCAATTGATAGTAAAATGAGAGAAAATAGACTCATGTGGTTTGGTCATGTGTTTCATCGTCCTAACTCAGCGCCGGTTTAAAGATGTGACCAAATCTTAGTGGATGCTAGTAAAAGAGCTCGAGGAAGGCCTAAAATGAGATGGTGCGATGTTATTAGGAAGGACATTAGCTCCTTGAGTTTAAATATGAATATTGCACATGATAGAAATCTTTGGCGGAACAGGATTCATGTAGCCGACCCCAATTAATTGGGATAAGGCTCTGATGATGATGATGATGATAACCCATCTCTCTCTCTCTCTCTTCCTCATTCACATTCCCTCCCTCTCCCCTCACACATACTTTCTTTCTCTCCTCTCTTCTTCGGCGGCCGACGGAGTGAGGCGGGGGCGAGGAGCGGCCGATCATGGGCGAGGATCGAGGGGCGGTGGCTCGCGGTGGAGCTCGTGGCAAGTTCATGAACCGGCGGAGCTTCAACGGCATCCTCTTGGCGAACCGGCATCCTCAACGCACGGAATCTTCGGTGGAGGTAAGGGGATGGTTCCCTAGCTCGTGTACTTCATTTCCTGCGAGTTTTGTAGCCCAAGATGAGCCAAGTGGGTTTATTTCTCCGTCGGGGTGAAAATGCATGATTTTGGGGTGTGAGCCAGTTTTCGCGATTCGATAAAGTTTTTGGGATTTAAAGGGGTCCTCTCGGTGCTAGAGAGGTTGGGGAAGGATTTCCCCTTGTTTTTCCCGTCACTTGGGGGTGATTGGGGCGGGGAATGGATTTTTTCACGGTTTTCACGGTTTTCGATCTTGGGTCGAGATCGCGACCACCACAGTGGTCGCGTTCTTCTGGGAAGGCGCCGTATCGTGGGGTCGCATTCATCGGAGAAGATGAATAGTAAGGTGGTTCTGAATGCGCCCTAGGAGAGTTGCACGTTCTATTGTGAATGCGCCCTATAAGAGTTGCACGTTCTCAACGTGCACCAGGAGAGTTGCACGTTCTGAACGCTCACCAGTAGAGTTGCACGTTTTGTTGTGAACGCACCCCAGGCGAGTTGCATGTTCTGAACATGCACCAGGAGAGTTGCACGTTCTGAACGTGCACTTGGAGAGTTGCGCGTTCATGTGGGCGACCTGTTGGACGGGCCAAGGCATGTGGACCATGACTGATCGTATTCCCCTTGGCCCGTGAGCGTCCTGGACACCCCGGGGGTGTCGTGGCCGTGTTTTTGGGTGTCCGAAAGTTTCGTGTTACCTCGATTTGCATGCCCGTGGTCTTCAGGGGGTCCGGGTGACCCCATGTGTTCTGGGCTTCTGTGTTTTCATTAGATTGAGTCACCGTGAGGTAGTATAAGTGCGGAGGGAGGGTCTTCCCCCCACGACGTGGGTTTCTCCGAAAAGTGGTTTCCGAGTGGGCCATGTGTGTGGCCTGGGACTGTGAGTCCAGTCAACCAGCCTGGGGCTGGAGGTTTCTCGTGTGTCCCTTGGATGAGGGATTAACTCGGCGGCTTGTGAGCTACCTTGGAAATCATGTTACCGTAGTTTCAGACCTAGGGATTAGGCCAGATTGACGGCGCTGTGCCATCACGTGCGACGATCTTGACCCGAGTCGCGTGACTCAAGGACCGTTGGGTTTGTTAGGTCTAGAAGACTGTCTCGAGTCTGGTGGCCTTGGGCCACCTGTTACTTCGCGTTACTTGCGATGGGTGCGTGCATGATTTTCGGTGTTCACGTTAGTGACCCCCCACTAGTTGTGACTTTCATGCACACATGAGTGTGGACCCACCTTGGAGTGGTAGAGAGCTTTCCTGGTGTGACGGTTTTTAGGCTGGTTACCGTAGGGCCCCTCGCCTTTGCAGCCCGAGTCTGGGATGGGGGGAAAACTAGCTAGAGGACCCGACTTAGAGCGCATAGTCTGTGTGTGCACACGTGGTTGGGGGCGGCAGCCCCGCGCTGACGAGCGTGACCCCAGCTAGTGCTTGTTCTGTGGTTACTAGTACGGTGTCTCAGTTCACGCTAGGCCGGAGGGAGACACCTAAGGCGCGGACTAAGACGTTAGTGGACGCATCCTGATGCGGGACTTGGATGATGGCCACCTGGTGGGTGATGTCATTGCATTAAGTCTAGGGTTATGCATGAGTCATTTTTATTTCGTTGTGTGATTTGTTTTGAGTGATTTGTTTGTGTGGTTTGTGGTTTGTTAGGAGTCTGCATGTGTCTTGTGCGAGCTCGTTGATGTCAGTCCCTTAAGAGGCAAGTGGACTCGCTCGAGGAGTATGGGATCAGTTCTACATCTATACCCCGGATCTAGTCACCTACAGGGACCCAACAGTGATTCCTAGTGAATCTTCGAGCCGTCTCCTCCCCTTGAGAGTGACCCCACCCCGGAGTGTTCCACCACTAGCCTCTTCCCGTAGCAGCATGCGCATATCGAGTATATACGGAATGAGCAGGTGACTATCACTTGGAGTGGAGCGTACCCGCGCTACTTGGTACGGTGACATATTCGCCGGAGCTACTCGAGCAGTAGCCCCCCTTACTCGACGGGGTCGAGTTCCTCCCACCCGAGGAGAATTGATGGGGGCATCAAAGGCAAATGGCTTGTATTAGTGTGTATTGGCTTGTATTAGTGTCAATGGGCTTGTATTAGTGTGTTTGTTTGGGTTTTTTTGATTTTGACTCCTTTTTAAGGATTTTAACAAGTCAATGGGCCACATTCCATGTAGAATACATCAATGGGTTGCATTTAGAAGAGTCCATTTAGGGGTTGTGTCATATTGGGTCATTAGGCTTCATAATGGGTCATTAAATCACTTAAGGCCCAAGTGGGCTTTTCCCTCTCATGGGCCACCTAGGTGGGAGAGTCCATAGGCTAAGCATGGTTGAATGGGTTTGATTGGATGGCCTTGGACCAGCTTGGCCCAAGAGAAGCCCATGAAGGGGGCGCCCCCCTTCCTTGTCTTATTAGGCTTGGTAGGTGAAATTTGAATAGAATTTGTATAAGTTTGATTAGAATTTGTTTAATGTGTTTTGACCACATGGGAGAAATATTTTCTTCTATCCCCTTAGCGCCCCTTTCAACCTTAGATCTGAGGTCATTTTGAGTCTTTTTACATTTTGTATAAATGCTTGCATTTCCACATTTTGTTGGAATTAATGAGAAGAAAAATTGTGCAAGCATTGGAGCAAATTTGCGCCCCCCTCCTCTCTCCCTGGTGTTCTTCCTCCTCCTTCAAGATTTCAGGGTGTAGACCCCTTCTATCTCAGCCCCTCTACATCTAGATTCTATCTCTGGTGCCGCCACTGCCGTTCGTGCCGTCATCGAGCCGCCGCGAAGCCGCTTCCGAAGTTCTGTCCAAGGTTCTGTTCTGCTGGACATAGGTTCACTAAGAGAATTTTAACTCTCAACTCTGACATCATCTGGTGTTGAGATTTTCAGGGTTGGTTCCCCACTTGATCCCCAACTTCCAGTAAAATTATCGCATCATTTCACCTTCTTTTTATATTTTTCCATTTTCGTGTCTTTCTATCTTCCTGATCTGTCCCTTTTCAGATCTGTGTAGCAGAAGCTTAGTTCTTCCCCCTTTCGACCCCCTTTTTGATTTTTGTTTGAATCCCCAGATTTATTGGAGGTTCTGTCCACCATTCCCATCCTCCACAAATTTTCATCGAATTTTAAAAGCCCTCTACCTATTTTTAGGAATTGTGTCTTTCCCCCAAATTCAGTTCTATCTCTGCTGTCCAGATCCAACCTCGGGTCAGTATAAAATCCCCAACAAATCGAAACTTCCACCAACTCTTGCATAAGATATATCTCCATTTTCCTCTCTTCAGCCTCTATAACTTTCATGAAGGGCTCAAAGGCTGAATTGAAGGTCTACATTGCGGTCAACGCCAACTTTTAGGAAAACTCAAATCTGCCCTGAGTTTTCAGATCCTGTGTGTCAGTAGCTTGCAAATTCGACAAAGGCCACCAACGGGAAACTCAAATTTCTTTCTCTGGCCATAGATCGAAGGCTTTCAAGTCAGCTTTCCATCGGTACCTCTTGTGCATTGATCCGACGTCAGGAGTGACCGCAGCAGCGGATTTTGTCGGGACGCGCGGGTCTGAAATAGCAGTTCAGATCTGTGGGTAGCAACTCCGACGAGTGAAGAACGGAGCCGCCCGGCCTCCGGCCGGCGAATCAGCACGCCACCTTCCCAGGGAGCGCCCCTCCGGGCGTCCCCACCACAGTGGTGCCACCCTGGTCCCATGCGGCCCCACTGACCAGCACGTGGGTCCCACAGTCATGAGTACGCGTGCCGCCGAAGCTCCACAAGAAGTTGCCCGTCAACCCGAACCCGCTACTCCCGGGTCCCATTGTGTCACCCTTTACCTCCCTGCGTGGAGTGGGCATTGATATTCATTGCTGTAATATTTGTGTAATAATTGTTCCGGGAGTATCAGTTCAGCCGGGGTCGTCTTCCCCACGTCGAGAGCGTGGAGGTATCGTGTTCACTCCTTACTCGACACTTTGCTTAGTTCGTATATGCTTTATATGCCGCTGCTAGAGAGCATGATAGGGTAACTTAGCTCGCTATTTATTGTTATTCACCACTGCGAGCGAGAGAGAGATACCGTCCCGTGACCCGATCCGGGCATGAAAAGAGAGCCGACCACCCTAGCTCACTGTCAATTTTTCAACCGTGCACGTCCGACGCTTCCCTCGCTAAGGGATGATCGCGAGTTTGCATAGAGTCCAAGGATCGCATTTCAATTGGAGTCGAGTCCCTGGTCTGTCTCGCATCACATCCGGCCTTGCTCTAATGGGCAAGTACTCCTATCACGTGACGTGATATTATCGTGGCTTGAGGTTCTGTTTCTTATTCGCGAGACATGGTTTTACGTGTAGTTTTCGGGTGTTTTGCTGGAGCCGAGGTCTAGGGTCTCCGGTGAGCGTCACCGAGGGTTTTCCCCTAGACGACGTAGTGTTCACGATGGCGAGGTCGTGGTTGTGTTTCCAGACTGCGTGGTTCCAGAGTGGGCCTTCGTGTTTGAGCATAGGCCTCCACAGTAGTGTGGCTAGGGTGGTTCATGTTTTGGTAGTCCCCCGACCGTGGAATCGGGGTGTTGGGTTCCGTTCCGATAGGAGTAGTCGTAGAGCCGTGGTTTCTTCGGCTATCCTATTTTGGGGATTCGTGTACGGCCGCGCTTTACGTCGTTGTTGTTGTAGCTCCTTCTGCTGTACTGTTGTTCTTGCTGTAGTTGCTGCTTTCTGTGACGCCGTTGTTTTCGGTTGGGGTTCCGCGGGACCCCTACTGAGCCAGTGATAGGAGACTCACCCCTAGTTTTTAGGTGTTGCGCTTCTTCCTAGAGGTTCGAGGGTGCTGCGTGGAGGTTCTTAGCTGCCAGCTCGCCGGGCTGAGTGTTCACTTGGCATTGGGTACACTTTCCTGCCATAGACTGTACTTTTGTTGGACTGGACTCTATTGTAGTTAGTTATTTATTTCTGTTAATTGTTGAATTGTCCTGCTTTATTTCCTGTTTCTGTGTACTCCACACCTATCCTTTTAGCCCTTCCGAGCCTCCGGCTCGTGGGTGGCAGGCAAGGATTCGAATGGTATCGGGTTCTTCCCGATATCTGGATCTTGGGTCGTCACAGTTAAGGCCCCATTTGTACGCTCTGTTGCCTATTTGACTCCCTTGCAAGCCATATGTCACCGGTATCAGTCCTCATGCGCCTCACTGGCTGCATTGACTTTGGGCTTGGCTTGACTGTGTTGACTCTTCATGATGCTACGTTGACTTTGTTGCTTGGCCTCTTGCTTCTGCTGGCATGTTGAACTGCTGGCCTTGACTGATTGCGTTGACTGCGTTGCTTGGCTTCTTGTTTCTGCTGGCATATTGAACTGCTGTTGACCATTTGTCACTCGTATGAACTATTTGACACCCTTGTGCTAGAACATCTGCAAATCACTTTGGTTGACCAAAATACGTAAATCGGTCAATCAACTTTGACTTCATCCTTGACTTTTAAATGTTGTTGTTGCAGAGCCATTTGAAGAACATCTGCAAATCACTTCAAGAACTTTGTTAACATAATCTTGATGCCACAACATGCCAAATCAATAGTATGCGATTATTAATATCAAACACTATAAACACATTCTCATATGTGACTTATTGTTACGCCCCGAGATATATGTACAACGGAAGTAATATCGGCGACATGAGCAGCTAGCAAGATAAGCCTCTCGCAATCAAGATAATCAGAGCGCTAAATATTCACACATATGAGGAATTGACAATAATTGACCAAAAATACAACTTTATTAAATAATAATCAAAAAGTTTACATAATGTTGACTCTTGACTTATTTAACATTAACATTCTCTAGACTCAAGAAAAATGAAAAATACATCATAAGACTCGACTAGACTCATGACATTCTAGGTCTTCACTTGATCATCAATCATCGCTCTCGGACCCATCACTAGCATAGTCTGAATCTGATTCACTTGAATGTCCTGAAAAGATTGGAAAAGTAGGGAATGAGCACACTTGCCCAATAGGTATCTTCGCATCAACATGAAGACAATGTTTAAGTTATTAACATTTAAGCTCTAGAAGGTAAGGTAAATGAAATGCGATGAAACATGTGATAAAACCATAGTAATAACACAAGTAGTAAGACATAGATTATAGAGATATGAATATTCATGTAGAATGATAGCATGATCAAGTAAGAAGATAAAGTATAGTGGCCTTTCATATAACGAGAATGTAGAAGCATGTAATAAGAGTGTACTTTTCATAACCATAAAGGCTATGTACTAGAACGTCATGTAACAAGAATGTATAATTTCATGTAGAGCCTCGTGATTTTCACCAGTTTATAAAAAAAATACTCCCGGCGCAATGCGGCACCAGCGTTCATCATACCCCATGGTTTATAGCATGTTTTCGGTAATCAGTCGAGGGGCTAGTGTCGAGCCCTTGGACACAATCAGTGCCCGATCCACATCTTCAAGTTATAAATCAAGCTACTTCCACGAGATATAACAATAAAGTCTGGCCAATAATGTAAGATTCCAACAATAGTTTCATGATAACAATATTAAGGTAAGAATGCACCAAGTTGAAAGCATGAGATCAAGGATGATTTAAGTGGATATTATGCCATGGAGGAAATCCGGCAGCATAACGGCACATTCTTAAATTTCTATAATTTATCAATAGCTTATTAAACATAATGTTAGGCTCCAGATAATCCAAGGACCATCTAGAAATAGAGTAGAACCAACCCTTGGGTCAAACCTCATGTTAGGATATATTCCAGAAGAACGCAGTCTTGCAGGAACCGCTATTATCAAGCCGCGGTAAATAGAGAACCACTTCTTGATGGAGTCAACGTAGAAGAAAGGAGAGTCGACGCAGTGATCGAACTTGGCATAACAAAGTTTCGCCAGAACCGTCTACATGCAGTAGCGGTTGCCTTAGAGTGCAGAAAACGTTGGTACCATAAGTGCTTTCTAAACCATTGGGCTTTGGCGGTACAACTAGCTCGGCATCCTAGTGGGAATCCCAGGCTCGCGAAGTCTTACAGAGGCCTTGAAACAAGATCACCTAGTACGGTGGAAGGAATATCTAACGGAGAGGATCCATAGGATTCCTATCTTGAGGGAATTATTTTTATTTCAAATCATTAAACGGTCCATTAAAACTTCTAAATTTTTTTGCGTCATATTAACTTGGTTGACTTGGGTAAAACCTCTGGCATTCATATTGTTTGTGTTGTTCGGGCTTATTCAAGCCCCTTTGTAGTATTTTGCGTTGCATTCCCTCACCCTTCATATAGTTTTTATTGATAGAATCATTTAATTTAGCCCATTGTCGTGTTTCATAATCTTGTCCCATCATTCTTAGTCGTGTTGGTTGCATTGCATTTTCCTAAGTCCGTTTGTCTACCGGGTCTTAGAGTCAAGCCGTGGTCATCACTGGACCGCCTCCTACTAACCGTGGTCATCCCAGAACCGCCTTCTACCCTGTGGGTCTTGCCCTCTCTTCATCCGTCACCCTTTCTTCCCTGGTTGTATTCCCAGTGATTTTCTTGTATTAAGTCTTCATTTTTTCTCATGGAGCATCAATTTCGTTCTATGTACCTTTCTTCTTCCCAATCTTCCTCCTATTCCCGCGTGAAATCCTCTTCCCACACGGGCCCATCTTCTTGTGGTCCCTCTGACCCATCTGAGAAACAAGCTAATCTCATGGCCCACTTATCATGCCTTGTTCGCCAAATGAACTTAGCCCAGGCCCAAAAACTCATTGCAAACCACCTTAATGGGCCTTCTTCTCTTAATGGGTCTCCTCCTTCTACCCATGTTGCTGCTGGTCCAATTGGTCCTTATGCTCATGTCCAATCCAGGCCCGTATATCCTTCCACTCCCAGAATGAGCCCTTATTCTTCTCCTTGGCCTAGATCCCCTTATCTGGCCCATTACCCTAATCCTGGTCCAAATTCACAACCCATTGCTCAAGTTGGCCCACATTATTCTCGATCTCTCCCTACCCAGGAGATGATTTCTCAAACCCAATGCCAGCTTGATGAATTACAACGTCGAATTGATCCTAAACCCTCGTCGAGTGTCCCATTCGTATTTTAGAATCTTCGGCTTCCACCTCCTTCACAAATCCCTTCTTATCACCGTTATGGTGGGACCGTCGACCCCTTTATGCACTTGAAGGAGTTTGTTTATGAGTCGGCCCAATTTCGACATGACCAACGCTTGATGGCTTATCTATTTGGTCTGTCTTTAGAAGGCCTAGCTCGAGATTGGTTCTTTTCCTTGCCGCAAGAGCATGTTGTGAATTTCCAAGTTGTGCAAGACAAGTTCATTCAGCAATATCGAGACTAGGTTGGGCCCGGGTTTTTCATTGTGGATCTGCCTCACGAGAAGATGAAGCCCGGCGAGGAGTTCTCCATCTTTGCCCATCGCTGGCGTCGCCTCCCCGCGCAAGTCCCAGGGCATATTCCAGAGTAGGAGCAAATCAAGATGCTTATTTCCAATGCCACGCCTGAGTACCATTTTATCCTAGCCCTAAATGACATTACTTCTTGGCGGCAGCTTTACAGCCGAGCCCGCTTCGTTCGCTAACAACTCCAAGATTCCCTCGACCCCGAGTCTTCTCCACATCCCGCGTCCACATACACCTCGCCATCTACATATACCCCTTATGCACCCTCCATGAGTCAACCTTCCACCACCTACTCGCCCTCCACGAGTCAACCTTCCACTTCCACATATCAACCCTCCACGAGTCGGCCATACGCCTCTGTATATCAGCCTCCCATGAGTCCACCACATCAACCTTCAGTGAGTCAGCCTTCCGCTTCTTCATATCCCCATGTGTCTCCGCCTGTGTCTCCACCTCTTGTCAAGGGAACACCGAATCCCGAGCAAGTAGATGCCATCCACTACATACTTCCTCATCCCACTCCACATGTGCCTTCACCTAGTCCCTCCACTAGTCGTCATGCACTCTTGCCTACACAACCACCGCTTCCTTCTCCACAACTCTCTCCATTACCTTTTTTTTAACTAAAGGTGATACTTGCAAGGGGGGAGACGGGAGAGGGGGTTCATCTCTTCATTGCGGAAGACCATGAAACCACTATCCCGGCCACCAGGCAAGCGATTTTCATATATGAAAGCATAAAAGAGAAAGGGGTACAGAGGGGGGGAGGGGAAACGCCCAAAGAGGGCCAACAAGCAAACAAGGCCCCAGGCCCAAGAAAGCATAAAGGAGACCAAAGAACCCAAGCAGGGGTAGAAACAAAAGCCCGAGAACCCACAGAACAGACCAAGCCCCTACAAAAAGGAATCTTCGTCGAAGACCCCTTCAGAATCAAACGAGAACACTGAACGGACACCACGCTGACGACCCGGAGAGCAAGGCTAGTCAAGAGGATCAACCTCCGAACCGTCAGGATCGAGCACGTCTGAGTAGGAAGGGTCGACTGGCGGCGGGGGCGCCGTCGAAGAAGACTGGAGCCGGAGAGATCGACGGGGAAGGAGACCAGCGTCCTCAAACATACACTGCCGATCGCGCGAGGAGGAAGTGGAGTTGGAACGCCGGAAGGAACGCCGAGGAGCTCCACCTTCCATCCTCGAGGGTGACCGAGAGTGGTCCAATCCAGAGGTGCCGACGAAGGCCGTATGAGCCGCCGTAAGGTCACGGAACCCTGAAGCGAGCTCAAGCCCGGGGACATGGAGCGCCTGGAGGAGCTGAGGGAATCTGAGAGGCATGCCAAGATTCGGGGGGGGGGCACAACACCCACGGGAAGCACCGGAGCAGGAGGCGGGGCGGAGTCGACGATCGGCCCGGGCTGGGCCCGATTGATTTTCTTCTTCAAAGCTTGGGCGAAGGAGAGGCGAGGGGCAGCCGTCGGAGAAGAGGAGGAAGCCAAGGGCCCTTCAACGGCAGCCGCCTGGGAGGAAGGCTGCGCTTGAGGGGACCAAGCTGCAGCATCGGCATTAAGTCCAGCATGCGGCAAGGAGGGGCCGCCATGGGGGTGAGCATCCGGTGCCGGGAGGCCGAGGACCGAAGAGGAGGACACCCGGGTCGCAGGAGGGACTCCCGCGGGCACAACTGAGCACGGAAGGGGAACGCCCTTCCCGGAAGGGTGAGCTGCCCGGGGGGTGGACGCGAAGGCCACTGTCGATGGAGACGGAGGGCAACCACCACAAACACCTGTGACCGAAGGAGGGGCGAGGCCAACAAAACTCGCATGTGCTGCCGGCAAGTCTGGAAAGAGGGACATGGGCTCCAATCCAGGCACAGAGAGCACTTGAATAGAGGGGCGCAGAGCAAAAGGGTGCTCCACGGCAGGGGCGGGAGGCCCCTCATCTCCACAGGCCGGTGTGTGGATAGAAGCAGGATCAGCCACCGAGCGAGGAGCAGGTGGGGCTAAGCTGGTACCCGCAGGTGCAACGCCAACAACAGGCTCGGGGGCAGAGCACAAGGAAGCAGAGGGCGGTGAAGCAGACGAGGGTGCCCCACCGCGGGCAGAGGCAGGAGCAAGCTCGGTAGGCCCACCACCAAGCTCGGGGACAGAGCATAAAGGAGCAAAGAGCAATGGTGCAGGCGAGGGAACCCCACTGCGGGTAGAGGCAAGAGGCGCCACAGCGGTAGTTCCCTGAAAGGCATCCGGGCCCGAACCAGCAGTGACATCCGGTGAAGTTGCCATGGCGAGAGCAGGAAGAGGAGACAGCCCGTCTGCCACGGGGAAAGCTCCAATGGGACCCTCAGTCCCTATACCAACATTCAACTGTTCCAGACCCCCCGCCAACAGGGGAGGGCCATGCAAGGAAGGGGGAACAGGAAGAAGAGCGCCAAAGTGGAGCAGGGGAGCCTGAAGAGCGACGGGGGACGGTGCTGCGGTCGAAGCCGGAGAAGCCACGGAAGATGGCGCCTGCAGCACAGTCGCAGGAGGAGGGTCCGGCGACGGCCCGACAGCCTGGAAGGGGGGGACCGCAGGGTGCAGTGCCACAGCTCGGATCGCCGGTGTACCTGGCTGAGGGCGAACGGAGCCAACCGTCGGAGGGGGATCCGCCGGGAGGGCCAGGGGAGGTAAAGACAAATGGGGGCGGTCAAGGCGCAGGGATAATGCGTTGTTAACGAGGGCAACGTCCCCAAGCGGTAGAGGGGCAACAAGTGGTAGGGGAGCAACCACTTGAGTGACAGCAAGCAAGGAGGGGGTGTCCAGCGAGGCAACCGGTGGCATGGAGGTGAGGGTGCCCTGTAAGCATAGGGGGCCATCCACCACCCCAATGGCAGCCACCGAAGAGGCGAGGCCCATAGAGACAGCGTCCACCGCATGGTCCTGAGCAGTGGAAGCGGCGTGATTTGGAGGCAAGGAAGCAGGAGGGAGCTTCGGGCTAGCATGGGGAGACGGCTGAACAGCAGGTGCAGACGCATGCACGTGATCCTGGGGAGTCGTGGCAGGACCGCCAGCAGGCGGCCGCTTGCACTGAGAGGCCAGGTGGCCCAGACGTCGACAACCAGAGCAGAACCGTGGAGTGCCAGGGTAAACTATAGGCTGCCAGAAGTGCCAATTTTCGGCCTTGATCCAAACTCTGGAGGGAGGTTTTTTGGACACGTCCATCTGGATGCACACACGGGCAGCTGAGGAACGAGTCATCCCCAATGAATTTTTATCCACCTTCAAAGGAGTCCCAATGTTGCCTGCAATAGAGAACAGCATAGGCTCATTGTAGAAGTTCACTGGGAGGGAGGGTAGCTCCACCCAAACTGGCACGACCGAAGAGTCCTCCTCGGAGGAGAACCTGATGGTCCATTTAAAGAAGTGGAAAGGCCTGCCCTTGACAAGCATAGTTTCTTTCAGCAGTACGAGCAGGTAGTCCTCCTTGTTCTGGAAGCGGAGGAGGAGATGTCGGTTGTCCATGGCACTAAGGAAGAAGTCCTCTTTGAACTTGAATCGCTGAGCGAAGTGTGCCCGGATGTCTTGGAATGGCGGGCGTCCGCGCGGCGTCCGGGCTATGACCGCGTGCTCCAGAGGACGACAGGAGATCAGGACTTCTTCGTGGGAGAAGATAGTGGCGGGCTCGCCTGCGTCGGTGAAAGCTGGGGCGTGGATGGACAGAGGGAGGGATGGAGGGGTGAAGGACTGGTGGACAACTTGGGCGAAGGAGGGCCCGACCGAGACAAAGGAGGGAGGGCCAAAAGGATCACGGGCACCACCGCCTCCACCAGACGACAACGCATGGGGAGCCGCAGCGGACAGATGCGCACCAAGATGAAGCCCATGCTGAGTAGGGAGGGAGCTGGAGCCCGGTGCCACCAGCGCGGAGGCGGCAAGAGATACCTGCTGCATGGAAGAAGGCAGCACGCTGGGGGTTGGGGACAGGGAAGCCACAAAGGGATCCGACGAGGGTGCAGCTCCCAGAACAGAGGAGCTTGCGCCAAGAAATAGGGGATCATTTTTAGCTCCTCTCCCATCATGAACAGTGCAGGTCAACGGGCAAAAGGAGTCAACAGTCGAAGTCACCGAGAGGGAGAAGTTTGGCACAGGAGGGGAGGGCCCCGAGGACAGTAAATGCGAGGAAGGAGGATGGGCGATGAACGGTAGAGATGGGGCCAAAGGAGGTGGCGTGTTGGCATGGGGAAAAATGTGGCACGCTGGAGTTGGTGGCGGAGCAGACATGGAGCCTCGAGGGACCTCGCCGTGAGGGGAAGAGGTGGCCGGAGGAGAAGACCAGGTGCCGGAGACGAAGGACGGGGCAGGACCGCTAACCGGAGGGGAGGTGTGGCAAGCAGAAGAGACACAGCCAGGGGCTGGGGAGGCCACGCCACCTGCGGTCGAACCCTCCACAGCACCACAGAACAAACCGGAGGTGGCCACGTCCACAGCTAGCGAAGGCAGAGGGGGGCCCACGGGCGGTGGAGCTGCATCAGGAGGACACCCAGAGCGGCCAAGCACGACGACGAGGGGCACCACAGCTTCACCACCATCCACGGGGGAGCCCAGGCCAACAGGTGAAGGGAGAACGGAGTTCTCCCAACAGCCTGGGGGGGAACCGACGACGGCAGAAGCGGGCACGGGGAGGCCTCCCAGCGGAAGAGGGGGGGGAGGAGGGGAGGAGGGAGGCGCAAGGCCTCCCTCCCCACCGCCCACCATCACCGGAGGTCAAGCACTTAGGACGGAGGCAGCCCACGGCAGGGAAAAGCAAACGCAGGGAGGAGGCCTGCGGGAGGGAAACGGGGACTCTCTCCATTACCTTCTCATACCCCTTGGCATTCCTCTTGCCCGAAGCGGGCTCATCACCCCCCGTTGTCGGAGTGTTTTACAAATATTTTCGAGACTTTGATGGCCACTCACGCATTGCAGCTACCTCCGGTTGTGCCTTGCCGACCCACGGTCGAGAATTTACTTCAGTTTTGTGAATATCACCGACAACAGGGGCATTTGGTTGAGGATTGCCCCGAGTTCTGGGATTATGTTTATGATTTGGAAGACAAGAAGAGGATTGATTGGTCCGCTATTCACAAGGTCATTTTATATCTTCATAGCAAGCAGTAACATGAAGAAGCGCCGTCTAGGTAGCCGACTCCGTCACTACAAGGCCAGGGGCGCCCCTGTAATTCTTCGTCTAATGCTGCGCTCGGTCCGTCATCTATCCCTTCACCTACTCCACCACCCGGTCCATCACCCATTCCCTCACCTAGTTCGTCGCCTATCCCTGCCTACCTCATCATCCGCTCCATTGCCTACCTCATCACCCGCTCCATTGCCTATCCTATCTAATATTCCTACCCCATCTTCACAACCTCCACAAACCCAAGCCATTGCTCAGGCTAGTGTTACCCCTCTTCCTCCACTCCCGTTGTCACCGCCACTTCTACACCCAACGCCGCCCAACACGTCATGTCGATACGTCGACGGTGGGCGCCGCGATCCTCCTCTTCATCTTCTCCATCACCGACACCACCTCCACTACCCCCGTTGCCTGCATCACCATCTCCACCACGCTCACCATTGCCTAACCCTCCATCACTTTTTCCACCTCCTCTCCCCAAATCACCTAATCCACTACCTCCACCGCCTTCATCATTTCCGCCACCATCTTCGCCTCTTCCTCCATCTCCGCCATTACCTTCGCCCGAGCCCGAGCAAGCTTCACCTTTGCTCCCACCTACACCTCCACCTTCACCTTTGCCTTCACTCGAGCCCATCATTGCCGTATTGCCTTTGCGTTCACTTGACATCACCATCCCCGTTGAAGCCTCAACGCCTTCCAAACCTACTACCTCCACTCCACCTACTTCCGCCCCACGGAGTGGGTGTGCGTTGCCTATGGTGCCCCTTGGGTTTGGTCCCCAGGGAGACGATGAGCCGAGTCAGGACAGTTCGATGCCGATTCTGCACTTCAAGCTTCAAGATTTCATCTGCCACATGCTGATCTTTGTCCTGGTCCCTGGCTATTTTGGGGATGTTGTGCCTATTTTTTCGAAGATAGTTGCTAACAGGAGTTCCCTTGCACTAGTGCTAGTTTCTTCTCAAGCGAGGCCGGTGGCAATCTCATTTCTCTCCAGTGGGTTCATTGTTGATGCTGTTATTTCTTCTCGCTCTATTTCCATTCAGATTGCTGGACAAGAGAGGGTCTCTACCCACATTGTGCTAACTCACACGGCTGTCAGGAAAGTTGTAACACCCAGAATTTTCTTAAAATACTAATTAAATAGCCTCACGCCTAATTTCTTAATATTTTATTAATTTATAAAAGAGGTCAAATTGTAAGAAATTCATAAAAATATGAAAAAAATTTCATAAGGAGAACGAAGTGTTTAGCAATAATGACAACTAGGCCAACCTCTAATAAAAATGGTATTAGGCCGAATTACGGAATCTTGGCTGAAATTCGTCACTTTTATTGGGTTAACCTAGATTGATCAAATTCTCACCCAATTCTTACCCAATCAAGCCCAAACCAAGCCCAATGGTTAGATCTATCTTAGAGGCTCGTTTTGCCTTTGAAACCCTAGACTCTAGAGCCTTCCAGTGGCGGCGGCGGCGGCGTGGATTAGGTCGAGGATCGAAGTTTTCGCCGATTTTATTTCCTTGGACTCTTGAGTCTAATTCGATCTCTAGAAGCCTCTTCAACCATTTTAAGTAGACGGCTTTGGCGACCTAGAAACCCTATTTGACGTTCCAACTGGTGGCGCGAGGTTTCGTGGACGAACCTAGGAGAATTTCAGAGTTTGGCGGCGGCACACATTAGGGTTCTGGCGAGCGCGTCTTCCCTTCTCTTCCTTGATTAAGGTAGGTTTCTCTCAGGCCCAACCTAATTAAATAATATGGATAGATAGATCTCGTCCTTAGCTTTCCTTTGAGTATAATTTGCCTAATTTTGGCTATCTAATTTGGGCGTATTCCTAGTTTTATGTAGGGCATGTAATTAGGGTTTTACTCACGTTCGCTTTTGTTAAGTTTACAGCACGTAATCATAGTGGAATCTTTAAATTGACCATACCCTGATGGACGTTTTTGAGTTACCTACGTTTTGATAGTAAATAGCTTAATTTTCATGCTATATCCATGTTTCAATCATGCTTTTATTGGACCGATGTCTTATTTTTCATGTTTTGGGTTCGGGTTGGACTAAACGGTCGTTCCAGGGACCGCCAGGCGTCTAGCGGTCGTACGATAGACCGGTTGCCCTGGTCTAGCGGCCCAACGACAGACCGTTTCTATCCAGCAAATTTTTAAAATAAAAAAGGTTTTTTCCAGAGCGTAAGCGGCCCTTCGCTTGACCATTTATGGTCTCTGGCGGTCTGTTCTATGACCATTTTTTTACCCTATTTTCAGTGGCGTGATCTAAAATATATCAGCATGTTATATCTGATTAGTACATTTGTTGGTCAGGGTTCAACGCACTATAATTAGGGATTATGGAATACTTGAACTAAGTGAGACTTTTTCCTTAATAATTGCACCTTTCATGTCCATCCCTCATATCTTTTGTGATGATTAAAGAAGGAAGTAGATTAATGCCTTGGTTTAATTCTTATACTTGTCATGAATAAATTTAGAATTTGTTTTAAGGTCTCACCACTCCGGTGGAGGTGACTGGACCGATTACGTTCATTTTCCGCTTGATTTGTTAGCCTAAATCTTGAGCAATGAATGCCTCTCCGTCGGATACTCCTTCCGCCGGACTAGGTATTCTTGTTTCAAGGCCTCTGTAAGCCCCCGCGAGTCTGGGATTCCCATTAGGACGCCGGGCAGGTTGTACCATTAAAGCTTGTACCAAGGATTTTATAATGGGTAGGCCAAGTTGCTGGACCTACTGGTCTGGGACAGCATGCGGTCGTGCCTAGGACCGCAAGCCAACCCAAGCTGCCATCTCTATGACCATTTGATCAGTCTTTGGGCTGGTTAGTGGGTCTGACCTGTTATGATTTTTAGGTCATTTTTAAGCATGATCTTTAGCTAATTGAGACCTCTCACTTGACCCTGGGAGTGAGGACCATACCTTGGCTTGGTCAAGTCATACCTCTGGTCAAGTAGGGACCTATTTCAAGTCGATTTTTGATCTCCGGTGGTCCGGCTTCTTAGCGGTCACATGGGAGACCATTTTCAGGCTGCATGCGGTCCAACGATAGACTATTTTGTGCATTCTGGCTTGACCCATTGAGGCAAACGTGGTGGTCCTGTGCTAGACCGTTTATTTCCCTTTGCGGTTCCTTATTGGGCTGTAAACAGTCCTTGATTTAGTAATTCCTTCATGATTTTTGTGATGAACAAATGATTGTGATAGTCCATCGAGACTATTGTTCCAGTCCTATCATCTATTAAATTGGGCCAGTGTGCCTGTTCTAGTTCTTTCTTCCAAATTTATTTGGGAAATTCTTGATCTTAGAAGATAGATTTCATGAACTTAATCTTGGAACCTCCTGACCGAATTACTTGAATGTCTAGACAATTACTTGGGATCGATGATCCACTTAACCAATGCCAAGGCATCATTTGAGGGCCCAGTCTGGTCCTGGGAGGAGCACCCGAAAGTACTTGTGCCCCAGGGAGTTTGTAATGACTAGGTGTGGCATTGCACCAAGTGCTTGTTAAACGCGTGGTCTATGACATTCTATGACATTCATTCAAATTGTTCTTGCTTGGAAAACTCTTAACTTGTTATACTTGCGTGCTTGTCGGCCAAACATTTGAATGTTATTTCTATAATTCATTCTCTAAGTTAGTTTGTTCGTTACTTGATCAGCTATGTTCAATTCTTATAGCAATGAATATGAAAAATGGTTAATTACTTAAATTTTACCTGATGATAGAGTGTAATTCCTACTGAGCTTTTGCTCACCCCCTTTTTGTTTTCAATCCTTTTCAGGTAGCACAGATGAGGATGTGCACACCGATGGGAACGGGAGCGAGTAGCCATGGAGCGAGCCTTTTTTAGTGTGTTTTAGTCAAATGTCTTAGTTATGTTGAGTCCGGATCGATGTAATTTTCCGTTCTTTTAGTCGATGTAATAGACAGTTAAGTCAACAAGAGTCATTGTAATAAGTATGACTTTGATATTTAAGTAAGTTGGTTTTTTTTCTTAATTTATTACTGGAATCTTAGCCTGTGTTATCTTGTGGCATGAATGCTCTGGTTGACATGAATGATTATACCTGGTGCGTACCGACTTTCCGCATCGGGGCGTGATAGTTTTTGTGGTATCAGAGCCTAGGTTTTCTAAGTCCTAGGTATCTAAGTGGTGTCATGGAACCCATGAACTTGTTAAAGTCTAAGGTCCAACCTGGTGAGATCAGGTAGAGATTTGGGTTAAGTTAATTAAAGAACTTTAAAATATTCCCGCTAGAGTGGTTCTAACTTATATTTTTCATCTAGGAACTCGTTTTGATGGCAGCTGAATGCGCACAATGGAGGGATATGCAACGCACATTACAGGGTTTGACGCAGGCCCTTCAACAAGTGGCGCAAGGTAGAGCGGCGCATCAAGGAGCTGGCAATCTCCATCAGAATTTCCAAGGTTTGAATCCCCCTTGATTTGGCGGTTCTACGGATCCACACGAGGTCGATCACTGGCTGAAAGAGATAGAGCGAGCTTTTAGAGTTATGCAGTGCGGAGACCAAGACCGAGTTCTCTTAGCAACCTTCCAGCTGGAACGTGAGGCACGTGCTTGGTGGGAAGCCGTGGAAGCTACATTGGGCAATAGGCATGCGACGTGGGAAGAATTCAAAGAACATTTTAATAACAAGTATTTTTCAGATCGTGTGCAAGAGAAGAAAGAGACGGAGTTCACTACCCTTAAGCAGAGGAGTTTATCTGTTGCCGAGTATGAGGCACAATTTGCCAGATTGTCCCGTTATGCGACTCATTTGGTATCTACTAATAAAATGAAGGCTAAGCGATTTCTGAACGGCTTGAAGTTACAGTATATCAACCAGCTGGCACCCTTTGAGATCAATACTTATGCCGAAATAGTCAGGAAGGCCCAAGTCCTTGAAGATACTATGGAAATGACAGACCGGATCAGAGGTCGAGACAAGAAAAGGGAGCAGACTACTAGCTCCAAGAGTTTTAAACCCTTTAATGGCAAGAAGAGGCCCAATGGCGGGCCGAGTAATTCGAAGGACAAGAAGCCGAAGGAAGGAGAAAAAAGTACAGGATTGGCCACTCCATCCAAAGCAATCTGCAAGTATTGTGACCACCCAGGTCACAAGATGGAAGAATGTTGGCGCAAGGTAGGTGCCTGTTTACGTTGCGGTAGCAGGGACCACCGTATTCTCGAATGTCCCCTTCTGTCAGATCAAGCTACATCTGGCAAGCCACAAGAAGGTCAGAAGCGGCAGGGCAAGCTCCAAGCCCTACATGAAACTGAGACAGAAGCCACCGAGGAAGGTGGATTGGTTGAAGGTACACTTGTTGTTTTCAATAAGCCGGCATTTGTGCTCTTTGATACTGGAGCAATGCATTCTTTTATTTCTCAAGGTTTTGCAAAATCCTTATCTGTGAAACCGGTGTCGATGAACTTTCATTTCGAAATATCAACCCCTGTTGGTTCGGGTTCTGCTATAAATCATTATTATCCCTCTAGTCAGATTTTGGTGGGTGATCAGGATATGCCAGTCGATTTAGTCTGTATGAAGATGAAGGATTATGATGTGATTCTAGGAGCAAATTGGCTAGCTAAATATGAGGCTAGTGTCCATTGTAAATCTGGCTCCGTGACTTTCTCCGGTAAACCCAGACTTTCTTTTGTTGGGGTTAGACACTCTAGGTCTGTGCCACTTATTTCGGCACTTTGATTTGAGAAGTTGGTAAGAAAAGGATGTCAGGCATTTTTAGCCTTGGTCTCTCTGACCGACAAGAAGGAGTTGGAATTAAAGGACATCCCCATTGTCCGAGATTATCGAGATGTGTTTATTGAAGACTTTCCAGGACTTCCACCAGATAGGGAGGTAGTCTTCTCTACTGATCTAGTACCCAGTGCATCCCCAGTTTCTAAGGCTCCGTATCGTATGTCTCCTACGGAGTTAAGAGAATTAAAAGTGCAATTACTGAACTTGCTTGAGAAAGGATTCATTCGTCCAAGTACATCCCCGTGGGGAGCCCCAGTATTGTTTGTAAGCAGAAGGACCGATCGCTTAGATTGTGCATTGACTATCGTCAACTGAATCAGCTTACCGTTAAGAATAAGTATCTGTTGCCAAGAATTGATGAGTTGTTCGACCAGATAGCATGAGCACAATACTTTTTCAAGATTGATCTTCGATCGGGGTATCACCAATTACGAATCAAGAGCGAAGATATTCTTAAGACAACATTCAGAAGTAGGTATGGGCATTTCGAATTCATAGTAATGCCTTTTGGACTAACAAATGCTCCTGCAGCTTTCATGCAGCTAATGAACAATGTGTTCTGACCCTACTTAGATCAGTGGGTCGTGGTATTCATCGATGATATTTTAATATACTCCAAGAGCAAGAAGGAGCATGAAGAGCATTTGAGGATGGTGTTGCAGATATTGAGAGATCATCAGTTATATGCCAAGTTTAGTAAATGTGAATTTTGGTTGCAAGAAGTGTCTTTTCTTGGACACATTATTATTAAAGATGGGATTTTGGTAGATCCTTCTAAAGTGGAAGAAGTAAGAAATTGGGATAGACCTACAAATGTGACCGAAGTGAGAAGTTTTCTAGGTCTCGCAGGCTACTATCGGAGATTCATCAAGGATTTCTCCAAGATTGCGGTACCTTTGACCCGATTAACCCACCAGGAGAATCAATTTGAGTGGTCAGAAGACTGTGAATGAAGCTTTCAGACTCTGAAGGAATGTTTGACCACTGTCCCTATTTTAGCTTTGCCTTCTGGAGAAGGAGGATTTGAAGTTTTTACTGACACCTCGGGCATTGGCCTAGGTTGTGTGCTTATGCATCATGGTAAAGTGATAGCTTACTCTTCTAGACAGCTAAAGAAGCATGAAGAAAATTACACTGTCCATGATCTGGAACTCGCTGCTGTGGTTTTTGCCTTAAAGATTTGGAGGCACTACTTGTATGGAGAAACTTTTAAGATATTTTCTGATCATAAGAGTCTTAAGTATCTGTTCCCTCAGAAGAAGCTTAATATGAGGCAGAGAAGATGACTCGAATATTTAAAGGATTTTGAATTCTCCATAGAATATCATCCTGGTAAAGGCAATGTTGTGGCAGATGCTTTAAGTCGCAAGTCGATAGCAAAATTATCTAGTCTTGTGTTGCAAGAATGGAGACTGTTGGAACAGTTGACTAATCTAGACCTTAATGTTAGCAAGGATCGAGTCATGATAGCTCAGGTTCAACTTCGCCCTGAGCTGTTAGTGGAAATTAAGACTCTGCAAGATAACGATCCTATGATAGTCGAGATCAAAGAAAGTCTGAGCAATAGACCAGATTTTGGATTGGCCGATGATGGCAGATTGTTATTTCGAGAAAGAACATGCGTTCCTGATATAGCCGAAGTGAAAAGCAAGATTTTAGAAGAAGCCCATAGATCCAAGTATACCATTCACCCTGGAGCCACTAAGATGTACATGGATTTAAAGAGGCCCTTTTGGTGTCCGAATATGAAGCGGGAAGTGGCAGAGTTCATAAGTAAATGTTTGATATGCCAACAAGTGAAGGCTGAGCATTTCAAGCCTGCCGGAAAGTTAAAACCGCTCGATATATCACAATAGAAGTGGGAAAGCATCGACATGGATTTTATAATGGGTTTACCAAGAACTCGTGGAGGTTTTGATGCAATATGGGTAATTGTGGACATATTGACTAAGTTGGCGCATTTCTTATCCATCAAGTCGAAGTGGACAGCGGATGTTTTGGCTACTCTTTACATGAAAGAGGTTATGAGATTGCATGGTATACCCATGAGCATTGTGTCAGACAGAGATCCCAGATTCACTTCCCATTTCTGGAAAGGATTGCAGGAATCCTTAGGTACTCGTCTAAACTTAAGCACGGCATTTCATCCTCAGACAGATGGGCAGACTGAGAGAACTATTCAGATTGTTGAAGACATGTTAAGGGCTTGCATAATCAACTTTGGCGGTAGTTGGCATGAGCATTTGGCCCTGATAGAATTTGCTTACAATAACAATTATCAGTCTAGCATTCAGATGGCACCATTCGAAGCTCTCTATGGAAGAAGTTGTCGCTCACCTCTATGCTGGAGTGAAGTTGGTGAGAAACAATGGATGGGACCAGATCTTGTCTCAGAATCTTCTAAGAACATTCAGATTATTAGAAACCGTTTGCAAGTAGCACAATCCCGACAAAAGAGTTATGCAGATGTTCGAAGAAGAGATTTAGAATTTCGGGTAGGAGAACATGTATTCTTGAAAGTCTCTCATGCAAGAGAAATTCAAAGGTTTGGAATTCATGACAAGTTAAGCTCGAGAATTGTTGGACCATTTGAGGTACTAGAAAGAGTGGGTGAGGTTGCCTATAGATTGGCCCTACCACCTCAATTATCAGGTGTTCATAATGTCTTCCATGTGTCTATGCTGAGGAAGTATGTGTACGACCCGTCTCATATTATCCAGCACGCAGACTTAGAGCTCAAAGAAGATTTATCTTATGAAGAGAAGCCTGTTAAAATATTAGATCGGAAGCTATAGCAACTCAGGAATCAGTCGATTCCGATGATCAAGGTCCAGCGGAGTCGACGTGGAGCGGAAGAAGCTACTTGGGAATTTGAGGAAGCAATCAAGAGGCAATATCTCGATTTATTCCAAGGTCAGTTTCTATGATTCGTCACCCCTACAAAAGGTTCGGTGAATTTGGGGGACCAAATTCCTTAAAGTGGGGGAGGGTGTAACACCCAGAATTTTCTTAAAATACTAATTAAATAGCCTCACGCCTAATTTCTTAATATTTTATTAATTTATAAAAGAGGTCAAATTGTAAGAAATTCATAAAAATATGAAAAAAATTTCATAAGGAGAACGAAGTGTTTAGCAATAATGACAACTAGGCCAACCTCTAATAAAAATGGTATTAGGCCGAATTACGGAATCTTGGCTGAAATTCGTCACTTTTATTGGGTTAACCTAGATTGATCAAATTCTCACCCAATTCTTACCCAATCAAGCCCAAACCAAGCCCAATGGTTAGATCTATCTTAGAGGCTCGTTTTGCCTTTGAAACCCTAGACTCTAGAGCCTTCCAGTGGCGGCGGCGGCGGCGTGGATTAGGTCGAGGATCGAAGTTTTCGCCGATTTTATTTCCTTGGACTCTTGAGTCTAATTTGATCTCTAGAAGCCTCTTCAACCATTTTAAGTAGACGGCTTTGGCGACCTAGAAACCCTATTTGACGTTCCAACTGGTGGCGCGAGGTTTCGTGGACGAACCAAGGAGAATTTCAGAGTTTGGCGGCGGCACACATTAGGGTTCTGGCGAGCGCGTCTTCCCTTCTCTTCCTTGATTAAGGTAGGTTTCTCTCAGGCCCAACCTAATTAAATAATATGGATAGATAGATCTCGTCCTTAGCTTTCCTTTGAGTATAATTTGCCTAATTTTGGCTATCTAATTTGGGCGTATTCCTAGTTTTATGTAGGGCATGTAATTAGGGTTTTACTCACGTTCGCTTTCATTAAGTTTACAACATATAATCATAGTGGAATCTTTAAATTGACTATACCCTGATGGACGTTTTTGAGTTACCTACGTTTTGATAGTAAATAGCCTAATTTTCATGCTATATCCATGTTTCAATCATGCTTTTATTGGACCGATGTCTTGTTTTTCATGTTTTGGGTTCGGGTTGGACTAAACGGTCGTTCCAGGGACCGCCAGGCGTCTAGCAGTCGTACAATAGATCATTTGCCATGGTCTAGAGGCCCAACGATAGACCGTTTCTATCCAGCGAATTTTTAAAATCAAAAAGGTTTTTTCCAGAGAGTAAGCGGCCCTTCGCTTGACCATTTATGGTCTCTGGCGGTCTGTTCTATGACCATTTTTTTACCCTATTTTCAGTGGCGTGTTCTAAAATATATCAGCATGTTATATCTGATTAGTACATTTGTTGGTCAGGGTTCAACGCACTATAATTAGGGATTATGGAATACTTGAACTAAGTGAGACTTTTTCCTTAATAATTGCACCTTTCATGTCCATCCCTCATATCTTTTGTGATGATTAAAGAAGGAAGTAGATTAATGCCTTGGTTTAATTCTTATACTTGTCATGAATAAATTTAGAATTTGTTTTAAGGTCATACCACTCCAGTGGAGGTGACGGACCGATTACGTTCGTTTTCCGCTTGATTTGTTAGCCTAAATCTTGAACAATGAATGCCTCTCCGTCGGATACTCCTTCCGCCGGACTAGATATTCTTGTTTCAAGGCCTCTGTAAGCCCCCGCGAGCTTGGGATTCCCACTAGGACGCCGGGCAGGTTGTACCATTAAAGCCTGTACCAAGGATTTTATAATGGGCAAACCAAGTTGCTGGACCTGCTGGTCTGGGACAGCATGCGGTCGTGCCTAGGACCGCAAGCCAACCCAAGCGACCATCTCTATGACTGTTTGATCAGTCTTTGGGCTGGTTAGTGGGTCCGACCTGTTATGATTTTTAGGTCATTTTTAAGCATGATCTTTAGCTAATTGAGACCTCTCACTTGACCCTGGGAGTGAGGACCATACCCTGGCTTGGTCAAGTCATACCTCTGGTCAAGTAGGGACCTATTTCAAGTCGATTTTTGATCTCCGGTGGTCTGGCTTCTTAGCGATGACATAGGAGACCGTTTTCAGGCTGCATGCGGTCCAACGATAGACCGTTTTGTGCATTCTGGCTTGACCCGTTGAGGTAAACGTGGCCGGGAATGTGGCGGTCCTGTGCTAGACCGTTTATTTCCCTTTGCGGTTCCTTATTGGGCCGTAAGCAGTCCTTGATTTAGTAATTCCTTCGTGATTTTTGTGATGAACAAGTGATTGTGATAGTCCATCGAGACTATTGTTCCAGTCCTATCATCTATTAAAGTGGGCCAGTGTGCCTGTTCTAGTTCTTTCTTCCAAATTTATTTGGGAAATTCTTGATCTTAGAAGATAGGTTTCATGAACTTAATCTTGGAACCTCGTGGCTGAATTACTTGAATGTCTAGACAATTACTTGGCATCGATGATCCACTTAACCAATGCCAAGGCATCATTTGAGGGCCCAGTCTGGTCCTAGGAGGAGCGCCTGAAAGTACTTGTGCCCCAGGGAGTTTGTAATGACTAGGTGTGGCATTGCACCGAGTGCTTGTTAAACGCGTGGTCTATGACATTCTATGACATTCATTCAAATCTTTCTTGCTTGGAAAATTCTTAACTTGTTATACTTGCGTGCTTGTCGGCCAAACATTTGAATGTTATCTCTACAATTCATTCTCTAAGTTAGTTTGTTCGTTACTTGTTCAGCTATGTTCAATTCTTATAGCAATGAATATGAAAAATGGTTAATTACTTAAATTTTGCCTGATGATAGAGTGTAATTCCTACTGAGCTTTCGCTCACCCCTTTTTTGTTTTCAATCCTTTTCAGGTAGCACGGATGAGGATGTGCACACCGATGGGAACGGGAGCGAGTAGCCGTGGAGCGATCCTTTTTAGTGTGTTTTAGTCAAATGTCTTAGTTATGTTGCATCCGGATTGATGTAATTTTCCGTTCTTTTAGTCGATGTAATAGACAGTTAAGTCCACAAGAGTTGTTGTAATAAGTATAACTTTGATATTTAAGTAAGTTGGTTTTTTTCTTAATTTATTACAGGAATCTTAGCCTGTGTTATCTTGTGGCATGAATGCTCTGGTTGACATGAATGATTATAACTGGCGCGTACCGACTTTCCGTATCGGGGCGTGACAAAAGTTATGCATTCTATGTTCAAGGGGCAATTGGTCGTGAAGGGGCGTGATCTCGCGCTTGTCCTGAGCTGGGAGGATGATCACCGAATAGTGAACTGCAGAGAAAGGGAAACAGATCAGGAGGCCCAGGGATGGTTCCCTGGGGAAAACCCTCTGATGCCTAAGTCAGTAGAGCAATGGTGGAAGATATGAAGGGAGGTAGAAAGACGTGCACAAGATCCCCCAACACCAAGGTGGTGAAGTGGTTCCTGCTCAGGAGTTTTTAGGCGTGTATTGCCCTTACCTTCCACTGGAGGGAGTCCCTGGTTAATATAGTGTGCTCATCTTATGAGTCTCGTAAGCTGAGGAGTTTCAGGCGGGAGTTACGTCCTCATCGTGGGATCTTTACATCCTCATCGTGGGATCATGGGTCCCTTATCCTCCTAAACTCTTGCTCATAAAGGACTCTCAACGGCAGCGTGGATAAGCAATCGTCAGTCGGTCCGAGCATAAAAGGTGCCAACCCTGTCCGGGCGATAGGCATAGCTCGGATGGAGTCAGGTCGGAGTGGGCGCAGAGCGCTTACCTCTATCCCGATGAAGGGCTAACTCGGACATGGGTCTTCCTCCGTCCTGACGCTCGGGCCTCCCGAGCCTGAGGGCCGCCGAGGAAGGATGGGATCCCGAGTAACCTTTATTGGGCTTTTTAGCCCAAGTGGGCCCTATGGGGCTGTCACTTGGATGAGCCGAGCCTCGTTTGGTCCTGATGGACCTAGTTCGGCTGCTCTTAGATGGGTTACAAAAATCCCCCTCTCCACTTATCCCCCCTACTCCCGAGCTTTCGTAAGCTCGGAAGAGTAGCTGTTTGGGGTTTTGGACCAGCGTGGCTCAGGTGGGTGGAGATCTGGCGGTGTTAGGAAGCCACGTGTCGTGGTCACCTGGGCCCGTGTTAATGATAATCCTGACGGATTTGAACTGAAGGGGCCCCCTTTTCTGGGAGGTCGGAACGACGCGCCGCCTCCCGCGTGAGGATATAGGCGTTGGGCGCTTGTTGTCATTCCAGACTCCCTCCATCTTTACGGTTTTGGCTCTCCTCCATTCTTGCTTTTGGGGCTCTTCGATGCGTCGTGAAGACGTGACGGAAGAGCAGAGGCTTGCAGCGGCATTCGAGGAGTTGGCGGAGATAACCGCGGAGGCAGTCCAGCGGCTTCCTCCTCCCTTAGAATCTTTAGGGTCTCGAGATCGCCTCTCCTCAGATTCTTCTCCGGATTCCATGGCGGACCAGCGCTCGGAGGCTGAGGAGTGGGAGGACGAGCCTGTGGCGAGGGCGCCGGTTCCAAACTGTAGCGAACTGGGGGAGGCGGATGTGAGAAGGCTGGAGCACCAGTATCGCCTGCCCCACAAGTTCTGCTTTGCCGCGGCTTCTCCATACGAGACGAGCCTGGACTCTCGTACATGCCACATCTGTACTTTTCTTCTGTCGTGGAAGGGTGGATTCCGCCTCCCTTTCGAACCTTTTATTCTTCAGCTTCTCAATTTTTTCCTGTTGGCACCCATTCAGTTGGTAGCCAACTCTTATCTCCTTCTTTCCACCTTCCGCATTCTCTGCCGCCAGTGCGGAGTTCCTCCTTCCTTGGACATCTTTCACTATTTTTTTGAGTTGAAAGCACATCCTTCGACCGGGAAGGGCTTCTATTTCATCCAGGCGAGGCGGAATAGGAGTTGCATCTCCTTGGCGGCGAAGGATTCTTCGCATACGGGGTGGAAGACTCAATTCTTCTGGGTGGGGATTTGTTCGGTGGAGGAAATTGGAGGTGTCCAGTAATCCCCAATTTCCACCCGAATATCCCTCCCAGGCAGGATGAGTTCCCTCCTCATGTGGAGGAATACGCAGCCATCTTGCTGAAGCACCGCCAATCCACCGAAGAGCTGGTTACTCCAGAGAATATCGAGTGGTGTCTTCTTACGTGGCTACATCCGTCGGGCTCAGGTGCCACAAACTAGATTCTCCTTTGGATGTGGGGGTCATTCTTCTTTTCCTGAACATGTCTTCCTCTTCGTGCAGACACCAGGCGGGAGGCTCTGAAGGAGGCCGCAGAGGTGATCGAGCTTGGTGATGACTCGGCTGTTGACGAATCGGCTGCTCCCGTGGGTCGCTCCCGAACCAGAGATAAGGTCAAGGGAGCGGCCCAGGGTGAATCTTCCAGACCGCGAGGATTCAAGCGCAAGGACCCCGTGGAGGGTATGATCCGGGCTGCCGCGAGGGCCAGGAAGTGGGCCAAGAAGGCCGGAGTCGTACCCGTGGTTGAGGCGACCTTACCGCGGCTCGCCCCTCCGCCGAGCCTTATGGGGCCGACCCTACCGGGCGAGCTCTCCCACCCGCCGAGCCAGAGGGGGCCGAAGAGGTTGGGGCTTCCCCTGCGGGCGACGACGATGCGGGCTCGGCTCTTCCTTCGGCCGGGACCGAGGGGGCCGAGGGTGCTCCTGCGACTGGCAGCGGTGCCGACCCGGCTCTCCCCTCGGCAGGAGCCGAGGGGGCCGTGGCCGAAGCGGGGGATGCTGGGACCGTGGCCGAGGCTAGCGCTTCAGGCGGTGGTGTAGGCACCGAGCCAAACCAGGTTGAGGGGTCGCAAGAGAATCCGACCGAGGCGCGAGAGGCGACCGAGGTTGAGGCTCGGTCCGAGCCACTCGGTGGGGCGCCGGGCGATGGGGGGTTCTCCGTTCCGACGGACTTGGAGAGGCTTGGTATCTCGGGCCCTCTGCACCAGGTATGCCGCGGTATAGCCGTGAGGGTGAGGGGGGGAGGTAGGCAGTACTCTCCGTCCACGGCTCTCGCTGGGGTTATGGAGGGCGGCCTGGCCCAGATGGGGGCTGCTCTGGCAGAAGCGTACGCTCGATCAGAGTGGGAGCAAGCGAACCTGGCCTGGACCCTCGGTGGGTCTGACAGGAGGTTGGCTCGGCTCGTCGAGGAGCGTGATGGGCTTCGGCGGGAGCTTTCCTCAGTCAGGGAGCTGGTACGGTCGAGCGAAGTGGAGACCCGGGCGCTAGCCGAGCAGCTAGCCAAGGCCCGTGAATCGCTCGAGAGGAAGAACCGGCTTCTTGAAGAGGAGCGCCTTGCACGCGTTGAGCTGGATGGCCGGTGGGAGACCGAGGGTGCCGAGCTAGTAGACCGAGTGGAGGAAGCCGAGCGCCTTTGGCGGGATGCCGAGGCTGATCGGGTCGAGGCGGAGAAGCAGGTGGCGGAGGATGAAGAGCGGACGGCTGAGGCCCAGCGAAAGTCGGCCGAGGCAGAGTGGAGGGAGGCCGAGCTCGCTGGTAGGGTGGGATCGGCCGGGGCGGAGTCTCTCGAGCACTACAAGAGCTCAGAGGCCTACCGGGTCGACCTTAAGGAGGCTGCCCTCCCCTACTACGAGCTAGGACTTGACCGGGGCATCCGCAAGGGGTTCAAGCAGGGCTACGACCAGGCCGTCTCTTATGCCGAGGAGCAGGCGTCTGGAGTAGTTGACTTCCCGTCCGGGCAATGTTATGACTCGGACTTGTCATCCTCTAGTTCCTCTGCTTCGGCACAGGATGAAGAGGATCAGGGGGGCTCATCATTCGAGGGGTCGCCAACTCCGGATGCCTCGGGAGGGCACGCAACCGAGGCAGTTCCCACACCGGTGGGGTCAGTGCCAGGGTCAGCCGTCACCGAGGATGCCGGGGGCAGACCGCTCGAGCCCTCTACTTCCGGGCTTCAAGATGGGCCGGAGGCCTGATGTATCTGCTTCGCTTCCTCTTTTTGTATGCCTTTTTCCTTTTTGAAGGAAAAAAATTTCTCTTTTGTGTAGAAATAAATAAGGCAGTAGCGTTATGATGGAGACTTATCTGTTCCGTATCGCCATTGCCGTATTTTATTCAGCTTATCTGCGGTGGTTGGAAAGAGCCGATACTTTCTGCGTGGATCTCTCCTGATGGTTGGGTGAGCGTCTGACAGGGTGTCTTTCCATTTTCTCATGCTTTGAATGCCTGACCGCTTCGTGTATCCTGCTGGGGCGGAGGATGAGAAGTTTGAGGTGACCATTCATAGGGAGAAATCACTTTGGCGTGTTTTCGAGGAGAGAATCATTTAAGGCAAATAGCCTCCCTTTGCCTATAAAAGGTCTGAAGGGCGTCTCTTCCTCTCCACCGCTTAGGGGTTTCCCTGACAGTCTTTCCTCATTCCTTCTTCACGTAGCGTTGTGCCATTGTATTTGGAGCATGGATGACACTCTGGAAGATGAGGCTGCCGACGACGGGGGGCGGAGAGTTCTTGCTGCTTTGGATTTGAAGAGGGTTCGACGGCCGGCGAACAGACATGAAGAGGGTTCGATGTGTGGAGGCACGTCGTCTTCCTTTTATCAGTTCTGGCGGCGCTTGCAGGGGGGTGAGATGGTGGACGGATGGGGGCATCAAACATCCCAGCCGCCCGTCCCTTCCTGCTCGCTTCACGGAGGGGAGGAGGAAACCAACTAAGCTCCCTCCTTTCCGGGCCTTCCCCTGCCTCCTCGTCCAGCTCTGCTGGTTTCTTTTTCTTTCTCGCAGCCTCTTTTTCCCTCTTCTGCTCTGCTCCTCCTTTATTTCACTCTTCGGAGGGTGCCTGCACTCTCTGTCTTTTAAAGAGTTGGCAGGTTGGCGGGAAGGATGCTTTCATATGCCTTCCCTCTCCCCCTTCTCTTCTAAGTTCAACTTGGAAGGTAGCCTTCTCCTTCCTAATCCCTCTGTCACCTTTGTCCCGAGCTGCCCGAGGCAACGGGGTTGACTATCCTTTATCCGAGCCAGTTTCTACACGAGCCAGAGTCAGTGGCTGGACGCAGGAAGGTCATCTGAGTCAACCGAGCGATGGGCTCATACGACGGCGTCAGATGGATTTTTTACTTTTTTGACATGTAATTTCTTGGCTTTGGCCTTCCTGATGTACAAGCGGGTTGTTTGAATAAAAGAAAAGAGCCTTTTATTTTATCTCATGTCATTTGCACAATGTTCAGTATTCAGAAGTAGAACTTGCGTAATGTAGTTGCGTTCCAGGTCTGAGGGATGAGCTCTCCTTCCATCGTGGACAGACGGTATGCTCCTTTTCCGAGCATCTCGACCACTAGGTAGGGGCCTTCCCAATTAGGGGATAGCTTGCCCGCCGCCTCAAGTGGTCGAGAGGCTTCGGCTTTCCTGAGGACAAAGTCTCCTGGTTGAAAGTGTCTATCTCGGACTTTGGCGTTGTAGTATCGAGTGAGGCGGCGTCGGTATTCCGTTGCTCTGATGCTGGCAATCTCTCGGACTTCATCTGCTAGGTCGAGGTTTTCGAGCAGTTTCTGGTCGTTTGCCTCGGACGAGAAGCAGATGACTCGGAGGGAGGGGTTGCCAATCTCCAACGGGATCACGGCCTTAGTACCATATACCAGCTGAAAGGGGCTTTCACCGGTTGCCGTTCTGAGAGTCGTTCTGTGTGACCAAAGTACGTTCGGCAATTCCTCAAGCCAGCTGCCCTTGGCCTTGCCGAGCCTAGTCTTGATGCCTTTTAAGATAGTCTTATTGGCATTTTCGACCAGCCCGTTAGCCTGAGGGTGGGCGATCGAAGTGAAGTGATTGCGAATGTTAAGGTCGGCGCATCTGTCTCGAAATAACGAGAATCAAATTGCCGACCATTATCGCTTACTATCACCCGAGGGATGCCGAAACGACAAATGATCGACTTCCAGACAAAATTCCAGACGACTGTCTCGGTGATCCTTGCTGTGGCTTCGGCCTCGATCCACTTAGTGAAGTAATCGATGGCGACGATAATGAACTTCTTCTGGGCCTGGGCCGTGGAGAACGGTCCGAGGATGTCGATTCCCCAATGAGCAAAAGGATAAGGCTCACCTAGGGTGACGAGCTTCGTTGCTGGCTGATGGACCAAGTGGTCAAATCGCTGGCAGTGGTCACAGTGTTGTGTGTAGGCCGAGCAGTCGCGCTGCAGGGTGGGCCACCAATAACCTTGCAGTAGAAAGATCCTGGCGAGCAACCTTCCCCCTAAATGCGCTCCGTACAGTCCTTCGTGAACTTCTTCAATCGCTCGATTGGCTTCGTCGGTGTTGAGGCACTTCAAGAGAGGGCCGGAAAAGGATCTCTGGTAGAGAGCGCCATCCAGAGTGACGAATCGCCGAGCATGGTACTTCAATCTTTGGGCTTCCTGAGGGTCGGGAGGCTCTTGAGAGTCTTGAAGCCACGACAGATAGGGGGTACGCCAGTCGCTTGGGGAGGCCGAGTCAACAGCTAGGAGCCCCGAATCGATGCTCGGTCGCTCTAGCTCTTCGAGAAGGACCGATCGAGTACCCTCGAGGTCAAGAGAGGAGGCCAGCCGAGAGAGGGCGTCCGCTCGGGAGTTTTCCTCCCGAGCTATTCGGACTACCTCAAAACTCTCGAACTGTTGTGCCATGGTCTTGACCAGTTGGAGGTATTTGATCATCGGTGCTTCTCGAGCTTCATAATCGCCGTTGACCTGGCTAGCGACCAGTTGGGAGTCAGTGTGAATCCTGACTCGCTCAGCCCCTAATCGCCGGGCCATGCGGGCTCCCGATATGAGGGCCTCATACTCGGAAGCGTTGTTGGATGCTTGGAAGTTGAACTTCAGGGCGCACTGTAGCTCTGCTCCTTCGGGGGACTTCAGGAGAATCCCGACGCCGCTTCCAGCTGAGTTGGAAGATCTGTCGATGAATAGTTCCCAGGTCGGCCCGTGCGCGGACGGAGATCTTTCTTCAGTCGGGATGGTGCTCTCGACGATGAAGTCAGCGAGCGCTTGGCCTTTGATAGCCGAGCGAGGCCGATACGATATATCGTAGGCCCCGAGCATGATGGCCCACTTGACGAGGTGTCCCGAGGCTTCAGGGTGAGTGAGGATCCTCTTCAACGGTTCACCGGTCAGCACGGTGATGGAGTGCCCTCGGAAATAGGGTCGGAGGCGCTAGGCTGAGGTAACCAACGCTAGCACGAGTTTCTCGGTTGCGGGGTACCTTTTCTCAGCCTTATTGAGCACCTTGCTGGTGTAGTAGATCGGTCTCTCGACTCTTGAGTCATTTCTGACTAGGACCGAGCTAACTGTAGATGGAGTTTCCGAGAGGTAGAGATGCAAGGCTTCACCTGGGATAGGCTTGGAAAGCACCGGGGGTGAAGCCAGGAACTCCTTATGTCACGCTCCGACGCAGAATATCGGGTCGTACAGTTAGAAACTAGCTAGAAATCATATTAACAAGCTAAACTAACCAATTACACAGGTGCTATGGAAAGAAATAACTCTATTGATCAAGGATAAAACCAAATTTTATTACAATAACCACCACTGCTAACACACGATCAAACATAACTTCCAACTGATTCTAATACAATAACTGACTCCAAAAGCAGTAAAGTACTAACACAACTCTAAGGAATAACTAGAGGTAAACATCTATGCCAACTCGGCATCTACTAACAGTTACACTCTAAGTATCACTCCTGTCCCTCCCCATCGGTATGCGCGTCATCACCTGAACAACATGGAAAGAGGGGAAACAACAACTATGAGCTAACGCTCAGTAGGAAATAACAGGCAAGTTTACATGATTAACAATTTAATAACATTTTCATATGCCATGCTAACAAAAGAAATGAATGACGATATAATGAAACAACATAATGAAAAGATCTTGCAAGGTCAAGAAATATAAGATAACTAGAATTTAACAAGAATAACATGTACAAGTGTAACAAGAACTGTAACGAGGAATGGCCACTAGCAAGTAACAAGAGATAACAAGTCAAGCACGATCAAGTAACAAGAGTAACAAGAGTTTTTCTGTCGTAGATAACAAGCTAGTCATGCACTCGGTGCAATGCCTCACCATGTCATTATAACATCCCATGGGCTCACTTATTTTTCGGGCGCTCTCCCCAGGACCAGACCGGGCCCTTATGATGCGTTGGCATTGATTTATTGGATACAAGATCCCAAGATCCGTCTAGACATTTAGTCAAATTCGTGGCCAATTAATCAGAGGAATTACTGTCCATAAGTTTAGATTTAAAGGACTAACCTGTCCTTGGATTCAAGAGTACAAAACACAATAAAACTCATCTCCGAGAGATGTGCGGTCATACAAAGGCGGCTCAAGGGTATATGCGGCTAATACAGGGCCGCGCATATGGGAACTGGGCTGAAACACAGCCCACGAGGTCAAAAATGAACGGCTGGCAGTGGGCCGCTCGAAAGTATGAACGGTGTGTTCTGGGCCGCTCATGTCCAGAAGACATTAAGACCCATGAACAAGATATACGGTCCATACTGGCCGTATCACGGATATGCGGTCATAAGTTGACCGCTGTTCTACAGGAGTAAAGTGGCTGTCCAGCAACCTAATAATCATATAAATCCTAATTTCATGTCAATTTACCAAGGATTAAGTTTTACGTTAACTCAAATTGCCAAAAAGATGATTCAAGATGATAAAGAGAATGAACAAGATTGCGTAGGAATGAACAACATGCAATTAACAGAAATTTAGTTACATATTTAACCACTAATCATGTGGGTTTCTAATTAACCATTGAGTGCGTTGAAGTGGAGATAGTAAACGAAATGGTTTTTACACTTGGAATGAGTGCATGGACCATTGTAAATTGAGATCATAGGGTTGCATGTATGGGTCACTGGTTCCTCAAAATATGGTTTTCAATTGGACTAGGTTGAACGGGTCGATCCCCTCACGGTCCGGATCGATCCTCGGGTCGAAAACCAATCTACCGGGTCTGCTGGCATATGGGTCGACCCCTGGAAAAACCAGGGTCTGCCTGTGTGATGGGTCGACCCCTGGGGTCGACCCCTGCAAGAAAGACTTCTATCTGCTGAAGGGTCGACCCCATGGGTCGACCCCCACAAATTTGGTCGTTTGGGTCGACCCCATGGGTCGACCCCTACACACATGCTGTATGGGTCGACCCCCGCACGCTGCAGGATGGGTCGACCCCATGGGTCGACCCTCGGGCAGGCAGGATCATGCTTGAGCATGGGTCGACCCCATGGGTCGACCCCTGCGTCCACAGATCCGAACGTGACTTTGGAAATCCATAAAATCTCACCCAATTGGGGTCTAATTGGGCTGGGATCTTAACCCCATGCTCCTGGGTTCTTGATAGACATACTAGGGTCATAATACAAGAGTTTGGAACACGAAATTCACCGAAAAATCAATCGAAATCACAACCTATCTAGGAAGAACACTTGAAAACCTAGTTTTTGCATGCTTCTAATCAAACACAAAATACTCTAAGCATGGTCTATGAAAATTGGGGCTTTATATATCAAAAGAAAGAGAGCTTGATGTTGATTCCAATCATATATGACATGCTATATGGGGATCAAGATTAACATCTCGAAATCATGATTTAACTCGAAAGAACACATCATAAACCAAGTCTAGACATGCTCTTACTCAAATCAGAAATTCTCTAAACATGCTCAATAAAATTTAGGGCTTTCTATGCCAAATGAAAGCTAACATGCTGCTGATTACATCCATATATGTTAATTAGAGTTTGGGCTGTTATAAACTACCTCAATCGAAGAGAGAACTTATGAACCTAGATTGAAGAATGAACTTGACAGCACTTCAGAAAAACCCCGAGATCTCTCTGGATACCTAATAAAATTTAGGGATTTTACTACCACTGGAAAGAGCTCGTCGAGAGGAACAAAATGGTCTACTCATGTGCAGATTTTGGTCGAGGGTACCAACCTTAATCGAAGGAACAAAGATGAAGAAAGGAGGACGACGGGATGCCGACCCACCTCCATTAATCTCCCGAGATCTCCTTGGATCGATCTCCACTGCGGCTGCCGCTGCTACCAAAGGAATCTAGGGTTGAAGAGCTTCATTTTTATAGCTCATACACCTTCTGGAGCCTTCGGAGCTGGGAGAAATTGACGATGCAAGGTGAGTGTTTGAAACGGCGCCGAAATGTTTGGCCCAACCAAACTCGGCCGACTGCACGTTTTAGGGTTTGGTTTTCGATCAATTGATAGAGGGGAAATGATCCTTAGATCGTGGCCTTCCAGTTGCCACCAATTTGGGGTTATTTGGTTGAGTATTAAGCTCTAATTTCGCGTTTTAAGTTAAGGTTAGGTAAGGGTTAGGTAAGTGTGCATTTTTGACTTAATCCACTAATTAGACCTAATTACGGATTTTTGCTGGGTCGACCACAGAGGATAAAGTTGTTAAATAAATGGTCCTTAACCCAATTACCATTTTTCTAGATTTTTATAAGGTAGTCGAAATTTCACTAGTTCTATTTACCAAGGAATTAAATATTAAATTCTGAAATTCATTTATCTCAATTAAAAATTCATTTATTTCAATTAAATTTTAGATTTTTAAAACTGGGGTATTACACCTTAAGCTCGGCGAACGCCTTTTGGCATTCCTCGTCCCACACGAATGTAGCAGACGCCATTTTAGGTCCCCTCAACAGTTTGAAGAAGGGTAGGCATCGTTCAGCCGCGCGGGACAGGAATCTGCTGAGCGCAGCAATGCGCCCGGTAAGGCGTTGAACATCTTTGATGCAGGTGGGTGGGCGCATGTCCAAGATGGCCTGAACCTTGTCGGGGTTAACCTCGATCCCACGCTGGGTAACTAAGAAGCCCAAGAACTTCCCGGACGTCACTCCGAAGGCACACTTGGCAGGATTGAGCTTCATGTTGTACTTTAGGAGGGTGTCGAAGGTTTCCGCTAGGTCGGTGAAGTGGTCCTTGGCCTTGGGGGTTTTCACGAGTTTGACGTTCCGATCGAGCTATCCCTCGAACATATGATTGACCAGCCTCTGGTACGTGGCTCCAGTGTTCTTCAACCCGAAAGGCATCCGGGTGTAGCAGTGTACACCGAAGTCGGTGATAAAGGCGGTCTTCTCGATGTCTTTGAGGTGCATTCTGATCTGATGGTAACCTGAATAGGCATCTAGGAAGCTGAGTATCTCGTTGCCCGAGGTTGAGTCAACCAGTTGGTCGATGCTCGGTAACGGATAGCAGTCCTTCGGAGTAGCCTTGTTCAAGTCGGTGAAGTCCACGCACATCCGTCACTTTTCCGAAGCTTTTAGCACCAGGACGACATTAGCCAGCCACGTCGGGTATAGGACCGGTCTAAAAAGACCAATCTTATGCCCCTTGGTGACTTGCTCCTTGATGACCGTCTGCTTCTCTGGCGCGTGCTTCCTTCTGCGTTGTTGCACGGGCTTCATGGCTGGGTCGAGGTTGAGCTTATGCATCACCGTTTCCTCCGGTATCCCAGGGAGTTGATCATCAGACCATGCAAAGACCCGGATGTATGCGGAAAGAAACTCTTTATAATGCTGTTGAACCTCAGATGTTAGGTCGGCTCCGATCTTTACTCCTAGGGTCGGGTCGTTGTTTAGGAAAACCGCTAGCAATTCGCCTCCAGGCTCGGCGGTTGCAGATTTTTCCTCGACTTCCCGGGGGCCCTTGCTCTTCCCGTCCGGCCTTGTGGCTTCAACCGAGATATTGTAGCACCTTCTGGCCATGGCCTGGTTGCCTTGGACTTCCCCCAACCTATTTTTGGTGGGGAACTTCATCTTTTGGTGATAGGTAGAAGGCACCGCTTTCGTTCGGCTGAGGATTCCCCGGCTGAAGATTGCGTTGTATGCTATCATACATTTGATCACTATGAAGTCCACCATGACCGTAACGGTTTTGGGTGGGGTGCCAAGAGTAACCGGCAGGCTTAGGGCTCCATTGGGATAGGTGGCCTGTCCATTGAACCCGCACAAGGGGGTTCGGATCGGGCGGAGTTTAGATGGATCCTCCCCCACCTTAAGGAAACATTCATAGGATAATACATCAGGGGCGCTTCCATTGTCAACTAGAATCCTGTCTACGTTACAATGGTTTATTATGGCCGATATGACTAGGGCGTCGTCATGAGGGGTGCTTAGCCCTTCCAGGTCTTGGTCGGAGAAGACTATGACCTGGGGCTCACTCGGCGGGGCCCTGGGAGGCTCGATGGCTCGGCTCGCCCGCTCAGCATGACGCTTCCTTCCTCGGCCACTCTCTCCTCCTGATGCAGCTCCTCTGGCGATGACGTTGATGTGGACCCCTCAGGGGGCGTTGTCGATTTCCTCTGGGGCGCCTCGGTCTTCCTGGTGCCCGGCCACGAACCGGGAGAGGTGCCCCTGATGAACGAGATGCTCGATCTCGTCCTGGAGCTGATGGCAGTCGCCGGTGTGATGCCCGTGCTCGCTGTGGAACAGGCAATGCTTGCTGCGACTGCGGTTCTTCGACCTCATTGGCTCGGGTTGGCGTTGGAGGCCCGAGCCTTTGATTTCTTCATATATTTCGTACACTGGAGCTGTTAGGGGAGTGTACCGCTCGTACTTCCGTGACGGTTCCTTACGTTCCCTGTCTTGGTTTCGCCTTTTTCCTTGGTCCGAGCTTGGCTCGGGTGCCCGCTTCTTGTCCCCCTCCCGACCCAAGCCGGTTGCGTCTCGGCATGCGCTGAGCACTTCTTTGCACTCGACATGGCGCAATGCTAGAGTCACTAGCGCAGCAAGGGTCGAGGGAGGGTAGATGACAAGCTCACGGCGGAGGTTCTCATCGTGGGTACCCCCGGTCAGTGCGGTTATGGCCGAGGCGACGTCGAGGCGGGGGATCCTCAGGGCTTCCGATTTGAATCGAATAATGTAGGATCGAAGTTTCTCCCCTTGCGCCTGTTTGAGGGCCAAAAGCCCCGCTACCGACCTTGGGGGATCACTGCCGGTGAAACTCTCCTTGAATACTCGCCCGAATTGCTTGAAGTCCCGGATGGATCCGGGGGCGAGGGCCCGGAACCATGCTTGGGCGCCTTGGACCAAGGTGGTCGCAAAGGCTCGGCACTTGATGGCGTCGGACGCTCCATGTGCTGCATCCCTATGGTTTTGATAATGTCTCACACTATAAATCAATCTTCTATCTCTAGATTTATGCTGTTTCATCATGTGAGTGAGTACAATTCATATGGTTGTCAGATAAGCATGCTATCTTGATTCTGTCTACACTCTGATTAGTTAGAATGAACAGTAGTGGGTCGACCCACCCTTGCTGATGCGTCGACCCATCAGAACAATGCCTGTCTGGGTATCAAAGTCTGTACATCAGCTTGATTGTAGTAAGTCTGTACAGCATGCCTTAGTGTTCATATCATTAAGTCTGTACACTGACATATCATCTTCAAGTCTGTACATCGGGCACCTTCTAACTGTAGTCTATACACTGGTCTTAATATTCTAAGTCTGTACACTGCCCGACCAGTTAAGTCTGCACATTGCCAAAGTCAGTACAACTCAACTCTATACATCCTTCCAAGCTTCAACTCTATACACTGGATTGTCAAGCTTCATGTCTATACACTGATTTGTCTAAACTTCAACTCTATACATTCGATTACTGTTGCAGTGTTCATCAAGTCTATACATCGCCTTCATACCTTCAACTCTATACACTGCTACAGGAACCAAGTCCATACACTCATACCTTTTCCTACGCTTTCCTGGTTGTAGTCTAAGTCTACACATCCTGCTAGGTCGGACTTCAAAGTCTATACAGTATCTCAAGCCAAGTCTATACATAGTCCATCAGCATTTAGAAGTCTGTACATCGGTCCGTCTTGTTCAGCGTCTTAGTGCATTCAAAGTCTGTACAGCGTCCGTCTCAGCCAGCGTCTCATGCTGCGTCTTAGGCAAGTCTGTACATCGGCTTCATTCACTCAAGTCCAAACTTCCACAGTGGTACTTCCATGTCTGTACAACGCTGAAGCCTTCACAAGTCTGTACACTGTTTGAGCCTCACCAAGTCTGTACATTGCTTCAAGCGATTCAAGTCTGTACAGCCGAGCGTCTCATGCATCGTCTCACTCTGGCAAAGTCTAAACAGTGCTCACAACACACTCGTTCCAAGTCTGTACACTGGTTAGGCTTCGTGAAGTCTATATAGTGGCTGAAGCTTTGTAAAGTTTACACATTGGTAAGGCTCATTTGCATTATTCAACACATGTCTATACACTGCCATTCATGAGCTTATCCATTAAGTCTATACACTCTCTCACGTTGTACACACTTACTCAGTTGCTGTTTCTGAAGTATATACACTTGTGTTAATAGCCTGAACTAACTAAGTATATACATTCCTTCTGCCTCTGTCTGCAGGCGATTCAGGCTGATGATTGGGCACGTGAACCGAGGTTGGCACCTGGCACGTGATCCAAGAAACCAGGAACATGACACGTGGATGGCAACCTAGTCAGGATGCTGCCATGTGGTCGAAATTCAAATGATCTGGCAAAAAGTTCATGGGCGGGAACCTGGCAGCCACACGCCAAATATCTGCTATAAATATGGAGCTTCGTCCTTCAGTAGAAGAGTGATCGTGAAAAGAAAAAGCAGAAGCCATTTGTGTGAGACTGCACGATCCAGAAAGGAAAAAGAGCAGAGAGTTCCATAGTGTCCAGATCCGAGAGAAGTATGTTCGAGAGGGAGAGAGCCGTGTCTGTGGTTTGATGAATTGCTTCCTTTGAAGCTACATTTGTATTGGTTTCAGAACCGACTGTTTCCTCATTGGTCTTTGTTTCTATTTTGTTTTCTTTTATTTTGTTCATTCTTCTGATTCGAATTGGTTCCCCTCTGGTGTGTGGAGGAAGGGAGTGTTACTCCGGTTTCCCTCTGGGTTGCAGAGGAAGAGAGATCGGTGATCTCTGGTGTTGCTAGTGACAGGTTGTCATTAGCAGGTTCCCTCCGGTGTGTGGAGGAAGGGAGAGGTGTCTCCGTTCTGTTCTAGCTGGTAGCTGGAACAGGTTTCAAGCTCTGTGGGTAGCAGAGCTTGGTTGAGGGATTTGTTTCCCTTAGTTGTTCAAGCTGTGTGGCAGCATGTTGTTCGCAGACTGAGTCTGCAATGTTCTAGCATTGTCTAGTTGAATCCTCATTCTAGTTGGAGTGAGGGGTGGATGTAGATTGCGGACTGCAATCGAACCACCTAAAAACCGAGTGCCTCTTCTGTGGTTTGCTGTTATTATCTGTGATCTCCAACTGCTTGTCTCTTTGCTTCCATGTGATCAGTCTTCATTCTCATCTACTTATACTGTCTTGTTTGGTGACTGCGGTTGCATTTCTCTGTGTGCGGGTTCAGGAGGGGCGTAAGCAGTAGAATTAATTTTCCGCCTAAGTTTTTACAAATTGGGTGATGGAGACATCACCTCCCATTGCATCCGGCATGGTCTAGTTATTTAATTTTGAGTCCTATGTAATTTTTATTTGAGTCATTTGATGTATTTTCCCTTTTATTTGAGTCATGTTCCTAGGTCTTGTGTTTATTTCCCTAAGTTTGAGTGTCATTAGGTTGTCTAGTTAGCTATTGGGCCCAATTCATTGGGCTTGGCCCAAGGGCTCCCCCCTACCCCCTCGATTATTTGTCATTGAGTCATTTGTCAGGGACTTTTGTAGAAATGTGGGTTTCCTATATATAGGACCCCATTTCCCCCATTTCAACTTAATGAATCAATGAATGAAAAAACTTGTCATTTTGAGAGTTTACACTTCTTATCTAGTGGAGAGATTTCATTTTTTGGGTGAGAAACCCTAGGGGAGAGATTCCCCACCCTTCCCTCTCTTAATCTCTCTTTTTCACTCCACTTTCTCTCTCCTCAACACCCAAATTCGAATTTTCTTCTCTCTCCTCCCTTCCCAACCACCTCCACTCCCCACCTACCCCATTTAAGCCTCTTCCCATTCCCCACAACCCTCATCAATACTCCACCCCTTCCCAAGGCCCCCTCCACCAATCCTCTCCTCACCATCCAACCCCCAACTGCCCCTCCCACTTTCCCAAGCACCCTTCCCACTACCCCAAGCACCCCTTCCCTTCCCCAACACAACCCCCCCATTCCCAAGACAAAAAATTAACCCCACCCTTAAACCTATTTTCGAATATCCTTTCCCTCTCTCCATTCCAACCAAATTCGCAGCCCCCACTACCACCATCTATTGGACCATCTTCCAGACCTTATTCTCCACCTCCCACACCTTAGAACACCCCCTCCAAGACCCCCTTACAACCAGGGGTCACTCCCACACTCATCTACCCCCTTTCCCTTCTTCTTTCTTGGTCATTGGAAGCTACTTCGAAGTTGCAGTTTGCTGTCCAGAGGTTACAGATGAACCAGCAACTTGCAGCGGCCACCACGACTTTCTCCGGACGAGTTTGAAGACCCAAAAGCCATCGTCGGAAGCGTCTACCAGTCTCCTTCGTAACAGAAGTGGTTTCATCTTCTTCCAATCTCTGAGCCGTCAAGGGGGTCCATTCTCCCACAACTGCGCAGTTCTGCCTCGGCTGAGGATCTGAGCCAGATTAGAAGCTCTGCCACGACGAACCCCGAAGGAATCAGTCCACGAGTTCTTCTTCAAAGTTCTTCATCGCCTAGTCTACTTCCAGAATCAAGAAACAGAACTTCATTCGGCATTCGTGATTCAGAGTTCTTATTTTTCTCCCTCAGCTACGCAGATCAGCTACTCATAGTCTACACCGACCAGTCGCCATTGTTCTGCATCCCCTAGTCTTCTCTGACATCCGTTGGCTTCCCCGTCAATTTTTCTGCGAAGAGGACTCGTTCACGGTTCCAACGACTCTGACGGTGCTCGATTCTGAGTTCAGGAGCTGTCGGGGCATCCTCTGCAACCTGCTGTTGGAAACCAGGAGCTAGCTCTGTAGAGATCCTGATCCGGAGAGAAAGCTTCACCACGATAAACCCCGGAGGAATCAGGCCACGAGCTCTTCTGCAAAGTTCTTTCTCTCCCTGTCTACTTTCAGAACCAAGAAGCGGAACTCCGTTCAGCATCCGACAGCAGAAGTTACGAATTTTCTTCCTCAGGCGTGCGACTCTGCTTCCCACAGTCTGCACCTACCCCCACTCACTGTTCTGGGTCCCCTGATCTTCTCCGGCATCTTTCGGCTTCCTCGTCAGTTCTGTTGCAAAGAAGACTCGTCCACGGTTCCAGCGGCTCTGGCGGCACCTGATTCGGAGTTCGGGAGCGACCAAGGCAACCTCTTCTTCCTGCTGTTAGTAACCAGTTGCTGTCAGTCCGAGAATCAGCATCCCTGTTCGAGCTCCTGCCCAGGCCAGCAGCGACCCCATAAGAATTCGGAAAAATTCAGAGGCACTCTAGCTCCAGTAACAAAGCTTTTCCCACTGGTCTTGCCCTCGGAAAAATTCCTGATCACGTTGTACAGCCACAGTACCGACTGTCTGTCCACAATTGCCGAGAGAAGGCAGATTCAGCATATTCACTTCATCATCGTTTTAGCCCTAGTTTTCCCCACCCCGCTTGGCCGGCTGAAGGCCCCTCCCTGCGTGGTAGGTAGTTTTGATTGTAACTATCATCTTCCCTTCCCCACGATCCCCCCCTTGCATGGGGTGTAGTGTTGTAATAGCTTAAACATGTCAAGCTATCCCGGCGCGGCGTGTGGGGAACCCACGCTTCCCCGCTCGCCCTCGTCTCCGAGCGGGACCGGTTTCTTCAAACCGGTCGAGTAAGTGCTCCAAACTTTGCTCTAATTTGTGCTTGTTCTTTCAATATTAGTTCATAAATTCCGCTGGCCGTGAATGAGAGCCCGATCCTTAAGCTCTTATGCTATAAGTGATCATCGTGGGAAAATAGAGAAATTGGTGCCTTTGGCACTTGGTCGGCCCCATTGTCTTGGGCTTCCACATCCATTGGGAATCAAGTCTTGTCCTTGCTAGCCCTCTACCAGCAAGGGCCCAACCCCTCAACCTCACCTTGACATTGCCAAGTTACCCCGGGCTTGGGTGAGCGACGAGAGAGCGGCGGCCCAAATTGGCCCATTTAGATTGGGAATGTGCTTGCTTGCTTAAGTCCAAGGTCGTGTCACATCAATTGGTATCAGAGCAAGTTCTAGACTTGTCTCTACTAAGTCTTGTCCTAGGGCCATTGCATTTATCACTCGATCATCATGGCCACTTCCTACTTAGCCTACTCGTCTCGCTTGGACCCAATAGATGCCTTTGTGTTTGATGGATCCCACCCTAGTTTACATCTAGAATGGGAAAGCTCCATAGATCACCACTTCGGGAGGTTCACCCTGTCAGGATCTATGCAAGTCAACTATGCCAAAAGTTTGCTATGGCGCCAAGCTAGGAATGAATGGCAAAACATTGTAGGCTTAAGGGAAGTTGGAAGGCAAGAGCCAATCGACTCTTGGGTTGAGATGAGAAATGAACTTAGGAAGATTTATGCCCATATGAACCCTCCTATCACCATAGAGGAAGCCCAAGCTCCCACCAATAAAGAAGAAGAGCCTCAATCTTCCCCCACCCCTCATAGTCCGGATCCTCAAAGGCCATGCACCGTCACACATGGCACCCTCACCATAGATGAGTCCATACTCCAATGGCTCAAGCAATGTCCCACCCTCCCTAGCTCATCACCATTGGGATATAAATCCCAAATTGTTCCCACCCGACCTCCCCATGTCACTTATCAAAACTTCTAATCTATGGAAGACTTGGGAGACCTTGTGGATTGCCTACATTGGCAAGCCCACTTAACCGGCCTACTAGCCTTGGGACCATTGGAGCCTAGCACCGTCAACTTTGTCCACCCATCCATCGGTTCCATCACCTCCCTTTGCACAAGTGGGCATTGTACTAGTGAGATCCTCCTATTTCTCCCCTTGGAGGATGAACCCATCCCGGTCTACTCCCCACCCCTTGAGATCCCAAGTACCTTGAACGGTCAACCCACTAGAGACCTTGGACCAACTACTTGGGAGAGGATGACTCACCACCTTGTAAGGACCTTGGGGACATAGAGTTCCTCTCTCTAGGTAGCCTTACCATGATCCCTTTGACCCATTCCAATGGGAGTACGGATACCCATGTGGCCCAACCACCTTATCCACCACCTACCTTCCCCTACTCCAACCCACCGTGATGGATCAAACCCACCCCTTCCTAGACTCGGGTTACACCTTGGGAGCCATGACCTTGGGCCACATATCCCTAGGTAATAAGGTTGTGCCCCACCCCATGATGACCACCTTCTTAGATCCATTCGATCCTTTCCAATGGGAGTCCAAAGATTGTCCCACACCTATACACATAGAAGTCACCTTTGGGAAAAGCACGCATGTGTCTAGGTTTACCATACCCCTTGGCATGAACACCATGTCGGGTCCATTCATTCATATCACCCACATGTCAAGTAGAAAGTATGAGTGGTCCATATTCGGATGTCATGGTCCACCTTCATTCATCATGGGTCTTAAGCATGTCAAAGGCATCTACGGATGTCCGGGTCCCCCTATATTTATCACCAATTTGCATGATAGGGCCACCTACGGATGCCCCGACCCACCTAGGCCCACCAAAGTCTACATGACAATATTGCATGATAAGTCCACATATGGTTGCCCCGGCCCACCAAGGTTCATCAAGGTCCATATGGCATCATGGCATGATAAGTCCATCTATGGTTGTCCAGGTCCACCCATAACCACTAAAAGGACAGCATTCACAAAATTGCATGAAAACCTTTGCAAGCACATTAGCAAGAAAAATGTAACTTATAAAAGGCGAGCCGACTCTCATCGACGTCACCAAGAATTCCATGAGGGTGACTTTGTGATGGTAAGGACTGAGAGGCTCTCCCCGGGAGCCATCTCCAAATTGAGGCCACGTGGGGCTGGTCCCTTCCAGGTCCTGAGGCGCATTAGTGCAAATGCCTATGAGTTAGATCTCCCCGAGGAGTATGGGGTAAGTCCCACATTCAGTGTCACCGACCTAGTGCCATCTAAGGGACCCACGGTGGTACCTAGTGAGGATATTGAGCCTATTCCCTCCGTTGAGAGAGCACCCACCCGAGAGGAGAGTCCACCAGCCAAGAGAGCCCAGCGTGAGCGCATTGAACGAATATTGGATGAACAAGTCACTACCACCAGGAGCAAGGTATACAAGCGCTATCTCGGCCGGTGGATGGAACGGTCTCGTTCGAAAGACTTGAGGACAGTACCACTTCTACACCCTTCAAGGAGGGAAGGACACTTACTCGACAGAGTCGAGTTCTCCGCACCCCGGGAGTATGATGGAGACATCACCTCCCATTGCATCCGGCATGGTCTAGTTATTTAATTTTGAGTCCTATGTAATTTTTATTTGAGTCATTTGATGTATTTTCCCTTTTATTTGAGTCATGTTCCTAGGTCTTGTTGTTATTTCCCTAAGTTTGAGTGTCATTAGGTTGTCTAGTTAGCTATTGGGCCCAATTCATTGGGCTTGGCCCAAGGGCTCCCCCCTACCCCCTCGGTTATTTGTCATTGAGTCATTTCTCAGGGACTTTTGTAGAAATGTGGGTTTCCTATATATAGGACCCCATTTCCCCCATTTCAACTTAATGAATCAATGAATGAAAAAACTTGCCATTTTGAGAGTTTACACTTCTTATCTAGTGGAGAGATTCCATTTTTTGGGTGAGAAACTCTAGGGGAGAGATTCCCCACCCTTCCCTCTCTTAATCTCTCTTTTCACTACACTTTCTCTCTCCTCAACACCCAAATTCAAATTTTCTTCTCTCTCCACTCTTCCCAACCACCTCCACTCCCCACCTACCCCATTTAAGCCTCTTCTCATTCCCCACAACCCTCATCAATACTCCACCCCTTCCCAAGACCCCCTCCACCAATCCTCTCCTATCCATCCAACCCCCAACTACCCCTCCCACTTTCCCAAGCACCCTTCCCACTACCCCAAGCACCCCTTCCCTTCCCCAACACAACCCCCCATTCCCAAGATAAAAACTTAACCCCACCCTTAAACCTATTTTCGAATATCCTTTCCCTCTCTCCATTCCAACCAAATTCACAGCCCCCACTACCACCATCTATTGGACCATCTTCCAGACCTTATTCTCCACCTCCCACACCTTAGAACACCCTCTCCAAGACCCCCTTACAACCAGGGGTCACTCCCACACTCATCTACCCCCTTTCCCTTCTTCTTTCTTGGTCATTGGAAGCTACTTCGAAGTTGCAGTTTGCTATCCAGAGGTTGTAGATGAACCAGCAACTTGCAGTGGCCACCACGACTTCCTCCGGACGAGTTTGAAGACTCAAGAGCCATCTTCGGAAGCGTCTACCAGTCTCCTTCGCAGCAGAAGTGGTTTCATCTTCTTCCGATCTCCGAGCCATCCAGGAGGTCCATTCTCCCACAACTGCGCAGTTCTGCCTCGGCTGAGGACCTGAGCCAGATTAGAAGCTCTGCCACGACAAACCCCGAAGGAATCAGACCACGAGTTCTTCTTCAAAGTTCTTCATCGCCCAGTCTACTTCCAGAATCAAGAAATAGAACTTCATTCGGCATTCGTGATTAAGAGTTCTTATTTTTCTCCCTCAGCTACGCAGATCAGCTACTCATAGTCTGCACCGACCAGTCGCCATTGTTCTGCATCCCCTAGTCTTCTCTGACATCCGTTGGCTTCTCCGTCAGCTTTTCTGCGAAGAGGACTCGTCCACGGTTCCAATGACTCTGACGGTCCTCGATTCCGAGTTCGGGAGCTGTCGAGGCATCCTCTGCAACCTGTTGTTGGAAACCAGGAGCTAGCTCTGTAGAGATCCTAATCCGGAGAGAAAGCTTCACCACGATAAACCCCGGAGGAATCAGGTCACGAGCTCTTCTGGAAAGTTCTTCCTCTCCCTGTCTACTTTCAGAAACAAGAAGCAGAACTCCGTTCGGCATCCGGCAGCAGAAGTTACGAATTTTATTCCTCAGGCGTGTGACTCTACTTCCCACAGTCTGCACCGACCCCAACTCACTGTTCTGGGTCCCCTGATCTTCTCTGGCATCTTTCGGCATCCCCGACAGTTCTGTTGCAAAGAAGACTCGTCCACGGTTCCAGCGGCTCTAGCGGCACCTGATTCGGAGTTCGGGAACGACCGAGGCAACCTCTTCTTCCTGCTGTTAGTAACCAGTTGCTGTCAGTCCGAGAATCAACGTCCCTGTTCGAGCTCCTGCCCAGGCCAGCAGCGACCCCAGAAGAATTCAGAAAAATTCAGAGGCACTCCAGTTCCAATAACAAAGATTTTCCCACTGGTCTCACCCTCGGCAAAATTCTTGATCACGTTCTGCAGCCACAGTACCGACTGTCTGTCCACAATTACCGAGAGAAGGCAGATTCAACATATTCACTTCATCATCGTTTTAGCCCTAGTTTTCCCCACCCCGCTTGGCCGGTTGAAGGCCCCTCCCTGCGTGGAGATAGTTTTGATTGTAACTATCATCTTCCCTTCCCCACGATCCCCCCCTTGCATGGGGTGTAGTGTTGTAATAGCTTAAACAGGTCAAGCTACCCCGGCGCGGCGTGTGGGGAACCCACGCTTCCCCGCTCGCCCTCGTCTCCGAGCAGGACCGGTTTCTTCAAACCGGTCGAGTAAGTGCTCCAAACTTTGCTATAATTTGTGCTTGTTCTTTCAATATTAGTTCATAAACTCCGCTGGCCATGAATGAGAGCCCGATCCTTAAGCTCTTATGCTATAAGTGATCACCGTGGGAAAAGAGAGAAACCGGTGCCTTTGGCACTTGGTCGGCCCCATTGTCTTGGGCTTCCACATCCATTGGGAATCAAGTCTTGGCCTTGCTGGCCCTCTACCAGCAAGGGCCCAACCCCTCAACCTCACCTTGGCATTGCCAAGTTACCCTGGGCTTGGGTGAGCGACGAGAGAGCGGCGGCCCAAATTGGCCCATTTAGATTGCGAATGTGCTTGCTTGCTTAAGTCCAAGGTCGTGTCACATCATTGGGAGTGATCTATTCATCCCCCCCTTCTATATCACTCTTGCTGCGCTAACACCATGAAGGGTCATCAGGGCGTCGAAGCTGTCGAAGTGGTCGGCCGGGTCACCCTGGCCGTCGTAGGGCTTGAAGGTCGGGATGGAGGCTCTGGGAGATACCTCTGCCCTCAAGATATGGTCGGAGAACGGGGATCTCTCCTCATCCTCTGATGGGGAGGTATTCTGCAGGGCTCGTAGGGCGCGCTCCTGCTCTGCGAAGAGCCTCTCGAATTCTCACAGTCGGAGGGATAGCTCCGGCTGCCGCTACGCCGTAGGGCAGAGGGGGCATGATGGCAGGCTGTCCTGGCGCTCCCTGGGGACTTCGATCTTCGGGAGGGGATGGCGTGCCCCATGCCTACCCCATTTCGGCGTGAAGGAAGCCTCTTGCTCTGGAGGGGGGGCTTGTGAGGGTCCTCCTGCTTTGTTGCGGATGAGCTGCTGCCCTCGGAGGGTGAAGCGGCCTCCGACGGTGTGCTGGGACGCGTTCTCGCGGGGTGGGCTCTCTGGAGGGGTGGGTGACCTTCCATCCCTGGCCGCCTGGGTCCTCATGAGTTCCACGAGGACGTCCAGTTTCGCGTTGAGGGCTTGGAAGGCGTCAGCGCCGCCGTTAAGCGGTAGCCCTACCGCCGCGGGGGGAGGGGGCGGCAGCTCTACTGGGGTGGAGGGGGTGGTCCGTCGGCGGGAGTGTTGGCACCGGAGGGGGGGTTTTGGGAGGCTTGAGAGGGGCCTCCCCCCGCCGCCACCATGGCCTTTCCCCTGTCATCGGCGGACCTCCTCCCTGAACTTCTTGTCACCATACTGGCTCTTTGGTTGTTTCCCACAGACGGCGCCAGATGAAGGGGCGTGATCTCGCGCTTGTCCTGAGCTGGGAGGATGATCACTGAATAGTGAACTCCAGAGAAAGGGAAACTGATCAGGAGGCCCAGGGATGGTTCCCTGGGGAAAACCCTCCGATACCTAAGTCAGTATAGCAATGGTGGAAGATATGGAGGGAGGTAGAAAGAGGTGCACGAGATCCCCCAACACCAAGGTGGTGAAGTGGTGTAATATCCCAGACCTTTCGAATCCTTCTTCGTGGGTCCCGGATCTGGTTTTTAGAGCATCCAGCTCTGTTGTGTCCGAAATTTCGTTTCGGACATCTTTCGTGTTCGGATCGGCACGATCCGGAGTTATTTCGGAGGCCCGGAGGCGTTCCGCGGCTTTTCCGCGCGTGTTTTCCGATTCCCGGTGTGTGTTTCGGCTTTTTCTTTGGAAGCTCGCTGCGGGCGAACCGGGCGGTTCACCCGGGCACGAGTGGTACCGTTGCGATCGGTGCGTTCCGAGGATTCCGGAAATGTATTTTTCTAATTTTCGGTATTTTTCCGAAAAATCGGATTTTCTTATATAACCCATTTCTTTTTCTTGTTCTTTTCTCCTTTCTCTTTCTTCTTCTTCTTCTTCCTCCTTCCTTCCCCAACCGTGGCCGCCCTCTTCTCTCTCCCTCTTTCCCGTTCGAGCGCGGCGACCACCGTTTCGGCTGCAGACGGCGGCGGTGCGACGCGGCGAGGACGTGGGTGACATCGAGACGATCGTGCAGGCGTGCGGCAAGCGTGGGAAGCGTGGGGAGGCGAGGTTTCTAAAAGCATTCTTCACGATTCGTGGGTGATTCGGTGGAGCATTCGCTCCATTGAGGTAGGGTGACGTTCCTTAGCCTCTTGTCGATCATTCCCGTGTTTTATAGGCTGAGGGGAGGCCGAGAGGGACTTGTTTGAGCATGTTTGGGGTTTTTCCACGTTTTGGGGAGAGTCGCCCGATCTATGGATTCGATGCATGGATTCGTGTTTTGATGGCCTAGAATCATGCTAGGGGTCCCCAGGGGTCTTCCCCTTTGATTTCCCCCTCTCCGGTGGAGGTATGGGGGCGTGGAATGGTGTTTTTAGCCGTTCCCGGCCGTTCTCGGTTTTCCGGGATGATAGCGGTCCACCAGTAACCGCCTTCATCAGGTAGCGGTCAGGTGGGGACCACCTTCATCAAGGTTTCGAGCGTTGGGGCTTGTGCTATCGGCAGGCGGTCGTGGTCTCGCGACTGACCGCGACTGCTGGTGGCGGTCAGGGGGCGACCGCTTTCAGCCTGGGGTCCGGCACGGTCTTCGAGACGGTTTTGACCGTTGGAGTCTGGTCGCGGTTTCCAGGAGACCGCTACCAGGTGAAGGCGGTCTTCACGCGACCGCTTTCACGTTTCGCGCACCAGGGTGGTCGCGGTTCCAGGACGACCGCGACCAGGTGATAGCGGTCCTGGGTCAACCGCTACCACAGGAGGCGGTCCTCCGGTGACCGCGACTCCCCTTCTTTACCGATTTGAATCCCGGACGAGCTAGTCTCGATCCCTGTACTGACCCGTAGTCCGATTGATGCGGGGCATCATGTGGGGGCTACACGTGGGGGTGCCGTGGGGTCCTGGGAGGTGGTGGCTCCGGCTTGTGTCACCGTGCGTCGGTGTTGGTACAAGGAGCGTTCCTCGTACCTGTGGTTGCATCGTTATTTTCCGTGACTCGAGAGTCTACTCCTTCAGTGACCCTCCACTAGTCGTAGCCCACCAGTACGAGGTGCTGGTCTCACCTGGGAGTGGTGTACAGGCACCCACCTTTCGAGACGGTTTGTGGACCGATTACCGTAGGCCCCTCGTCGGTAGCCAGAGTCCGGCTACGGGGGAAAACCGGTCAGAGGACCAGACCTAGTGACGCAAGGTCTGTGTGTGCACACGTGGTTGGGGGCGGTTGGACCCACGTCGATGGGTGTGACCCCAGCTAGTTACTTGTTTGTGGTTACTTGTACGGTGTCTGCGCCTCGGGTAGGACCTACCACGTCAGGCGGTTCACCTGCGGTGCGGTGTAAGACGTCAGGGGACGCTACCGGCTGTGCTTCTAGTGGGTGGTACTCCTGTCGAGTACGGAGTGTCAGACTATCCGTCGAGTGTTTCCGACCTTCGGGTTTTGGCGGTTCGACCGTTGAGTTTCGGTCTTCTCGTACCGTGGCACGTGGGTCGGTTTGCGTGCCGTAGGGTCTAGTTCTGTAGAGTACAGGGCTTTCCTTTCCGAGGTACCTTCCTACCGCTAGAGTAGTGGTTTCTCATTTTACGAGGTGGGGTTCGAATGATCCCTACTGAGTCTTGTTCCGAGACTCATTCCCTGCGTGTTTTCACCGCGTTTCAGGTGAGGCGCCACCTTCGGGGAGCGCGTCAGGAGCGCAGCGTGGTGCGGGTGCCCAGAGGTAGTGCCGGAGGTCAGAGCCGGGGTATGCCCCTTGTAGCTATACTTTCTTTCTTGTCACTGTACTAGTCGTGGACTACTATTGCTGTTGTTGTTATTTTATTGTGGACCATGTAAAATGTTATTTTATTTCCTGCTTAATATTATAACTGTTTTATTTCTATAATTATCTGTGATGCTTGTGTAGTTTTCACACCATCCTTTTAACCCTTCCGAGTCTTCGTGCTCGTGGGTGGCCGTACGAGTCTCGGGTTATCGGGCCTTCCCGGTAATCGGATTCTCGGGTCGTTACAGCTGGTATCAGAGCGCAGTTGTGAAATTACATGAGAATCATAGGTAATTGTGGTGGTCCACTAGTCCACAACGATGATGTACATGTGACGCTGGCATTGGGCATCGTGTGTTTGTCTTGACATTGCCGTTTCTGTGTTTTCTGTCTTGTGCTTCAGGAGCGAGGATGGCGCCGAGGAGGAGCTCTCGCTCTCAGCAGGGGCAGTCGGCTGGAGGCCAGGAGATTTAGCAGGAGGTCCAGAGGGACCAGGAGGAGCATAGTAGAGCGCCACGGGGGGCTACCGAGGCCGCGGATGCTGCGAGAGTTCCGGGGGCCGAGGATTTCTTCCGTGGCATGTACCAGCTTATGTCTCAGCAGTTCGGCGGAGAGGCCGGTGAGGGCTCGTCTGCTAGGGGTGGGCCAGGCCGAGCAGTGAGGGACTTCATGCAGTTCCATCCACCTTACTTTAGCGGCCAGGCAGACCCTGATGCGGCTCGTGATTGGCTCGATGAGATGGAGCGGGTGTTCAGTTCCGCGAGGAGTGCTGCCGAGGACAGAGTGGTGTTGGCCTACAACCAGTTGCAGGGTACGGCTCGGAGGTGGTGCTCTTCCAAGTGGAAGACGTCTTTTCAGCTTCGTCCACTTGAGCAGATCGAGTGGGATGACTTCGTCAGTGCTTTCGAGCGTACGTACTGTCCAGACGTCGTTGCTACGCAGCGGATGCGGGAGTTTCTGGAGCTGGTGCAGGGTGACATGTCCGTGTTGTAGTACAGGGTCCGATTTGTCGAGCTGGGTCGGTATGCACCTCACATCATGGAGTATGAGAGCGTGAGGACCACGCAATTTGTGCAGGGCTTGAGGCTGGAGCTGAGGCACCATTTGATCGCGAACGGGGCCACTGATCTAGAGACAGCGTCTCGTGTTGCGATTTCTTTGGAGATGGATATGCAGAGGACTCGAGGACTGATCAGCCAGGGGCAGTCCTTGTCAGGTCGCAGCCAGCAGTCGGCTACCCAGCAGCAGGGTTCCTTCCAGCATGCGTCGGGTGGTTCAGGAGTACCGACGTCGGTAGCTTCGGTGACAGGATCTGCGTCCTTCGGCTCAAAGGTCAAGAAGTTCTTGAAGAAGAGTTTCCGTAAGAAGCACAAGGATCAGGGGCAGGCTTCATCGGGCAGTGTACAGCAGCCGATTCCTTTGCAGCGTCAGGGATCCGTGGGTGGATCGCGAGGACCTTGTCCACGGTGTGGTGGGACCCACCCAGGCAGGCAGTGCACGGCGCCGATCATCTGTTTTCGGTGTGACCAGCCAGGGCATATGGCGCGTGACTGTCCTCAGAGGCCGCCGCAGTAGCAGGTTCCCCAGCCGCAGCAGCAGCAGGGATAGTGTCCGCCGCTACCCAGGTCAGCTAGCGTGGGAGGCAGGCAGAGGGCTCGGGGCCAGATCACGCACATGACCAGGGCAGAGGCAGTGGCGTCGCAGCTCGTGGAAGGTACCGTTCAGATTTTAGGTTGTGCGGCTCGGGTTTTATTTGATTCTGGCGCGTCTCATTCGTTCATTTCGGAGGATTTCGCGTCGAGTGTCGAGGAGCCGGTGACCCAGTTGTCTTGTGATTTGGCAGTGGAGTTGCCTTCGGGTGACTTTATGGTCACTCCGTATTGCTTCGACCAGGTTCCGGTGTGGATCGATGGGCGGAGTATGCCAAGCAGGTTTTATGCGTTGCAGCTTCGGGATTACGACGTGATTCTAGGCATGGATTGGCTCAAGACCCATGGAGCGGTGGTGGATTGTGGAATGAAGAGGGTCTACTTCCAACATCCGAGCAAGAGGACCTTCTATTTCCAAGGTATCCGTTCCACCTCTTCTCGATTCCTTATCTCTACTATTCGAGCCCGTCCATTGCTTGATTCCGGTTGTCAGGGTTTTCTCGCGTCAGTGGTTGTGTCTGACTGGATGGATCCGAATGTCGAGGACATTGCGGTGGTGTGCGAGTTTCCCGACATTTTTCTCGAGGAGTTGCCTGGATTACCTCCCCGACGGGAGATCGATTTCGTGATCGAGGTTGTGCCTGGTACGGGGCCTTTGGCGAAGGCTCCCTACCGTATGGCCCCCGCTGAGTTGAGGGAGTTGAGGGCGCAGTTGCAGGAACTGCTGGCCAAGGGGTACATTCGTCCGAACTTTTCCCCTTGGGGTGCGCCCGTGTTGTTCGTGAAGAAGAAGGACGGTAGTCTGCGGCTATGCATTGACTATCGGCAGCTGAATGATGTGACCATTAAGAACAAGTATCCGTTGCCGCGGATCGATGATTTGTTTGACCAACTTCAGTCTGCGCGAGTGTTCTCGCGGATTGATTTGCGGTCCGGTTACTATCAGCTGAGAATTCGTGAGTCCGATGTGGAGAAGACTGCGTTCAGTACGAGGTACGGGCATTATGAGTTTTTGGTGATGCCGTTCGGGCTCACCAATGCCCCAGCAGCCTTCATGGACTTGATGCAGAGGGTGTTTCATCCGTATTTGGACCAGTTCGTGGTCATCTTTATGGATGACATCCTTGTTTATTCGCTGTCTGTTGAGGAGCATGCGTACCATTTGGGTGTGGTGCTGCAGACGTTGCGAGATCACCAGTTGTATGCGAAGCTCAGCAAGTGCAAGTTTTGGCTCAACGAAGTGCACTTTCTGGGGCACGTGATTTCTGGTGATGGCATTTCCGTGGACCCCGCCAAGGTCGAGGCAGTAATGCAGTGGCCGAGGCCGAGGTCGGTGACAGAGATCCGGAGTTTCTTAGGGCTTGCGGGTTATTATCGCCGATTTATCCAGGATTTTTCCCGCATTGCGACCCCGATGACGAGGCTCACACGGAAGGATGTGCCTTTCGTTTGGTCCAAGGAGTGTGAGCAGAGCTTCAGCAAACTGAAGAGATTGCTCACCTCGGCTCCGGTGTTAGTTTTACCTTCTGGATCGGGAGGTTTTGTGGTGTGTACAGATGCTTCCGGCGTCGGATTGGGTGCTGTTCTGATGCAGCATGGTAGAGTGGTGGCTTATGCATCTCGGCAGCTAAAGCCCCATGAGGAGAACTACCCTACCCATGACCTTGAGTTGGTGGCAGTGATCTTTGCGCTGAAGATCTGGAGGCATTATCTATACGGTGAGAAGTTCGAGGTATTCACTGACCATCAGAGTTTGAGGTATGTGTTCTCGCAGAGAGATCTGAACCTCAGACAAAGGCGTTGGATGGAGTTCATGAAGGACTATGACTTCACCCTGTCTTATCAGCCGGGCAGGATGAATGTCATCGCCGATGCCTTGAGTCGGAAGGTTGCGGTCAGTACCTTGATGCTGAGGAAGTGGAGGCTCTGGGAACAGGTGCCCGAAGTATCCTTCAGGCTCAAGATTCCCCAGGAGCCAGGGTTGGCGGTGCTCGCAAGTCTGACTGTCACTCCTGCTATCCGTCGTCAGGTGACAGAGGCTCAGCATGCGGACCCTGAGTTGCCCCGGATTCTTGCGATGGCTGACGTAGAACTTGGCGAGGACGGTGCTGCGAGGTTTCGTGACAGGATGTACGTCCCAGCGGAGGAGCAGGTTCATCGTGCGGTGTTACGCGAGGCTCATGGGAGCAGGTACACTGTGCACCCGGGTGCGACGAAGATGTATCGGAACTTACGGAGGCAGTTTTGGTGGCCTGGCATGAAGAGAGATGTTGCCAAATTTGTGGCCAGGTGCCTGATCTGTCAGCAGATGAAGGCGGAGCATCAGCGACTAGACGGTACTCTCCAGCCCTTGGATGTTCCTGCTTGGAAGTGGGACCATGCGACCACATATTTTGTTGTGGGGTTGCCGAGGATCTCGAGTGGGCAGGACAGTATTTGGTTGCTGGTGGATCGGCTGACGAAGGTGACGCGGTTGTTACCGGTCAAGGTCAACTGGAGCGTGTCTAAGTTGGCTCGTCTTTATGTGGAGCGGATCGTGCCGTTGCATGGGGTTCCCATTTCGATCGTGTCGGATCGGGATCCGCGCTTCACTTCTGAATTCTGGAGGAGTTTCCAGCGAGCTCTTGGCACGGAGTTGGCGTTTAGCTCGGCGTATCATCCTCAGTCAGATGGTCAGTCTGAGAGGACCATTCAGACTTTGGAGGACATGCTGAGATCCTGCTGCCTGGAGTGGCAGGGGAGTTGGATTCATCACCTACCGTTGGTGGAGTTTGCCTATAACAACAGCTATCATTCGAGCATCGGCATGGCTCCATATGAGGCTCTGTATGGGCGTCCGTGTAGGACTCCACTTGATTGGTTTGAGGTGGGTGAGCGTGTTTTGACGAAACCGGAATTGGTGCAGCAATGTGTGGGCGTTGTACACCTGGTTCGTCAGAACATGTTGGCGGCCCAGAGTCGGCAGAAGAGCTATGCTGACCGTAGGAGGCAGCCTCTCGAGTTCGCCGTGGGCGATCATGTGTTCTTGAGAGTTTCTCCGATGAAGGGGGTGATGCGTTTTGGACGGCGTGGGAAGCTGAGTCCCCGCTATATTGGTCCTTTCGCGATTGTGGAGCGCATCGGTGAGGTTGCTTACCGGTTGCAGTTACCTCCTGAGTTGGCGTCGGTGCATGACGTGTTCCACGTCTCGATGTTGCGGAAGTATATACCCGATGACTCTCATGTGCTCGAGTTTTCGGTTTGGCCTAAGGTGACTCCAGATCTTTCTCTCCCAGAGTTTCCGATCCACGTGGAGGATAGGCGAGAGCAGCGCCTGCGGAACAAGGTTATTCCCTTGGTAAAAGTCGTGTGGCAACGACACTCTGGTGGTGAGGCTTCGTGGGAGCGTGAGGACGAGATGCGTCAGCAGTTCCCGTATCTGTTTGAGTGAGTCTTCCTCTTCTTTCCCCTTGGGTTGTTCTCAATTTCGAGGACGAAATTCCTTAAGGGGGGAGGGCTGTAATATCCCGGACCTTTCGGATCCTTCTTCGTGAGTCCCGGATCTGGTTTTTGGAGAGTCCGGCTCTGTTGTGTCCGAAATTTCGTTTTGGACATCTTTCGTGTTCGGATCGGCGCGATCCGGAGATGTTTCGGAGGCCCGGAGGCGTTCCGCGACTTTTCCGCGCGTGTTTTCTTATTCCCGGTGTGTGTTTCGGCTTTTTCTTCGGAAGCTCGCTGCGGGCGAACCAGGTGGTTCACCCGGGCACGAGTGGTACCGTTGCGATCGGTGCGTTCCGAGGATTCTGAAAATGTATTTTTCTAATTTTCGGTATTTTTCCGAAAAATCGGATTTTCTTATATAACCCATTTCTTTTTCTTTTTCTTTTCTCCTTTCTCTTTCTTCTTCTTCTTCCTCCTTCCTTCCCCAACCGTGGCCGCCCTCTTCTCTCTCCCTCTCTCCCGTTCGAGCGCAGCGACCACCGTTTCGGCTGCAGACGGCGGCGGTGCGACGCGGCGAGGACGTGGGTGACATCGAGACGATCGTGCGGGCGTGCGGCAAGCATGGGAAGCGTGGGGAGGCGAGGTTTCTAAAAGCGGTCTTCTCGATTCGTGGGTGATTCGGTGGAGCATTCGCTCCATTGAGGTAGGGTGACATTCCTTAGCCTCTTGTCGATCATTCCCATGTTTTATAGGCCGAGGGGAGGCCGAGAGGGGCTTGTTTGAGCATGTTTGGGGTTTTTCCACGTTTTAGGGAGAGTCGCCCGATCTATGGATTCGATGCATGGATTCGTGTTTTGATGGCCTAGAATCATGCTAGGGGTCCCCAGGGGTCTTCCCCTTTGATTTCCCCCTCTCCGGTGGAGGTATGGGGGCGTGGAATGGTGTTTTTAGCCGTTCCCGGCCGTTCTCGGTTTTCTGGGATGATAGCGGTCCACCAGTAACCGCCTTCATCAAGTAGCGGTCAGGTGGGGACCGCCTTCATCAAGGTTTCGAGCGTTGGGGCTTGTGCTGTCGGCTGGCGGTCGCGGTCTCGCGATTGACCGCGACTGCTGGTGGCGGTCAGGGGGCGACCGCTTTCAGCCTGGGGTCCGGCACGGTCTTCGAGACGGTTTTGACCGTTGGAGTCTGGTCGCGGTCTCCAGGAGACCGCTACTAGGTGAAGGCGGTCTTCACGTGACCGCTTTCACGTTTCACGCACCAGGGTGGTCGCGGTTCCAGGACGACCGCGACCAGGTGATAGCGGTCCTGGGTCGACCGCTACCACAGGAGGCGGTCCTCCGGTGACCGCGACTCCCCTTCTTTACCGATTTGAATCCCGGACGAGCTAGTCTCGATCCCTGTGCTGACCCGTAGTCCGACTGATGCGGGGCATCATGTGGGGGCTACACGTGGGGGTGCCGTGGGGTCCCGGGAGGTGGTGGCTCCGGCTTGTGTCACCGTGCGTCGGTGTTGGTACAAGGAGCATTCCTCGTACCTGTGGTTGCATCGTTGTTTTCCGTGACTCGAGAGTCTACTCCTTCAGTGACCCTCCACTAGTCGTAGCCCACCAGTACGAGGTGCTGGTCTCACCTGGGAGTGGTGTACGGGCACCCACCTTTCGAGACGGTTTGTGGACCGGTTACCGTAGGCCCCTCGTCGGTAGCCAGAGTCCGGCTACGGGGGAAAACCGGTCAGAGGACCAGACCTAGTGACGCAAGGTCTGTGTGTGCACACGTGGTTGGGGGCGGTTGGACCCACGTCGACGGGCGTGACCCCTGCTAGTTACTTGTTTGTGGTTACTTGTACGGTGTCTGCGCCTCGGGTAGGACCTACCACGTCAGGCGGTTCACCTGCGGTGCGGTGTAAGACGTCAGGGGACGCTACCGACTGTGCTTCTAGTGGGTGGTACTCCTGTCGAGTACGGAGTGTCAGACTATCAGTCGAGTGTTTCCGACCTTCGGGTTTTGGCGGTTCGACCGTTGAGTTTCGGCCTTCTCGTACCGTGGCACGTGGGTCGGTTTGCGTGCCGTAGGGTCTAGTTCTGTAGAGTACAGGGCTTTCCTTTCCGAGGTACCTTCCTACCGCTAGAGTAGTGGTTTCTCGTTTTACGAGGTGGGGTTCGAATGATCCCTACTGAGTCTTGTTCCGAGACTCATTCCCTGCGTGTTTTCACCGCGTTTCAGGTGAGGCGCCACCTTCGGGGAGCGCGTCAGGAGCGCAGCGTGGTGCGGGTGCCCAGAGGTAGTGCCGGAGGTCAGAGCTGGGGTATGCCCCGTGTAGCTGTACTTTCTTTCTTGTCACTGTACTAGTCGTGGACTATTGTTGCTGTTGTTGTTATTTTATTGTGGACCATGTAAAATGTTATTTTATTTCCTGCTTAATATTATAACTGTTTTATTTCTGCAATTATCTGTGATGCTTGTGTAGTTTCCACACCATCCTTTTAACCCTTCCGAGTCTTCGGGCTCGTGGGTGGCGGTACGAGTCTCGGGTTATCGGGACTTCCCGGTAATCGGATTCTTGGGTCGTTACAAGTGGTTCCTGCTCAAGAGTTTTTAGGCGTGTATTGCCTTTACCTTCCTCTGGAGGGAGTCCCTGGTTTATATAGTGTGCTCATCTTATGAGTCTTGTAAGCTGAGGAGTTTCAGTCGGGAGTTACGTCCTCATCGTGGGATCTTTACGTCCTCATCGTGGGATCATGGGTCCCTTATCCTCATAAACTCCTGCTCATAAAGGGCTCTCAACGGCAGCATGGACAAGCAGTCGTCAGTCGGTCCGAGCATAAAAGGTGCCAACCCTGTCCGGGCGATAGGCATAGCTCGGATGGAGTCAGGTCGGAGTGGGTGCAGAGCACTTGCCTCTATCCCGATGAAGGGATAACTCGGGCATGGGTCTTCCTCCGTCCTGACTCTCGGGCCTTCCGAGCCTGAGGGCCGTCGAGGAAGGATGGGATCCCGATTAACCTTTATTGGGCTTTTTAGCCTAAGTGGGCCCTATGGGGCTGTCACTTGGATGAGCCGAGCCTCGTTTAGTCCTGATGGACCTAGTTCGGCTGCTCTTAGATGGGCTACAGAAATTCCCCTCTCTAGGTCGTATCTTCAACATTTTCGGAGGACATTCTACACTTTCTATGCAATCTCTCTCGATTTATTGGTGAGCCGACCATGTCAACACCGTGTGTTACTCTCCCTCAGCTTCATCCATCCCTTCTATCAAGGGAGCTATGTTTCATGCCTGATTGTCAGTAGAGTTGTCGAATCTTATGCCTTTTGAGCCGAGTGACAAAACTCCATAGTTTCATGATATTCATCCCAAGGAGTTGGTTGTTCAAGAATGTCTTGATATTGTTAGTATCGGGCTATTATGGGCAACCGCCCCGATGAAGCTGCATGTTCATAACCGGGCTAGGCCGTCTGCCAGATGGGCCCGTTACTTAAGGAGATATTTCAAGATAAGAAGCCCAAAGGACCGAGTCCACGCTAGGCGGGTTCGTTATCAAGAGATTTCTACTAAGAAGAGGCTGCGGCACAAGTTCGAGTGTCGTCGATTGTGTACTCAGGGGATCACTTCTTCTTCTTCTTTTCAGTCCTCATTTCTTTAGCTCAACTCCCACCCTTGGGTGGTGCACTTACCTTCTTCCAATCTTGTTTCTGTGGTCTTCCCCTCCTTTCCTGGGTCCGTGAACCCCCACTCTTCTCCTTTTCATCCAGACCCTCCGGATTGCCCTTCTTTTCATAATTCTCGGCCTCAGCCTATGTCCTCCTTTCGTCCCACTTTCAGGATGTCTTTCGCTTCTTCTCCTCCTCACCCGGAGTCTCCGGATCTTTCTGGACCTTCTTCCCTATTTTATCCTCATCATCCGGAGCCTCCAGATCTCCTCTTTTATCCCAATTTCAATTTCTTACCTGGTCCTTCTCCTCCAGAATTTTTGGATTCTACCAGTTCTTCTTCTCTGACTCCGTCGGATGATCACTCCCCTTCTTCCTTATTTTTGCAGTGGTCCAATCAATGTTTTTCTATTCCTTCTTTATCACCCTTTTGGGGTTCTTGCCCTTTTTCTTGTTCTTTTTGAGACTTTAGTCCGCCTTGATCTCAGTTGATTTCTGATTCTTTTGTATGTTGTTCCTTGTTATCAGGGTCTCTACGCCCTAGCGAGGGAGTTCTAGCCCTCGCCTCTCTTCCTTTTTATCCTTCTTCATCCGGTTTGGTGTTTGCGTGTAGAGGAATCTTTAATCCTTGTTATCCTTTCATTTTTATCCTATCAAGCAAGGAATACGAAGTTTGATGATCAGGCTCTCGCTTCAGGATGTTGTTCCCACGCCATGGATTTGCAAGGTATTTTTATTTTTGCGTGAGAGTACGCTTTCATTTCTATTTACTGCTATTTTTTCTGCGCATGGTTATAATGTGGGTTCCTTAACTCGTTTGAGTGGCTTAGTTAAGAGTGTTGGTTAGGAGTCAAAATAAGTTCGCTTCTGCAGCACCTTAGGCTGGTGCTATTGTTGGCACTCAAAATATGATCGTTGGCGATCAAGCCGCAAAGACGAATGATACGGCCCGCTGAGGCGCAGAAGCCGATAAAGATCGACATATTGAAGACTTCTCAAGCTGCCAGGGCCTCGGGTCACCCCGTATGAGCATGGGGACCTCACCTCAGGAGAGCCGAGATGAACTCACAACCAATCGACAGTGCGACCAAGCCTGCCTAATGATCCGATGTCGACTCCGTCGTGCCGCTACCCTGCACCTGTCACCCGATCAAGGATGATGGTCCACCCAATGGCTCCCTACATGAATGAAGGCTCTCCTGAGGAGGAAGAAACACCATCGGCCCTTCATAATAGGGAGCCGAAGGCTCTGTCAGCAGAAGGTCCCGATCACCCGACACGGGTTCGGCTTCTCGCCATGGTGGGCCCGTTAGTGGCCGATTGATCGCCATTCAAGGCGGAATTATCCCGGATGCAATGCCATCCCATAAGGAAGCTTCCAGCACGAGTCCGTCTGAGCTGAAAGCACAAATCATAGTGCCGAAGGCCGTACCGACAGATAACCCGCATGCTCGAGCCAAACACACACGAAGTTCCGATTAAGGCCCATCCAGCATGCGGAGAGCTTCGTCAACACTCGCCAAGGTTTTCCAAGGACCAGGGCGAGAGGGACAGTCAACGGGAGCCTCCGGAACCATCCCCAGACCCATCGGCTAGCTCGCGTCGAGCGAACAAGCTAAATCGGCGCACAAAAGGACGTCGGCGCCCCTTAATCCGGCGCCGTCAAATCCGGCGCGCCAATTCCAATTGGGGACATGTTCCCCGACGCCATTAAATCCGGCGCGCCCCTTTCCATGGCGCCGGATTAACGGTGGCTACATATACGCCGTGGCTTCGAAACAAAAGCAAAAAAAAAAGAAGAGAAGAAAAATAGAAGAGAGTCAATACGAAGGGTGAGAGAGGGTTCGTTCGAGAGAGAGAATAGCCTTGGGGGAGAAGAAGGGTTTCCACTGATGGTTCTCGCCGCCGTCTTCCTCTTCTGCTCGTCTGAATATCTCCGAAGCTGGAGAAGAGAAGCCTGTGGTCCGATACTCTGTTCTGGAGAGCGGGTTTAGGTGGGTTTCCGTGGTTTTCCTCCCGTCGATTCCCCCTTTTTCTTTGTTTCCTTCTCCTGATATAATGTAAGTGAAAGGGGGGAGGGGCGATGATACGAGCCTGGCCTCCCCCCCTCACCATTATCGTTGCTCCTTCTCTTCACTTGCAACGTTCTTCTTCTATTAATGTAAACGACGGCCGAGCGACAACGCCGGCGCCAGAACATATGCTGTGTACATCTATCTATCGTTCATTGAATGAATGGAATGAGATTATGCCTAGTGCCGTATCTATCTTTCATGCTCTCTCTAATTTCCTCTTAAATGCGCATTTAATGGTTTCCCGACGTGCATAGTTCCCGGATCCGTTTTCCCCGACGCTGGATATGCCCCTAGGCTACATGAACCGTTCTTCCCCCCTCCCCAGGGTTTCTCTCTTTATTCCAATGCAATGGTCAAGCTCTGTACTACGTGTGCTACGAGTTTTGTGGTTGGAGACACACTTGTATGCGTATCTCTGTCCACCCCTGTCTAGGGATCAAACCCTTCGCCTTCCCTATGCCCTTCCTCCTAGGCCAGAGGGGAGGGGAAGATCGCTTCCAACATCCCTGTTCGTCCTGTGCCGAACCCCTGTTGGTTTTTGCCACATAATATACATATCCCTTCCTCGGATCTGTATGCTAATCATATAACATGTAAGTGTTAACTCATCCAGCCCGCGGGCTTCACTGTTCTAATATATGTCTAACAACTCGTTTGTCCACTTGTCGTCGAACGATGTCGTATGCCACTCTTTCCACTCCGTTCGCATCTCAACATTCGGGAGTCTGCTCTGTAGCATTGCTCCAATACCCGGGGAGGGGAATATTCCCCCAATCTTCTACACTAACCACTCGGTCGACAGGGGCTCATCCATTGATGATGAGTGTCCCTTCGGGCCATTGAGTGCACAGTAACGGGGCTAAGCCCTATAGTCCAAATCCACGGTCCTTAATGGACTTTGTGGTGGCCGTGGGTTGCGTGCCCCTTGTAGGCTAGCCCTCGGGGTTTCCTTCCCTCTGTCAGTCGTCCCGATTCGAGCGTTGTATCGACTCGGGTTGCGTGCCCCTCGCAGGCTAGCCCTCGGGGTTTTCGCTCTCATATTGAGTCGCCTCATTCGTTCACTTTCGCCCATGGACTTGGTGCCCCTAGCAGGCTAGGCCTCGGGGTTTTCCTTTCCGTTCGGGTTTGCCGGCCGCTGTTGCACCACCTGACTCTTAGGGGTTACTCCGCCACGTGAGTATTCCCTGCTTCTCCCCGACAATCCTCCGGGATGGGGAGATGCTGCCGAAATTTCGGCTCGAACAAACCTGACTCGGAACAATCACCGCGCTCGAGTGTGAACCTCGCGCGAGCCTATGACTCGGCTCCCGGATGCCCCGGGGCCGACCCGTTGGATAAATCACTTGAATAAACTTCCAAAGTTTCCTAAAGTGTTTCAATAAACCCAAGAAATAACAAATAAAACCTCGGTTTCCATGAGATTGGGTTAAACCGGCGCCATTTGCATCCGGTGCACCTTAAAACGGCGTGCCTTAAAACGGCGCGCCCTATCCCAGTGCTCCCTTTCCCGGCGTGCCCCAAAAAGGTCGCGCCGTTTTAACCCCTTTTTACACCTACGGGTCGCGCCGTTTTAACCCCTTTATATACCTACGGCTCCCACGCCGTTTTAAGTCCTAAACCTACGTTTTCTGGCACCGTTTCGAATCGTTACGCTGTCTAATCCCGTGCTCGCCTTCGGAGCGATCCTCGTCTCCCGTGGTCAGAGTTAATAAACTCTAATTAGTGACAAATTGAATAAGAGGAGGGCCGTTCGAGTCTGAATCGTTTCGTTATCATGATTTCACTACCATGTCCATCAGTACTCTGCTTTCGCTATCATGCCTGCGTCACCTTTTTCCCCCTTTGGCGGGGATTAATAAATGTGATTGACCTCTGTTCGTTTTCATAACCCTATTGCCATGCTTAGCATAGTCATGAGCATCATGCATGCATGTTTGCATAGGCCCTCGGGTATATCAAGTGGCGTTGACGGAAGGCCGGGTTACGCCCGATCGGAAGTCTCCGCTATGCGCGATGGTGGTCTTCAGACCTACGTCCTCCGCCCTGTATCGAGGGTCATCAATTTAATAAACCATGCCTCTCTCGTATGATAGATAGACGCATCTCATATGATCTTGTCGTGTTCATAACATCGCACCTTTTATTTCGGCCTCGACAGCCCACTATCTCGGCAATTAATCAAAGTTTTTCCCTCCTCGCGGGGGATGTAATTAACGTCATGACCTTTATGGTATGACGGACTGCTGGTCTCGACCGAACCTCACTCTCGCCCGACATGGGTCAGAATGAGCGCATAATAAACTTGTCACTCACGTGACTGGCACGCCCGCGCCGTCAATCAGTCGGTTAATTACCAGTTAGTTAATCGGTTGGTCGACACGTGAAATAAATCCCGTCCCAAACAGTCAGGGACCTACATACAAAAAAATACCCCCTGGGTAAGAAATAAAAACGATCGCAAACAGTCTGGCACGCCCGGTGGGACTCAACCTCCCTTCATCTTTTCGCCAAAATAGAGGGACCATGGGGCCCCCATTGAACTATCTCAAATGCTAATTGTTCATTCGTCTTGTTTCTCCTCTTTTTAGGCTGAAGTGATGGCGAGCGGACTGTCTGGAGTTTTTTTCGGTCCCCAAATCATGGCCGACCATGCAGCATACGGCTACCTTGCCGTACCTACTACCTTCGGCAACTTTCCCCCGGTCGTTGGCTTCCCCAACTTCTTGGGAGTTGCATTCGCGGATCTCCCAGACGTGGAGAGTTATGGACCTGTGGAGCTGAAGAACAACAAAGCTGCGGTCCGCCGAAGTGAGGGCCAAATTAATGAAACTCTACTGAAAACTCCGGTGATCGTGAGCTGCCACGTCCACCATACTGTTTTCCCAACTACGGCACATGAGAAGAAGCTGGCTGGAGGCAACAAGAAGAGCTCTAGAGGAAGAATTGCTACTGATCCTCGGAGCCAACTTTCAGCCTCTGGGAAGTCCGTGTTGATCGGGGGCATCCGAGTCTACTTCAATGGTCGCGGTGCCGAAGTTCTGCCAGATCGGATCATCCCGACTGTGCCTACTCACAACACCTTCCAAGTGCTAGCAAGCCGAAGGGTGAATTTTAATGATAACAAGCAAGGGAGGCAAACCCCGAAACTGCTAAAGTTCAGACAAGTCTGGGTTCCCAAGAAGACCCGAAACACTACACCGGCTTCGCAGAATTTCAACAATTCTGCTGATGTCCCCAAAAGAGGGGGCAAAAGGGCTGCGCATGCAGAAGATACCATGGTTGTGATTTCTTCACCCACCATCAGGGTCTCCGCAAGACAAGCCCATATCTCCAAATTATCAGGGAATTCCGATCAAGTGGCCAAACTGACACGGCTTTCATACATGCCGTCAGCCCGAATCCAAGTGCTGCCTTCTGCCATCTCTACAGAATGCCGTCGGGAAGACACAGTAAGGATGGTCCGGGAATATTTCCATGGCTTTGGAGGTCCCATCATGGGTTGGCAAAGGTCGCTTCGAGTCATCAGGGCCAAAGAGGAAGAAAAAGACAAGATGGCACCGGTTGAGGTGAATGAAGAGGGGAGGCGAGCCAAAGCTAGAAGCCTTGAAAGGCCTCCACAAAATGAAAAGATGAAAGGAGCTTCTATATATGAAGAGCCGACTTTCTCCCGTCAGGCCCGAGGTGGAGTTAGAAAGCACAAAAGAAGAATGCAAGTTCTTACTTGCAATATGACAGGGGTGATGAGTACACCTGACATCCCGCCAAATGAACAAGAAGAGCCGACCGAGATTGCTGGAAGAAAAGACCCGATGACAAGACGGGACAAAGCTGAGGCTGAGCTACTGCAAGCCACAAAGGACAAGCATGTTGCTGATGGAGACCTCGCTACCGCCGTGACCACGGTGGTGGCATCTGAAGAAGAAGGAGTACTTTCGTCTCCTCCAATTGAGTGTGCCTCCAATAATAAACTCGAAGACGTCAGTAATAAAACAGCCACAGACCCCGCCGTCCTGATGTTGCTGCGAGGATATCAGCGGGAGATAAAGCTGCTGAAGAGTAAATTAAATGAAAAGACTGAGCATGTTGTAGCGCCCGAGCAACTGGGGGCACAAAATGGGCCATCACAGGAAGGTTTTAACCTCGGGGGCGCTCCTTCACCAGTCGTTCTACAAACTGCTGATCAAAACTGGGCCACTCCCCAGCATTCTTCTCAATGGCTTCAGCCAGCAGGGCTAATGCCTCCCCAAATGCAACCGCAGGCTCCCCTGTTAGAGCCTTTTCCATCCAATGCTATGACTTCGGCCGCATTATCGATGCAACCCGCCCACCTCTACCCTCAACCAGAAGGGTCAACTATGGTGAACAAGTTGATGGTTGAACATGTGATCGAAGCAAGGCTGGCAAAGAGGGGTGGCGATGATTATGCCCCCTTTGACATATATGAACTGCCATATCCAGCCTACCATGCTGCCAAAAGATTGCCACCCGACGTCAATAAACTCCCAAAATTTGACAAATACAATGGGCAGGGCTCCCCGAAAGAGCATGTTGCACAATATATAGCCGTCATGGGTGACTTGGCAGCAGACGAGTCGTACCTGCTCAAGTTCTTTGGGTCTTCATTGACAGGACCTGCTTTTGAATGGTACTCTGACCTGCCAGCCGGATCTATCCACGACTGGCCAGACATGCAGCAGAAATTCACTGAAAGATTCCACGTCGTCGAGGCAGAGGTGACCATGGCTGAGCTATTGGCAAAAAGATAATGAAAAAGTTGCAGAATATATCAAGAAATAGAGGGATCTCAGCACAAGGTGCCGGCGTCCCCCGCATCCAGAAGACGTAATACAAATATGTAAACAAAATCTAAAGAAAGAGATTCTGGAAAAGATGATTGGAATAGAAATTTGGTCTTTTGACCGATTAAGTGATATTGCCACAGAGGTTGAAGATTTCTTCACAAAATATCCCTCCATTTCTGCTGACTCAAGTTATGAAGCCAAGCAGGTTAATAAACAGACGATACTGAAAGCGGTTCATGCTATCAGCCTCACGGCGAAAAGGCATAAATGGGTGCACGATCCTCCTCTCAATGAACTTGCTGAATGTCGAGAGAGTCATCCTCCGCAGAACAAAGCAAAGAAGCTCTATGCCTTCCCCTGGGATCGGACTCGAGCATTGTTCGAGTGGGCTGTCAAATATAGCAAATCAGGATTCCGAAGACAAAGAGACCTGATGACGTCAGAAGAAGAGATGATCCTCACTTCTGCCCCTACCATCAAATCCTAGGGCACCCTATTGAAGATTGCCAAATATTCAAAGACATCACCCAAGGCTTAATAAAAAGAGGGGAGCTACAAATGGAGGAGGACAGAGTCGATCCTCCGCGCCCTCATGAAGTGCCTACTCCGGGGGCATCAATTAATGTAATATCTATATGTCAGCGACTGCCTAAAGAAGTGCCAGAGGCTTTTAGCCAACACACCAATGAAGACTGTGCCCTAGCGCCTGAAGAAAAGCAAAGAAATTGGCAAGCATCGTCAATGAAGAAAAGAACAAGATCAACATCCCTTCCGACTCCAAGAGTCCATGTTAGTGGAGCCATGGGCCGGCCCGCTCCGCCCCATATAGCTCCGGCTTGGCATCAAATAGCCCCTCCTGTGGCTATCAGAAGGCCAGTGGATAACACAAAGAAACAAGCCCCGGCGCGGGCGCATGAAGAAATCAACTCAGCAGTGGAACGGCTACAAACTATTACAGACAGGCTAGACGAGCAGGAGCAGCTCAAGAGCCAGCCTATGCAGGTCAAGAAGCATGCCCTTCAAGGACACAATAAGTCTCACATGCTAACAAAAAGAATTAAAGAAAAGGCAAGGGTATTCAATGTACCGAATGACCCACTGCGGGGGCAGAGGCCAGCCATATGCGAGAAGGAAAATGAGAATACAAAAGATAAAATAAGACATGTTGTTCTCTCTTGCAACATGCTGTCAGCACCGTCTAGTGTGGCTCAAGCTGCTGATGAAGAAGATGAAGAAATTTGCTTTATGCCAAAAGGAGCAAACCAGGCTAAAGCTTCTGCCTCCCATCATGCTGTTAGACCCGGGAGGATATCAAGACACCCGTCAGCCAACAAGGGGGGGCAATACCACGCTCCTCCTCCATTCGAAGGTATAAAACCCAGGGAGTTCATCTCGAAGAAATCGAGCGCGTCCAGCAACAATGACGGGATGCCACTCACCCTAGTCAGACCGAAGGCGCAAGATAGCACTCCCAGCCCCTCTTGGCAAGGCCCCGCTGTGATGGCACTGCTAAACCAGAAGCAGCAGGAAATTGAAATGCTGCAAAGGCAGCTGAATGAAATGAATCTAAGTCCACCTATGCCGCAACTGGTAGGACATCTACATGAGGCGACACAAGGTAGTGCTAGCTCACTTGAAGCTTCAGCCCGGGCAGTCATACCCCGAGTAGCACATGATCTTACAGGGGGTATCCTCCCTCAACCACTCAAGCATACAGTCTCCCGGGCATGTCAGGGGGCAAATAAAGCATCTCTGAAGATGGTGCCAATGAGACCATGCAGGCAGTCAGACGAGCTGAAGGTGAGACAAACAATGAATACGAAGGCGGCCGAAGGGGAAGTCACCGAGGCCGAATTGCAAACAGCCAAACAAAAGGATAATGAGTCTATCATGGACTACATAAGAAGGTGGAGGAATCTCAGTGAAAGATGTAGACATCCACCGAGCTACGATGACTCTGTTCAAATCTGCAAAGAAAATTTGAGAATAGAAATTCTACGATGGGTCATCGACATTGAAGTCACGACCTTTGAACAACTGGGCGACATTGCAGCCAATGCTGAAGCAGTTCTGGCAAGGCTTTGCTCATCCTCTACGGCCTCGAGCCAGAAGAATAAACCAATCAACAAACCTCCGGCACAAGAAGAAGTTTGCGCCTCAAATTTTGAAGCCTTCGAGCAACAGAAGAAGAAGATGAAAGAGGCATCTTCTGCCGATCCATCAAAACAAGGGCCCCCGTTAAGGGGAAAAATGATGAAACTGTATTCCTTTCCAAAGGACAAGACTAGGGAACTTTTTGAGTGGGCCCGTGAATACGGAAAAGTAGCTCTTCCAGAGCCAAAGAAGGCAGGTGATGCCGAAAGAAAAGATAATCCACGATTCTGTCCTTATCACCAAGTGATGGGGCATCCCATTGAGGATTGCTATGTGTTCAAGGACATTATTGAAGGCCTAATCAAGAAAGGCGAACTACGGATGGGTGAGTATAAGGTGGACCCACCGTGCCCTCATCAAATCTCTATCCTTAAAAGAGCAGCCTCGCGCGGCGTTACCGCCTCAACTGCTCCTCGCAAATCTGGCTGAAGCCGATGTCTAGCAGGCCCGCATAGCTTGAATGCAGATGCTTGCCAATAAAAGAAGAATGGCAAATGACTCAAAAAAAAGAAAAAAAAAGGAAAGGTCCTGTTCTGGGGGCAGGCACAAAAAAAGAAGAGAAAAAAATTCTTTTGAAGGAGGCCTGGATGGCTGCATCTGTCAAGGGAGATGTCACTCCCCCCCATGTCTTGGTCCGTGCCAAATAAGAAACTACCATTGTGGGGTTGGCGTGGTGGAGCGAATCACTTATCTCCTATCTGAGGGGGTGAGCGCTCTCCTATGCACCCACTTTGGTCTGTTTAAAAATAAATGGATGAAGAGTGACAGTTCTGCACTGCGCTGTACTGTCGGCGCCATCCGAGTTGTCCGTTCAAAAATGAATGCAAAAGAAAAGAAGAATGGAACTTATAAGGTCAGCAAGGCCTCCCCATCCTCCCCATGGGCAGAAGACTCCTTAGTGGCATTGCATGGTGAATGCCCAAGGAATAATGAAACAACTAAATCATCTGTGAAGGTAAGAGGACCCTGCAACTGCAGCTTCTAAGAATAAGCGTCAAGAGGAGGACACTTGGCGTAAGCGCCGGAGGCCCGAATCGAAGCTATTTGGAGCATCTCCTAAAGAAATCAATCACAAAAGAAGATAGCTATTGATCTGATGTATAGCTGTCACTAAATACTCCTAGGGGGATCATGTTAATCAATAAGTCCCACCGACGCTAAAGAACCTTCATTGGCCACTAGGCCTCCCATTTCAAATACGGGTCCAAACCCTGTTGTGGAATGAAAAGAACAATCCTTACTGAGTCAGCTACACCCTCGACTCCTTACCAAGCCAGCAAATAAATGACTTTCGGCTTCTAACAGCCTATCTCAGCACCCCTGGTCCCACCAGAATTCATGATGCCTTACCGCCCTCCTATCCCGTGGAGATATTTGCCACTCGTCCCACTGGGACTAACATTCCACCCTTGATCTGGGACCAATGCTCTCAGTCAATCCATTCTCGTTGTCTCTCGGCATTCAGCCGTAGCGGTGCCATATTTGTCCCACGGGACTCTCCCATCACTGCCGATTCGGAGTTCTTGCCCAATGTCGGCCCAATAAAATATCCTTTTCCTTGGCATAAGGCGCTCTGCCCTTGTCGAGCTCAATAATTCGCCCATCAGTCCCGTCCGGCTGTGTCCATAAAGATTTCCCTTGGCCGGAGGCGCTCCGCCCTAGCCGAGCTCAAAAATAAACTCTATCCCATTGGGCTGGGTCCACAAAGTCTTCTCCTTGGCTTGAGGCACTCCGCCCTCGCCGAGCCCCAAAATTACCCTTTGTCCCACTGGGCAGGACTCATAAAACCATTTTCCTTGGCCTAGTGGCACTCCGCCCTCGCCAGGCCCGCCGGGCTCTTGGACATCAATCCCTAGCCCCACCAATAGAATAAATAGTCAAATTCATCAATAGTCCCACCAAATAAATATCCCGCATCACAGATGAGACTGCGTCGGGAAGCCCAACAAAAAACAAATAATAACAAAATAATAATAACAAAAAGAAAAAGAAGAAAGAAATCAAAACGATGAAGAAATGAAAACAATGGTTTGAAATGAACTTAATAAGTCAGTAAGACCAACAAAATCCAACAAATGCAACAAACCCAACAAACCCAATAAAACCAAACAAATCAATAAACTCAATGGAATCGATAAAATCCAACAGATCTAATAAACCCAACAAGATAATCGACTCATCAAATCAATAAACTCAATAGATCAAATAAACCCCAACAAACTTAATTAATAGATCCGATGAATTTAACAAACTCAATGAAACCAATAAGCCCAGTAAACTCAATAAACCCAACAAATTCAATAAACTCAGTCAATCCAAACTAATAAACCAATAAAAGACCTCTTCGCTTTGTCTTGGACCTTCTGTCTGAGCAAGGTTTGTTGATCCCGACATCTCCTCGGGTCAATGTCCATACTCTACCTTGGTTTAGACCTCACGTCTTCGCCAAGTTGGTCAATTTCGACATGACGTCGGGTTGGCATCTTCACCTACATATTCTACCTTTGTTTCAGACCTATCGTCCGAGCAAGGTTGGTTGACTCTGACACCTTGTCGGGTTGACATCAATATTTAGCCCTGGGTCTAGGCCTCTCATACATCTACAATTTAGTCTACCCTCACCCCAAACTTTCTATCGGGGTAGGGCCCATTGACTTCGACATTCCGTCAAGTCAACACCTATCCTACATTATGCCCTTGGCTTAGACCTCATGTCTCTGTCAAGTTTGTTGGCTCTGACAGGACGTCGAGTCAACACATATCCTATATTCTTCCCTTGGCTTAGGCCTTACACCTCTGCCAAGTTCGTTGGCCTCGACAGGACGTTGAGTCAACATTTATACTCTATATCCTACCCTTGGCTGAGGCCTCACGCCTTCGCCAAGTTCGTTGACTTCGACATGACGTCGAGTCAACACTTATCCCACATTATACCCTTGGCTTAGGCCCCACGCCTTCGCCGAGTTTGTTGACACCTATCCTACATTATACCCTTGGCTTAGGCCTTACGCCTCTGCCAAGTTCGTCGGCCTCGACAGGACGTTGAGTCAACATTTATACCCTATATCCTACCCTTGGCTTAGGCCTCACGCCTTCGCCAAGTTTGTTGACTTCGACATGACGTCGGGTCAACACTTATCCCACATTATACCCTTGGCTTAGGCCCCATGCCTTCGCCGAGTTCGTTGACTTCGACATTCTATCGAGTCAACACCTATCCTGCATGATGCTCTTGGTTTAGGCCACCCGCCTTCACCAACTTTGTTGACTTTGACAGAACGTTAAGTCAACACCTATATTGTGTTCTGCCTTTGGTTCAGGCCTTACGCCTTTTCCAAGTTAATTGACTTTGACAAGTCTGTCAAGTCAACGGCCATATTCTGCCCTGGCCCGGACCCTTCGTCTCTTCCAGGTTGGTCGTGTTCGACATGACCTTGAGATGACAACAATGCTTTATTTCTGCCCATTCCTAGACATACCGCCCAGGCAAGGTTTGTTAAGTCTGACATCCCGTCAGGTTAATGTTCATATTCTACCTCTGGCTCAGACCTTTCATCTGGTCAGTCAATAAAAAGACCCTTTCACCTTTGACTTGGATCCTTTTGTCCAGCCAGACAACAAAAAGATCTTTCTACCTCTGGCTTGGACCTTTCGTCCAGTCAGTCAACAAAAAGACCCTTTCATCTTTGGCTCGGACCTTCCGTCTGACCATACAACAAAAAGACCCCTCTACCTCTGGCATGGACCTTTCGTCCAGTCAGTCAACAAAAAGACCCTTTCACCTTTGGCTCGGGCCTTCCGCCTAGCCAGGAAACAAAAAGATCCTTTCTACTTGTGACTCTACCCTTCCATCCAGTTGAGGAACAAAAATACTCCATCTATCGACGGCGTCATGACTTTATGTCTAAGCCGTTAAATATTCTACCTTGGCGTCATGGCCTTCCGCCTAAGCCAAGCTGTATGGCCTCATGACTTCACGTCTAAGCCGTTAAATATCCTTGTCCGGCGTCATGGCTTTCCGCCTAAGCCGGTAAATATTTCTGCCTTGGCAACATGACACACCGTCTAGGCCAAGTTGTCTGGCATCATGGCTCTATGCTTAAGCCAGTAAATATTTCTCCCTTGGCATCATGACCTTCCGTCTAGGCCAAGTGGTCCGGCATCAAGGCTCCTTGCCTAAGCCGGCGGATGCTCTGCCTTGGCGTCACGGCCTTCCGCCTAAGCCAAGCTGTATGGCGTCATGACTTTACATCTAAGCCGTTAAATATCATTGTCTGGCGTCATGGCTTCCCGCCTAAGCTGGTAAATATTCTATCTTGACGTCATGGCCTTCCGCCTAAGCCAAGCTGTACGGCGTCATGACTTTATGTCTAAGCCGTTAAATATCCTTGTCCGGCGTCATGGCTTCCCGCCTAAGTCGGTAAATATTCCGCCTTGGCGTCATGGCCTCCCGCCTAAGCCAAGTTGTACGGCGTCATGACTTTATGTCTAAGCCGTTGAATATCCTTGTCCGGCGTCATGGCCTTCCGCCTAAGCCGGTAAATATTCTACCTTGGCGTCACGGCCTTCCGCCTAAGCCAAGCTGTACGGCGTCATGACTTTACGTCTAAGCCGTTAAATATCCTTGTTCGGCGTCATGGCTTCCCGCCTAAGCCGGTAGATATTCTATCTTGGCGTCATGGCCTTCCGCCTAAGCCAAGCTATACGGCATCATGACTTTACGTCTAAGCCGTTAAATATTCTTGTCCGGCGTCATGGCTTTTGCCTAAGTTGGTAAATATTCTATCTTGGCGTCATGGCCTTCCGCCTAAGCCAAGCTGTGCGACGTCATGACTTTATGTCTAAGCCGTTAAATATCCTTGTCCGACGTCATGGCTTTCCGCCTAAGCCGGTGAATATTTCTACCTTGGCAACATGACACACCGTCTAGGCCAAGTTGTCTGGCGTCATGGCTCTATGCTTAAGCCAGTAAATATTTCTCCCTTGGCATCATGACCTTCCATCTAGGCCAAGTGGTCCGGCATCAAGGCTCCTTGCCTAAGCCGGCGGATGCTCTGCCTTGGCGTCACGGCCTTCTGCCTAAGCCAAGCTGTATGGCGTCATGACTTTACGTCTAAGCCGTTAAATATCCTTGTCCGGCGTCATGGCCTTCCGCCTAAGACGGTAAATATTCTGTCTTGGCGTCATGGCCTTCTGCCTAAGCCAAGCTGTATGGCGTCATGACTTTATGTCTAAGCCGTTAAATATCCTTGTCCGGCGTCATGACTTCCCGCCTAAGCCGGTAGATATTCTATCTTGGCGTCATGGCCTTCCGCCTAAGCCAAGCTGTGCGGTGTCATGACTTTATGTCTAAGCCGTTAAATATCCTTGTCCGATGTCATGGCTCCTTTTGCCTAAGCCGATAAATATTCTATCTTGGCGTCATGGCCTTCTGCCTAAGCCAAGCTGTGCGGCGTCATGACTTTATGTCTAAGCCGTTAAATATCCTTGTCTGGCGTCATGGCTTTCCGCCTAAGTCGGTGAATATTTCTGCCTTGGTAACATGACACACCATCTAGGCCAAGTTGTCTGGCGGCATGGCTCTATGCTTAAGCCAGTAAATATTTCTCCCTTGGCATCATGACCTTCTGTCTAGGCCAAGTGGTCCGGCATCAAGGCTCCTTGCCTAAGCCGGCGGATGCTCTTTCTTGGTGTCATGGCCTTACGCCTAAGCCAAGTCATTCGGCGTCATGACCTTCCGTCTAAGCCGACAAACCTCTTACCATTGGCCTGGAATTGCTATCCGAACCAATGAACGAAAAGACCTCCTCTGGTTTCATACCAACCCTTGATCTCTCCAAGGATTCACCATAACATGTAACACCTTCTCTCCGTCGCTGTGGCATCAGCCACCCACCTATAAGAGAGTCGGCCTGCGGATGTACTTACTATGCCCTCCAAAAAAAAAGAGAAAGAAAGAAGAAAAAGGGGGATAAAAAAAGAGAAGAAAAAAATAAATAAAAAAAGAGAAGAAAAAAAAGAAAAAAAAGAAAAAAAGATGATGATCATGACGTGATTTATGTGCTTGCTTGCCTCACGTGCATGTCTGCTTGAAAGTATAGTATTAATACTCTTCCTTCAAATTTCTAAGGCCGCGTACTTCCTTGCTAAATAACGCTGTCCTGATTCAGGATATGTGTGCGTCACGGCATACACTAAGGAATGAAAAGCCAATTCTCGGTGAGTGCATACGACTAGGGGAAGAGTCGTAGCTATGTTGCTAGCACAACTCACGTGATATATCCTAGACGAAACTCCCACACTTCGCACATAATATGAGCAATGGTCCTTAGTCATAAGGACAGTATAAATTCTTCTTAACACTTCATGGATGCTTAAATCTCTACACTCGCGTAAAGGGTGATCGTGAGGAAAAAGCTGCCTGCCCCCTTAAAAAATGATGATAATGGTAAGTGGAATGTGAATCCAAGTAGCCGAGAATCCCCACTGAAACAAATGAGGAGACTCGTGTGAAAACGGTGCAGCAAACTCCACGATTAAAATAAGGATGAATCCTAGTAGTCGGGAATCCCCATTGAGACATATGAGGAGACTCACGTCAAACGGGGGAATCCGTAATAATATCATAATATAGGATGAATCATAATAGTTGGAAATCCCCATTGAGACATATGAGGAGACTCGCGTCAAACGGTGAAATCCACAATAGTATCATAATAAAGGATGAATCCTAGTAGCCGGGAATCCCCATTGAGACACATGAGGAAACTCGCGTCGAATGGTGAAGTTCGAAATTAAGAATAAAAGGGGGTTGTGCGAAGCTACCAAAAGCTGAGAGCCCCGAATGTATGTGTAGGCGATAAAATAATCCTCGAGTGTTACTCAGAATGTCTGCACGTCCCTATGTCTAGGGTTCACTACCCATATAATTACACTTTCACACTATGGAGGAATAGTCCTGGGTGTAGATTGTTGTTTATGCTATGCATATGTTCTACGCGGCGTCCCCTTTATGTATGCACATCTCCCTTAGTTGTGCTTTGTGAGCCGCACTCTGTCCATGAATCGTGGGCGCTGTCCTTATCCTATCCCTGTTATAGGGGAACTATGCTACATATATCTACTATATGATTGCATTCGATGAGTGCCTGCGTGCTTGGATGAGGTTATATATATATATATATATATATATATATATATATATAAGATAATAAAAATGAATGATGAAATAAGAAATGAATGAATGATGATAAATGAAAATAGAATAAATAAAAAGAATGAATAATAAAAGGATACATGCAATGTTTTCAAAACGGGCCATGGGCTACACCCGCACGTCCCGCTCTTTCATCCCTTTGTCGCGACACCCGCGGGTGGGGGGCATTTGTTGACACTAAAAATATTTCTAATGTTTCCTAACTTCTGCCTCGGCAGGTCTTCAGTTCTGATCGAGTGCTCTTGTGCTGACAGAAAATAAAAGAAAGAAAAAAAGAAAAGAATGGTGAAAGCCGAAGAAAAGGTGAGCCCAAAGAAAAGAAGAAAAGGAAAGATGCCTGGCCTCAAGGCACAGCCGCCAAAGCAAGACCTGAGAGCTCGGGAGAATAGTCGGGACCATCCCCGAAGAAGCAATCAAAGCTACAAATACAAGTGAAGCCGGCCTGGCATCACAAATCACAGTGCCGAAGGCCATGTCAGCGAAAAAATCGAGTGTCCGAACCAAAGGCACAAAAGGTTCCGGAATCGGCCGTTCAATGGCCTGAAGGCTTTACCAATACTTCTCGTTGCGATTTCACGAAGCCGCGATGATATGAAGGACCAAGTCAACCCTCGAAACCATCCCCGGACTCACCAGCTAGCCCGCGGCAAGCGAACGAGGCCAATACGGCGCGCCCTTCACCGGCGCGCCCCTTAACCCGACGCCACCAATTCCGGCGCTCAAAAGCTTTGCAGGAGCTTCTTCCCCGGCGCCATCAAATCCGACGCGCAAAGAAGCTTGGAGGGCCCTTCCCGACGCCCCATTCTCCACGCCGTAATAGCCTCCGTCTATATATATTCAAGTGGTTCGACCAAGCGGAAAAAAACACACGAGGAGACGGCCAGAGAGAGCAGTCAATCGCCTGAGAGGGGGAAGCTTGGGGAAGAAGTAGGGGTTTTTCTGAGAGGGAGCCTCGGAGAGCCACCGTCCTTCCCGTCCGTCTGCCCGAAGAAGCCCGGAGCCGGAGAAGAGGGTTCTTCTTTCGATACTCAGTTTCTGCTGAGAAAGGATTAGGTGGGTGGCAAGGCCTCCTTCTGTTTTCTTTTCCCTTCTCTCTGTAAAGCTTTTCCCTCCGTGGATCTTGTAACAAGCCGAGCGATGATATGAGGTTGCATCCCCCTTCGTCTCTTCGTTCAGTTTAGCCTTTGGCCTTTTAACATCGAGATGTAATGTAATCGGTCTTGTGCGACAACGCCAAGCCGTATCTATATACGTGATCTCGTTTGACTATTGCACCTTGTGATGAGCTTTGGGTCTGAATAAAAGTGTTGGTATGTGTTTGAGTTCCTTCTTCTTTCTCTAGTGGCATCCAAGCTCCGCCGTCTGTGTGTTTCTATTTAGTTTTTCCTCATTGACGCCAAACACGCCCTGGTCTTTCTCAGGGCAATATTAATGCAATATTCCCCTCTCCCCGGGGTCCTCTTCGAAGGAATGTCTGTATCGAGCTTCCTCCGTGTTTATCGTAGGTTCTATTACCAGAGACGTGTGCATATATCCATCTCTGGCTACCCCTGGGACTGCCCCCCCATGGTTCATCTGTTCATAATGATGAACTAGAGAGAACGTGGCCGTCCCTATAACTTGGGCGCATGGTCTTTTGGTATGATCGTTTTCCCTTATGCCACCTTCTAGCTATTCGAGGATTTGCCCCTTTTAATCTCCGTCTGCATATTGACCCGCTCATCCCTCTGCTAACATGCTAATCATCTACCCTTCCTTATTAGATGCAATTAACATGAGTGTGTTATGTACATGCATTGTATGTGAGTGTTTCTCGAAGAATTCACTAACCGGGGAGGGGGAACATTCCCCATTGATGTTTTCAGACCACCACTAAGCCTAAAGGGGCATGTCCTTCAATGATGTGCATCTCTGCAGGCCACCGGATGGGGAATAACAACAGGGTTCATAACCCGATATCAAACCCACTACCCTCAAGGGAATTAGTGGTGGCTGTGGGTCGTGTGCCCCTCGTAGGCTAGCCCTCGGGGTTTCCTTCCCTACCGGTCGTCCCTTTAGATCGTGATTTGACCAAGGGTCGTGTGCCACTCGTAGGCTAGCCCTCGGGGTTTTCCTTCCCTTATTGGTCATCTCATCTGATCACATTTTAACCCACGGAGCCATGGTGACCCTAGTAGGCTAATCCTCGGGGTTTCCTATCCGCCTGGGGTCCGCTGGCCACCGTTGTGCCGTCCGGCTTGTTAGGGGCTTACTCCACACGTGAGTATGACCCCGCTTCTCCCTTGCAATCCTTCAGGGATGGGGGAGATGCTGCCCAATTTTTGCCAGGCTTTGAACACTAAGTTACCCTGATGATTTGGACTTAATAAAACATGTGCTTTTAAACAATGAACCTCCGTGCTTGAGTATGAACCTCGCACGAGCTCATGACTCTGCTTCTGGAGAGCTTGGGGCTCCAGTTCAATAATTAATTTACTCAATTAACACCAAATAGGCTAATAAACAACTCTGGAACTCAAACAGGTTGAAAATAACAAGAAAATAGCCTAATCTGGCGCGCCCTAATACGGCGCAGTACCCCCCCGTGCCGGATTAATATTAGACTCAAAATTTCATGTTTTCAAATGGTCCTATTCCGGCGCGCCCCAAGCCACCCGCGCCGGTTTAGCCCATTCATTCCATACTGCACCATTTTAGCGCTTTACCTACGCTTGGCCGCGCCATTTTAACCCCTATACCCACGCTTGGCCGCGCCGTTTTAACTCTTTTACCTACGTCTCTTCGCGCCGCTTTAAGGTGATTTCTGTCCTGTCGTTTTAAGGTGATTTCTGTCACGCTATTCTAAATGATCACTCTCCGAGTGAATATTAAACCGCCTTAATGGCGAACACTGTCCCGATTTGGATAACCCATGGGCACATGGAAATCCCTTGTAGGCTAACCCTCGGGAACCCTCTATTTGGGTGTTTGTCGGATTTACGATTACAGGCCCGTGGAACATCGGTACCCCTTGTAAGCTCGCCCTCGGGGTCTTCGTCCATCTGGGTCCGTCGGTCGCCATATTTGGCCTCTCGGTATTTAGGAGTCCGTCATCAAGGGTGGACCTCTGCTTATCCCCGTAACCCTCCGGGTCTAGGGGAGATGCTACCGGATCTTTACCAGGACATTTGCAAGACCGGGAATAAAAAAAAATGAAATGAACAAAAAAATGATGAAATAATAATAATAATGATAATAAAATGAATAAGCAATAACCAATAACAATAATAATAATAATATATAATAATAATAATAAAAAAATAAAAAATAATAAAACAAACAAAATAAAATAAAATAAACAAAATAAACAAAATCCCACCGTTACCCGGCGTGGCTTAAATCGGCGCAGCCTAAACCGGCATGATACCCCCCACGCCGAATTAACACCATACTCAAAATTGTTAAAATCTCAATTATAGTTACTCGGTGCACTCACACATATGCGCGCCATTTTAACCACGAAAAAGCCCCGCCATTTTAACCACAAAAGGCCCCGCCGTTTTAACAAAAAAGGGACACAACAAATCCAAGAGGCGCGCCACTTCTAAACTCATCCGTCATCGCGTCGAATCAACTCTGCTCCTCGCGCCGTTTAATTACCACTGGCACAATACACATTTTGAATCGGCGCCACCCCATTCCCCTTAAAAAAAAGGAGAAAGTAAAACAAAGCAAACCCATCATCGCGCCCACCACAAGGCTCCCGGGCCATTTCCACGCTCCATACACTAACACCCTTATTAACACACAAATGTATCACTTGAACAAATGCATTGTCCCGTTGTCTTGAACCCACGAAACACTCACATGCACATAGTGGTATGGCATGCATAACACGCTAACCCACCCCACTAATACCATTAACACTAACCTCTTGCATACGTCCAAAACCCCACCTAACCCCTCATTATATATGTACATATATATCAAACTAAAACCAACCAAAAAAAAATGATTAAAGAAAACAATTGTTCTCATGTACAAACATTTCATGTGCAGTTAATAAAAAAAAAAAAATATATATATATACATATAAACCTAAAATAATAAAATGAGAGAATGATAATGAAATGAAATAAAAGATGAGTGAAAGGAGGAAAATAAACAATAAAATGAACAACGTGATCTCACTTAAAAAATGGAGAAATAAAAAAATGATTAAAATAAAATAAACAAATAATAATAATAATAAGATATAAAAAGGGGTAAAAGTGGGAAATAAAAAAAACATAATAAAAAAATAATGGTTAAATAGAAATGATAATAATGACAATAATAATAATAAAGGAATAGAAAGTGCTAAATAAATAACAAAAAAATAAGAATAAGAATAACAACAATAAAAATATTAAATGAATAATAAACAAACAAATGATGAATAAATAAATATCAAATAAATGTCAATAAAAGAAATAAAAATGCATAAATCTAATATAAAAATAATAATAAAATAAAATAAAAGAAATAAATAAATAATAAAAGTACATTCATACATTTAAAAATAATGACAAGAATAAATAAAGAATAACGAACATGGTTGTGTCCACTCCGGAGCTCTCACCTCCTCTAGACCCCGGGCATAGGAATATTGACGACCCCCGCCTGACAGGTCGTGTCTGCACCTCGGGATTAATCCCATTATGGCCACGGCATGACCTTGTCCTGGGCCGATAAGCCATTGAATATTAGTTCGTCTCGATCGGATTTTAACCGCATCCCCTTCATTTCTCAAATATCAAATTTGCCATACCCTGGCATACATTGTCCCGATGATACACGAGTCTGCCCGAATTTGGTCATACTCGGCCCACGTCATGGGCCCATATGTATGCATCGTAACGCTATGTGCAGTCTCAAAATAAAAAGGCAACGACTAATCGACAGCCCTACGAGTGACAGGGGCTGTCAAAGTCTTCCCTAAATTTACAAATGAATGACCAAGTAAACAATAAACAATAAAACTAAATATTACCACCTTGCATGCCTGCATGATCCAACTCTCCGGTATATCGAATGGTGATTAGCTAAAAGTCAGGTTACGCCCGGCCGGAGGCTTTCAATATGCGTGATGATGGTCCTCGGACCTAGGTTCTCCGCCCTGTACCGGGAGCCGGCCTAATAAACAAATACTACCATATTGTGTGCTTGCATGCAATCACATCTTTTACATATTCTACGGGCCCCATGGCCTCTCTATTTTGGCGATTAATCAAGGGTTTTCTCTCTTCTGGAAAGATGTAATTAACGCCGTAGCCTTTATGGTACGGCGGGTTTTGGGTCCCGACACGATCACCTATAATCGTCTGGTTAGTCAGACTGTGCACATAATAAATTTGTCACTCAGTGACTGGCACGTCCCACGTAAATAAACCTCTAATAAATAATCTAAATAAACTCATAATAAAATATTCTTAATAAAAATCCATCTCCCACAGCTATCTCCGCACTGGGAATCAGAATTCTTTCCCCGATCGTTGAGGATGATCTTTTGAGCATGGGTTTTCCACACACTTCACGGCGAGCTATAGTCGATCCCTATAAGGCACACCATTGCTGCTTTGGCCATCCTTTGGGTATGAACAAAGCCCTTTTCTCTTATCTGCTCGGCCGACTGCGGGGGCAAGAGATTGATGGATGAGATGTCCAACCTGGTGCTCCCTAATACGTGAGAAGTCTCAAATAGGGGCAGTCTTGACCCTCAAAATGAGCTTTCATGAGAAATCTGGCCAATGAGGGCTATAAATATCAAAATCAAAAAAATGAATGGATATCAAAATTATGAAAATCAAAGGCATGGAAAGAGTGGTAGTACAGTTCCCCGCAGGACGTCATGAGTCCAGTCGTATCCGTGCCTAGTTAATGGGTCTCCAAAATCATAGACACAAAACCCCGGCACAACAGACTATATCTTTGAGGGGTTGTGCCCTGGAAGGAATTCAAATCCTGAGATCTCCCATCCTCTATAAAGCTTATCTCCGATTTTCTTATATTTCTCCCTCTTAGGCTGGGTTGTATCCCGGGTATGGCCTTAGTAGGGGCATCGTTCTTTAGAGGCGGTTGATTATGGCACGCCACCCTCAAATGCACACCCTGCTCAAGAGAAGTCTTTAATGAGAGGGGGAGGAATGACGACTTCTAGCCAATGGTTCGAGCCTGTCTTTGAGTGCTGCAGATTGATATTTTAAAATCTAAAAAAATTAGATATTCCAAAATCTAAAAAAAATAGATATTGTAAAAAAAATCAGATATTGTCAAAAATTCAAAAAATCAAAAAATTGTGAAAAAAAATCCAAAAAATATGTCATTTGTTTTTTTTTCTCTTGGTTATTTCTTGAGAACATGTATGATATGTTTGTTAAGTGTACAGGTTACAGGTGTTGAAGCTTCCTTGCTCTTTATCTTTTGCTCCGCCTCTTAATCACATATGTTCATCTCTTCAATCTTATCTCTCGATCTGTTCTGGAGCTTCTTTCCTTCTCAGCCTTTGGCTCGATCTCTTTCATTATCTCCATGAGAGGGCTTTGGCTTACGATTTGGAACCTAGCGGTTCTGCTTCATCTGATCTTGGGTTTGGTTGAAGGGCATATTTGTCGTGTCTTGTGATGCGGGACGGGACGCGAACCTGTGACTCTAGCTCGCGGAAGTCCCTAAGCGGGGGAAACGCATGGATCTGCACGGTTGAGGAACCGTCAATGAGTCTTGGGTATCGGCTTTTCCGCGTACTCGGATTGAGTCACGGGACGGGTCACGCTCAATATCTTGCAGCGGTGATTGAAATGATATAACGAGCTAAATTATCCTATCACTCTAGCAGCGACATAGAGAAATATACAAGGAAAGCAAATTCCAAGTGGTGAGCGGAAACGATACCTCTACGCTCCGGGCGTGGGGAAGACGACCCCGGTCGAAACTCGTACTCCCGGTACACAGTAAATAAATAATCATAGTAGTGAATTTAATTGCCCACTCCACACAGGGAGGTAAAGGGCTACAATGGGACCAGGGAGTAGCGAACTCGGGTTGACGGGCAGCAAGCCGGAAGGGCTTTCGTGCTGGAGACGGGCTGCTGGTCCAACTCGGTACTATTCCAACTCGGTTCAGCAACTTAGTTCAGCCCGCTGGACAGCAAGCGGACTCGGCTGCTGTGACGGCGGCTTCCGGTCACCTTCTGATCACGGCGGCTGGCTGGGACGCTGCTGGGGGGTTGCCGATCGTTCTCCGGGAGCGGCGGTCGCCGAAGCTATCCCGGCGTATTTTTGCTGGAATTACCCGGTGACTGCTTTGCTGGCCTGTTCTCGGATCAGAAATACGCGCCTCCACGAAAAGAATTTTTGCGCCCAGATCCGGTGTCGGATCGAGGCAAAATTGGTACCTATGGATAGAGGACTCAAAGGGATACAACATATAATTATTTCAAATCAATCCAGTAGACGGATTAGAAATGAAAATGACTGTTCCCCAGGTTTTTTTACTGACTCGGATTACAGACTGTCAGGATAGAACATGATCTGCCTGAGACTGAATTTTGACGGACCTAAAAACGTTAGATCTAAACTCTGAGAAAATTATGGGTGGAAGAGGGGGACGTGAGGAACACATATAATTTTTTTGAGAATTTTTGAAGATGAATAAGGGGGCAGGAAAAATACAACAACAGACTTTATTCCGTAGATCAACTGATTGGCAAGCTGCTGGAGGGGAAAACTTAATTACGGGAAAAATACTAAACGAATGTAAAATGACACAAAATTTGAAATGGGGATGGGGGATGACCGGAAGAACAAACCCTCAAATTTTGAGGTCGAGCAGATCTCTTGATTGGGAGATAAAAATCCGGCTTCAAGCTTCTGTCCAGGGATGGACAGAACTCCGACGAGGTGACGGTGGTGGTGCGATGGTAGCTTGATGGCGGCGACGGCGGCGGTGCTGAGCTTCTCACTCAGAGAGGGAGAGATGGGGAGACTTCACACCTCTGAAAATTCGAGCTTTCACAGCTCCAAGGGGGAGAGAGGGGGAGAGGGCTGCACCCTTTGGCAAATTGAGCAACAAATGGGATTTTTCTTCATTAATTGCTAAAGAATTCACAAAATACATGGGTTATATAGAAATGGAAAAAAGACATAAACTACCCTCAGATCTAGGGTTAGGGAGGGGCAAATGGGGTATGGGATAATTAATCCCCCATGTGGTCAAAACCCAAAATAAAAAATACATAAGGAAGGAGGGGCGCCCCTTGGTCCAAAGTAGTAAACTTGGAATTTTCTTCTTGGTCCAACTTTGACAAGTCATGGTCTAAGCCCAACTTGGACTTTGAACCAGCCCCACATGGCCCATGATACTGGGTGGACCAATGGGAAAGAGGGTGGGGGACCCTGCTGGACCTACTGGCATTTTACATAGAAACCCAAAGGCCTTTTTGCAAAGAAATCCAATGATTTCTAATGATTAACCCTTTGGCTTATAATGCCTTACAATTGCAAACCCAATTAGCCAAAGATATAAATACAAATAAAAAGGACACAAATACAAAATAAAATGTTAGTGTTCGGTGTTGATTCCCATCAATTCTCCCCAGGTGGGAAGACCTCGACCCCGTCGAGTAAGGGGTGCGGCTGCTCATGTGGCTCCGGCGGATCTGTCACCGACCAGGTAGCGCGGAGTACGCTCCACTCCAAGTAATCGTCACCTGCTCATCCCGTATATATTCGATATGCACATGCTGTTGTGGGAATGAGGCTTAGTGGTGGACACTCCGAGGTGGGGTCACTCTCAAAGGACGGAGACGGCTCAATTACTTACTAGGAATCACCGCTGTAGATTGCAATTTATGATTAACCCCCAAATTGATAAAAGATGATGATTTTGTTTTAAAACAAGATATCGCACTCAATTAATGATGAAAAAGGGGAAAAAGCATATGTAACAATTAAGATCCGTGATCGCCACTGAAGCCAGAGACATGCCAAACAATAAGAGATTAGGATGGGGCATGTTACATACCTCAGAAATCCATAAAGGGGAGCCGTGGGCCTGGAGATTAACGCGCTATATCGTCCTAGCGCGTTCTCCAGGTCGCGCTAGCTTCGTATAGCGCGATATCAGACAGGTAGCGGGGTGTATTTGGATTCGTTCCTTCCTTGCTCCAAGGCCGGCCAAGGTGCAAGGACTCCACGTATCAATCTTCTAATGCCTGCAAACAATCATAAACAATAAATAGAAGGCCCATTAGATCGAGACTCGAGTAGAATCTGCCCTTATTCTTAATCAAAAGCATGTAAAAAGGGTGGCTCGATTACCTGGGGGTTTGGTGGTTTTTAAACCCCTATGGATGGGCAAAAGATAGGTGTGGTGTGTGTGAATGCATGTATTTTGTAAAAGGAGTGTTTTGAAATCAGGATGCAATGCAAAGATTAAAAATCCGGAGGGGAAAAGAAAGATGAAAGAGGAAGAACACAAGGAGAAGCCCTAAATACTCCCTTGAACGTGCGAGGAGCGAGGATTTATTGATTGTGCACGGAGTATTTCCTCCTCCTCGTCAACAACTCGAGTTGCATCCCCTTCAAACGACGGCCAAAGGGATGAATTTATAGGAAAGAGGTCGAACATTAACCCTAGGTCGGAGTTGATTCAATCCGATGATTGGCGGCTCAAATCGAGGTAATATTGCCAATTAATGAGGGGAAAAGGTTCCTGCTAGGTTTAGAAACCTTCCTGGATAAGAAACACAGTCAGCAACTCACCCAATAAGGCCTCTGAATCGAAATAAGGGAGTCCGGCCTGGAGAGGGACTCTGTCTGATAAGGCGCTATACCTCCATAGCGCGATAATGAAGAACGCGCTATGGAGATATAGCGCAACAAGTAAAGGCCCATTAAATGGTATAAAAACGGAGAAAAAACCATTGGGCAGTCATTTAATCAAATGTTGAACGAGAGTAACACCCAAAATTGATGTCATAATGATCAAGTGTCAAGAAATAACAACTGATCAAAGGATAATTTTAATTAGATCCACAACGCGCTATGAACAAGAAAGCGATAAGAACACATAGCGCGGGAATGCCAGACTCGAGACGAGATCCAAGGTATGGAATTGAAGCGTTGGGCCAAGAAAAGGGAAGGAATCCCAGAAAATCAACCAATTAAGGATCAATTGGGGCATCGACTAGGAGAACAAAGAAAATGCTCAATTTATCGGCTAAAATTGGGTGTCTACAGATGCCCCTCCTTGATATCCGCTTTGCAGGGGAGCGAAACGGAGGTGAAATGGAAATAACACGGAGATGACACAGAGTGGTAGTGATGGGGAGATGAAGTGAAAAAGCAGTAGAGCGGACTGATAAGTGGATATCAAGGAGAAAAGACACCCATTACAACCGACAAATGATAGGAATGATCCAGAAAACTCCGAGCTAACCACAAGGTCAAGCCGGCACCAGTGACTCCTGCCTAGAATGATAGGCACGGAACAAGAAAAAAGGAACTGATCAACCTCTTGTACAAAAGAGGCATCCGCAGCGCGTAGCAACTACGAATTTCACTCAGTTAGTGGAATAGACGCGAGCCCGGCGGATCCATCGACGCCATCGTGCGGTTCACAGCTAAGGAGTGGATCAAAAGACGGAGATTGGATTAAAAAGGTGATAAGCAAATTCCAGGCAAGGGTCACATCGACCAGCAGATCCAGTGCTCAACTTGGAGCAATCTTTCAGATTTGGAATGGAATTAAATTTCTTAGTTCAAGAACATAAGCAAAATCGATCCTGAATTAGGAAGAAGAATTGGGCATTTATGGATGCAAAAGAAATGGCATGATGCATGCATGGCTAAAATAAAAAGAAATCCTTAAAACAAATGCAAAGGAAGGATAAAATACAAGTTACTCAAGGATAATATTGTTAAATCAAGAAAACTCGAGTCAAGAATTATCCGCAATCACGGCGTGCGAGATAGAGTCCATCGTCCCCAAATTGTTTTGATCTAACGGCCTATCCGACGATTAACTGCATGTTTCTAGATCATCACTGTTTTTGGTAGAGGGGAACTCAAATCCTGAAACATACAGAGAACCAGCCGGTCCTTGAGATAATAATATAAATAGCATATAGTAATGCAATAAAAGAAGGGACACAGAAATACTTTCCTGATGGCATGGCATATGTTTCTTCTCTTCCTGCAATCTCAATGTTAGGCACAAGCAAATTCAAGCAAATGCAACCTCAATGTTAAGCAAATTCAAGCAATCTCAATGTTTAAGCAAAGTCAAACATAAGCAAACATATAATCAATCACAATGTTTAAGCAAATTCAAGCAAAAGAACACAAGTTCTCATTCATTCATGTCATTCCTCTTCTCTCCCTCCCCCTTTCATTTTCTTATTAATTTACTTATCGCGCTATATGTACATAGCGCGACAGTGTCGCGCTATGAACATGTAGCGCGTCCATTAACCGCAGGTTTTCAAAACCGCCCCCCTTCTATTATTCAAACTTACTCCTTCCCTCTCCCAACTCCTCTCTCGCCTTCTCAGCCTCTCACCAGCCCTAGCCCCCATTTGCATCAATCTGATGGCGGGTGGTGCTCCTCGACGCTCCAAACGGCGTGCCACCCGCGGCCGCCAAAGATCGGACGTGGAAGAGGAACGGGCGCCCCCTCCCGCGGAAGAACCCGCCGACTCGGAGGCGACGGTCTCGGCCCAACTCGAGGGAGACGAAATGGACGTCCACCCAGACGAGGCCGAAGAAGTTGAAGGTGCCCCGGCGGCCGAGGAGGTGGCGGCGGAGCCCGTCGGAGGCGCGGCGGCCCGAAAACGCCGGGTGGTAAGAAAATTACCCTAAACTTGTTTTTGATTTGATTTTTCTTATTTTTTCCTTCTTATGTGATGAAAACGGAAAGGGGAATGCCTCTAAAAATCAAAATGTAGGGCAGAATGCCCATAGAACAAATTGCGGGGAACGGGGGTCACCCCCTACCTACAGAAGGGTAACGCGCTATGTCTTCATAGTGCGTTCTTGAAGAACGCGCTATGACGATATAGTGTGACATATAACAGCATGCAGGTTTTCATTTTCTGATTTGCCTTTTGTTTGATGATCACAGAAATTGATTATTTCTTCTTTTACGTTGTGTGCAGGGTGTGGAGGGTGCAGTGCGTGCCCGAATTTCTTGGACATTGGTCCGGGCAGCTTACCACGCACTACCGGAGTTTCAAAGGGCCCGCCTCCGCCATATGGGCTTCGGGGAATTTCTGGAGATAGAAGTGCTGAGGGTTGATGTGGGGCTGATAAGGGCCCTAAAAGCCAGATGGGACACGGGATGCAAGGCTTTCCTCTTCCCCTGGGGTCATATGATCCCGTCCTTGGAGGACGTCACGCGCAGCACCGGGCTGCGGGTGCACGCATCGACAGTGACGGGCTACACTTACCCCGACTACCGGGAGATGGCGCGCAGGCTGCTGGGCTTGGAGCTGGAGGGTACAGGCCGGACCTCACTAGTGTCGAGGATCATCCTGCAGGAGAGTCTCGGCCTGTTCCACACACAGAGGGAGGTGGGGGAGACTTCGACAGCTCATGAGAAGAGGCTGGAGGCAGGGGCCAGGGAGAGCTTTACTACTGAGGCAGGCCCACAAGCAGACCTGGAGCTGAGGAGGTTCCTCATTTTACTGATCGGCAAGCTGCTTCTAGCGACCCAGGGCGACGCAGTGAGCTGCCGTTTTCTACCCTTATTGGAGGACCTAGACAGAGTGGGACGATATGCCTGGGGTGCGGCAGTCCTAGCCCACTTGTTTGACAGCTTCGGCATCTCCTCACTCCAGTCTTCACTCGGGGGATTCTACCCTCTACTTCAGGTATTTCTCTACACCTCAAACTTGTGAATTATGCACCTGCCTTTTATGTCAATCATATGAGCTATGTTTCAGGTTTGGAGCTACTTATACCTTCCTACCCTCCGACGAGCCTGGGAGGATCGAGAGGACTGACTGCCCCTGGCCAGACGATGGACCCCTACACGAGACGGCCGGTCTCTGAAGGACCAGGTCACCCACATCCAGGAGACGTTAGACATGATGCCCCATATAGAGGTAAGATTGAATTTTTGAAATTGAATTTAGTTATGAGTGGAATTAAGGGCAATGATAAATTGAATTATGCAGGTGGACTGGACTCCCTATCAGGGGAGAGCTGAGGTGATGCCCTGGGTGGAGCCGGCCATCCCTTTCTTCAGGAGAGAGATCTGGCTGCATGCCCTCAACCTGGTCGAGCCACTATACCACAGGTTGATCATGAGGACACTTGGGCTTCATCAGGCGGTGGTGGAGTTTCCGACCCAGGCGACGGACCCACGACCTGGACGACGCTTCCGAGGCCTGCAGGGTACAGACGATTGGCGGCAGCGTGCCCGAGAGCAGTTGGCAGATTGGAAGAAGCGCGGCCGAGCAGTCCCTGCAGGAGCACACTCAGATGATGCCTACCTTCAGGCATACTCACAGGCATACGGCAGCCGAGTCTATCAGAGCGCTCGCGGACAGGTATGCCCTTAAATTCAATTGTTGTTGATTATTCAATATGTGATTAACAATGTGTTCTTGCAGTTCGACATAGAGGGGAGACTGGCCATGGTACAGGGACTCCTCGATTCCACAGTCCGACAGCGCGAGGAACTCCAGCAAACCGTCGATGAGCTGGTAAGCACTTGAAACTTAGAATGATTCAGATTTGAATTGCAATTAATGATAATGCTTTTTCTTTTCAGCGCGAGGAGCTGGAGGCAGTCCGATCCTCGCACGGCGCTTCATCTTCTACACAGCCCGTCTGCGACCACACCGAGCTAGAGGGCCAGCTTGCCAGTGCAGTGGCTCGGGCGGAGGCAGCCGAGGCCTCCCTCCAGGAGAGAGTGAGCAATCTGTTCTTTTAATCTTAGTCTAGGAGTTTTAACAATTATCAATTATTAATCAAGATTTTGGATGCAGGAACAGGAGCTGCGCGTGGCAGAAGCGGAGCTGAGGCGGCGTGATGCAGAGGAGCTCCCTCGAGATGTAGCAGAGCTGCGCCTTCTCCTCGGGGTGGAGAGGAGTGAGCGGCAGAGAGAGAGAGAGGATCGGGATAGAGAGAGGGAGAGATGGGAGAAAGAGAGAATGGAGCGGGAGCTCGAGAGAGTGGAGCTACGCACTCGATTAGGGATCACCGAGCAGCGAGCAAAGGATGCAGAGGATCGCTACCGACGAGGACGTGAGCGGGCCCAGCGTGAGGGATACTCCCGAGCCTACTCGAGCACAGATTACTTAGTTACTTCTTCAGAGCACCAGCGGAGAGAGGATGCAGAGAGGGGAACACATGGTGACAGGGTTTCGGCTTCCCGGGCACAGATGGCTCCTCCTAGGCCTCCCCGGGGAGGACAGGAGGAGGCTGAGAGTTCACATAGAGGGGGAGACCAGGAGGGTCGAGGGGAGAGTTGAGAGTTTGTTGTATCCATCTCATTTTATACTTTTTGACATGTTATAGTGGAATGAGACAGTTCTTAGCACTTGTTGCGGCTTGTGTGATTGTTCTTCATTTTGAGTGCCTTTTTAAAAGGATGCCATCAGAAATAGAATGCAAATTTTTTTGAAATTTTTTGTTTGAAAAATATGCAAATTTCTATGAGTTTTGAAAATATTTGAATTTTTATGTGGATTTTGAAAAATATAAAAAAAAACTTTTGCAATGTTCAATTTTTTTGGCAATATTCTAGTTTCTTTGGAATTTTTTGGCAATATTCAAATTTTTATGGAGTTTTGGTAATATTCAAATTTTTTGTGGAGTTTTGGTAATATTCAAATTTTTTGTGGAGTTTTGGTAATATTCAAATTTTTTTGTGGAGTTTTGGTAATATTCAAATTTTTATGGAGTTTTGGTAAGACATTGCTAATGCAGCATCAAAGGGTGTTTAAACCACTGGCTAGGGGTCCTTGTTCCTTCCCCTTTTACTTAAAACTGCCCAAAGCCGGGCGTGCATTGAAAGTGGCATCGTATAACCGACCGCCTTTGATCAACGGTGCCCCTACCAAGGCCATACCTGAGAAACATTCGGTCTTAGAGAGAGAAGAGAAGAATAATTGAGATAAGCTTTATGCAGGATGGGAGATGTCGGGACTTGAATTCCTTCCAAGGTTTTTCCCCTCAAAGAGGTAGTTTGTTGCGCCGGGACTTTATGCCTTTGATTTTTAGACCCTTGACATGCATACGACCAGGGTTTTCCCTGCGGGGACTTCGCCACTCTTGACATGCCATAATTCACAATTTTGCTTTTATCAAAATTTTGACTTGATTTTCATAATAGCCCTTTTGGCGAGATGTATATCATGAAAGCTCATATGAAAACTCATATTAATTTTGGGTCAAGACTGCCCCTATTTGAGACTCCTCTCGTATTGGTGAGTACCGAGGTTGGTCATCTTATCCGTCAATCTCTTGCCCCTGCATTCGGCCTAGTAAAGAAGAGAAAAGACTTTCAGATATACTCATGGCATGGCCAAAGTAGGGACGGTGTTTTAACCAAAGGAGCCGGCTAAGGACGCCGTGAAGTGTGTGGGATGCCCAGCTAAGGGTTGCTCTTAACAAGCGGGGAGAGAATATTGAATTCCCAGCGTGGGTTTTTATTAACCAAAGTGCTGCAGTAGCAAGCCTAAAGACTCTTCTTGGAATGTTTTAACAAAAGCCTAAGATAAAGGTCTAAAACACCACTTTTGATTTCGTTAAGAAGCACTTTATTTTGAAAATCATGCGTGAAGTACTGAGAAAATGATGTCATAAAAATGTTTACTTACGCAAATATGTTACCTTGTGCCCTTTCTTGAAATAAATGCCGCGAGAGGCGGGGTTGATCATCGTGGAATAGTCCTCTTTTAGCGCATAAAAGGATTGGAAGTGGCTTAACAAGAAGGAGTGATGCTAAGACCAGACTCAGACGAATAAGGAGAAAAGGAAAAGAGGCGAGGGCTAGAACTCCCTCACTAAGGTGTGGAGACCCTGATCACATGAAAGGTCTACAGAAGAAGCGGAGAATTAGAAGGAGGAGTGAGGACTAAAGCCTCGAAAGCAGTGGGAAAAAGGGCAAATGCCCAAGGCAGTGGATGTGGGAGAAGTTGGGTCAGACCTAGAATCAGGAGGAATCAGAAGAAGAAATTGATAGAGGGAAAGAGGCGGATCTGGAAGGTCCGGAGGCAGAGGAGGAGAATCGTGATAGGAGGGATCATCCGGAGGCTCCGGAGGGATGACGAAAGAAGGGACACGATGCCCTGAAAAAAAATAGGGAAAGAGATGATGGGTAAGGAAGAAGAAAACGAATGATGTGATATTCTGGAAGATCAGAAAGATGAATTGGAAGAAAGATGGAGGGTCCGGAGGTTCCGGAGGAAGAAAATGGAAAGGGGCGTCGTGCCCGAAGGAAAGGTATGAAGGATCCGGAGGTTCCGGAGGAATGAGAAGGGAAGGGGCGTCGTGCCCAAGGGGAAAGTCTGGAGGTTCCGGAAGAATAAGGTGGAAAGGGGCGCGACGCCCTGGGAAAAAGTCCGGAGGTTCCGGAAGAATAAGGTGGAAAGGGGCGCGATGCCCTGGAAGAAAGTCCGGAGGTTCCGGAAGAATAAGGTGGAAAGGGGCGCGATGCCCTGGGAGAAAGTCCGGAGGTTCCGGAAGAATGGAATCAGGAGGGAGAAGATGGAAAGGGGCGTCGTGCCCGGGGAAAAGATAGAAGAGTCAGATGGAGAATCCGGAGGTTCCGGAGGGATGAAATCAGGAAGGAGAAGATGGAAAGGGGCGCGATGCCCTGAGAAGAGATTGGAGAGGAGGCAATGCCCGAGTAATGAGGATGAAGATGAATAGGATGGGAAATGCGGAATATCCGGAGGTGCCGGAAGGCGGGGAAGATACGGGTTTGGAAACCCGGGGAGCAGGAGGTGCAAATGTATGCGAATGCAATATGATGGATGCAATGAATGCAGTGAATAGAATGAATGCATGACAGTAGACGGAAAACAAGAAGAAGATGAAGGGTGAGAAGGAGAGGTCCTCCTCTTTCCCCTGGGAGTGGCCCATGAAGAAAATGTGATAGACAAGAATATGGATGGAATTGAGCGGAAGGTAGATAAGAGAGTGGAAGGCCCCTTAGCGCCAAGATAACTGCCCCTCCACGGCAGTGAAAGAGTATAGCCAATCGGCCCAATGGAAGAAGCTTCGCTAATAAATGACAACCCCCTTGGAAGGCAAGGATCAATGATGTGAGGGAGTTGGAAAATTGGAACATGAAGCATTGCCATGCCCATTAATTGTGGTGTATAAGAAGTGTTGAACAAAATGGGCATTCGCCCCTTGTATAGAGGAATGGAATCAAGATTTGAAAATTGGAACAAGGGGTGCCCTGCCCGGCCTTTGGGTGACATCAACACCTGGCATTCTCTTCTGAACAATGACGGTGACTTGGCCTCCGCGACCATGCTTGGCACAATAATCCGGATTGGCATCCGGTAAATGAATTCTTGAATCTTGAATCGCATAGCCGTGGCCAAATTTGTCTTGCCCGGCTCTTGATCATCTTCGGCACATATACTTGCAGAAGCACCCACATTTCGAGTAATAGAAGGAGGTGAAGCGGAGGCGTAAGGCTTTGTGAGTGGTGGAGGTATAATGGAAAGTGTTGGCGTAAGTGGAGGCGGAGGTTCAAACACATCGAGTTTCTCCCCTTGCTTGCAAGCGGTTGAGGTTAGCTCGAGTGCAAAAGGTGGTGGATCCTGCTCAGGATTAACCATAGGTAAGGGTGAAGGGTTAAATGGTAGGGTAGGTAAAGTGGGTTTTAAGGATGGTGGTAATGGGATAACGGGAGGTTGAATTGGGGACAGTTCAATGATAGGCTCGGTGGAGGCCGATGTGGAAGTTAATGGCTGAATAGGTGGAGGTTTTAAAATGGAAGGTTCAGTGTTGGCTAATAGTGTGAAGGTTGATGGTATAGTGGGTTGAGGTGTAATTGGTGGAGGGTTAATGGGTAAAGGTTTGGTGCGTAGGAAATGCCGAACGGGGCAAGCGGTGTTAGGAGTGGGAGTGGGAATGGGAAGAGACTCAATAGGCGCCGGCGCGGGCGATTGGGATATCGACCCATCGTCGTAACACCAACTAGTCTCATAAACAGGGGTTGAATTAAGGGTGGTTTCCTCCTGAGCAGGGGGTTCATCAAATGAAAGTGGGGGAAGTGGGAAACAAAGGAAACTCGAAAGGGGTGCCTGCTGAGCTTCATCATCATCGTATACTGCCTCGGATTCTTCAGTTGTCGGTTCTTCGTCGCTTGGAATGCCGATATCATAATCATCTCTCCTATCCTTCCATTCTCTCTCCAACTTAGTAATCTCGTCCAAAGTGGCGTGGAGAGGATTGACCAGAGCGGTAGGAGCCGTGACCCTCTTTATTTGTTCCTCCATCAAAGTGACTTTATCAAGCAGAGACCGTTGGAGGGGTGTGACTTGAACAACTGAGGGCTGGCAGGGCCTTGAAGGAGGAGGGGCCGCATAAAAAGGCCGTGGAGGGGAGTTGATGGGATGACCCGTAAAAGAACCAGGACGGGCCGGATTGCAAGGAATATAAGGGCCTCGGGGCCGTGATGGAGGAATAGAAGGAGGCGGGTGTCGGATCACCCGAGGAGGAGTGTGAATAGAAGGGGATGGGTAATGGGCTACCCGATTAGGAATATGAGTAGAAGAGGGAGGTGGGTGATGGCCCCCCCATGGAGGATTGTGAGGAGGATGAGATGAGGGAGATGCACCCTCAACGGCAGCCTTAAGGGCTTGGATCTGTTGAGGGGTGAGATGATCTAATGCATGCAAGATTTGAGAGACTTTCCCATCATTAGGACGAGACGGTCCCGTAGGAATAGTGGCTCGAACTTGAGTAGGGGGACCATGAGGATGGACATTGCCCATGGGTCGGGCATGACCATAAGAAGGGGGATGCGGTCCCTTGAAAGTATGGTGAGAATGATGAACATGTTGAAATTGAGGGGAATAAGACGTGCTAGGTTGATCACCCTCATGAACATTAATTGAATTGAACATGTTATTTTGTCTATCAAAGTAAGCCATTATGCAAGCAATTTAATGTGCAAACAATTTGCCAAGGATCACACAAGTTGGAATGGTTACCTTGATTTTTGATGTTTGAACCTTGGTGAATTAATGATTTTATGCAAATTGATATGATTCACACAAGGGGAGGAACCTAGTGTAGATTCTATTTAAGATCCACTTAAGGAAAATATAAAGACAAGCAAACAATAAACAATAGTGGAGATAAAACATGCACGAGGTGCACAAAGGGGAGTGTGTGATCGCCAGAGGGGTTACCTCAATAAGAAGAACAAGAGATCGCGTATACCTGGTGAAAATTGAGATGCGGGATGATGTGGATTTTCTCCTCCGACTTCAATCGGCCGGCCGATGAAGTGGGTTCTCTTCAGTTGATTACCTTGTAAAAAAAAGACAATAAAAGACAGACAAAAGAGAGGGGATCAGCCAAGATGCAGATAGTATCAATCCAAACTAACATAAAATGATGAAAAAGGCATCAACATCGCACCTCTTTTTTTGTTTTTTTTCTTTAAACCCCTAGCAGGGAACTAGGGAAAGGATATGAAATATGATGCTTAATGCAATATAAGAATTAGCGACAAGATGACGATGATGATATGCTAGAAGAGATGAACGAGCAAAATACAATAGATAGAGCCCTGCTCTCCCTGACGAGAGTAAAGGGGAAACTGTGGAGATGCTTAAACGGACGCAGAAAGGATGCAGGAAGGCAGCAGCAGAAGGATGCAGACAGGATGCAGAAAGCCTGTTGAATGATCAACCTCTTAACCCTTTGAGTTGTTAACCTTCGAGTCATTAACCTTCGAACGCTCGATTAAGACTTCAATTTATAGTGCCTCCAGTGGATGTGATCAAACAAGGAAGTGATAAGAACGGGTAATGAGGCATCCACGGAAGGATCAAGATCGAGCAAGAGTCCCAAGGATGGTAGGGAACTGTGAGGGAAAGATGGAAAAAGGAAGGACTCTAGAGTGAAACACGCCTTAAGACAGGGCGTATCATTATAAATTGACGACCTGCCACAGGGCGTTTCTTAAAACACGACCTAGGAAAGGCCGTTTCTTCCTGGATTTAATTTTGGAAATAAAAACTTTCTTTATTTGAAACACGCCTGAGATAACGGCGTTTAGTGAAAACACGCCCTGAGGAAGGACGTTACTTAGAAAATGCTTTTATTTTGAAAATAGATAATTCCAGAAATTAACAGATAATACCAGGAATTGATGCCCTCAGGTATGGTCGTCCCTTCTTTTGAAACGCCCTATGACAGGTCGTTACTTTCGGAAGTAACGCCCTTCGTTAAGTCGTGAATCAGGAAAAATGCAGAAAAATGCATAAAATTCACAGAAAAATAGAAAAACTTCATGTTATAGGAATATTGAAGTCCACTTGGGGCGTTTACATAATGACATGAGATTTGATCGACATAACGTCAATTTTGGCGTGTCTACAGCTGCCCCTCCTTGGCGTCTGCTTTGCAAGGGAGTGAGACGGAAATGGAATGAAGTGTAATGAAAGGAATGAAGTGGAAATGAACTGAGAAGGAGACGCCAAGGTGTGATGTGACACGCCTCAGACATTAAGCTTTTGAAATCTTTCCAAGATTCTGAGTGAAACAATTCTGAGTGGTTCCAGGGAAACATCGATTTGTTGGATAAAAGGAGATTAAGCTAAGTAAATAAAGGGTGTGCGCGTGGGCACGACAGGGAAAGACCATTGGAGAGCGATTACCAGCCAACGTGGACGTGCTACAACCAAGGTAAATTTTGCAGAAAAGTAAAGAGAATTTGGGATAGAGATCCAACAAAAGGACACTTTCAAGGAATCAGCCTGAACGGCTTCAAATAGAATGAAGTACTTGATTTGAAGTGGAATATCTCATGTCAACTCAATCGAGAGCGAGTGAACTTCATTATCGCCATAATATGAAGATTTTCAGCATGAAACTCAAAGTCCTACATGATGCATGCTGGGCTAAAAGAAAAGATTAAAACAAACTAAAAATAGAAAATAATCAAGGATAATATTGCTAAGCTATTTAGATCTGGTCAAGAATCCATATTTCTGAGCTAACACTAAGCTGAGGCCCGTTTGTCCGTGCATCAACTCAGAAAGTGGAACCATCGTCCCAAACCTTTAATAACTCAATGGCCTATCCGTGTGATCAAGATTCTCCTGAAATCGTCATCGTTTTTGATGAAGGGGAACTCAAATTCCAGGTTCATCAGAACCACAAGGTCCTTGATATACTATAATAATGTAAATATCATATAATAACAATGCTTACAAGAAACGAATACAAGGTGACAAGATGTTACTCCCATGAGCGGTTCAAGCGCCTCGGATCCTGCAAAACTTCTGCACTTTGAAATTTATTAGCCTTCATCAATTTAGAACATGATATGATCATAAGTGCTTAATCATAACAATTTCACCAAATAATAGCACTTAAGTTCATTAAAGCATGAAAGCATGGGAAGGTAAACTAAAACACGCCTAAGCATAGGGCGTTATCATTATGAAAGACGCCTGACAGTAGGTCGTTAAACATTTAAAACACGCCCTACTCAAAGGCGTAACCAATAACGAAAGCTTAGAAGAAGACGCCCCACGTTAGGGCGTTAACTAAAACACGTCGTCAGTCAGGTCGTCAATTTAAGAATAGACGCCCTAACCAACGTCGTTAATTCAGCACGAACTTCCGTTTCCTAACAGCACAGCACAATCCTTAAACCAATCAAACTTCTATCTTCGGGACTTCTTAGGACTCTTCAAATCCTTATAAAAGGAAGGCTTTCTTTCACAAACCAATCGAAATCTCTCTTGCAGCCGAATTGCTTCTTTTCCTTCTTCTTCTGCTTCTGTTCTTCGTCATCTGCAGGCCTCTGTACGAGCTACTTCTGCAAAGTAGAGTGATGGACAGGATGATGAAGAAACCTAGGATTTCTACTCCCAGAATTACTGAAATACAAGGGCACATAAGCAATCGAATTGCTTTGAATCAGGTAAGCTTTAATTTCCTTTACTGTGCATATAACCCTTCATTGTTCTGTCGAACTGCTCACTTGTTTCTTTGTTACTGAACTCCTCTGTCCAATACTTCATATGCTCATGTACCTCTTTTGTTTTATTTTCTTCCACTCTTCTCACAGGAGTACCCAAATCTTCCAGGGGCTAGAAGATATATAAGAGTCAAGTGGTTACCCCTCATACTTTCAAAATTCTCTTCTGACATGAGGGCCTTTGTAGCTAGATGGCATCTCTTAGGATTGATAACCCATGCCAAGCATTATGACCAAATCCATCTTGATTGGGGTGCCATGGGAGCATTGATTGAGACATGGCATCCTTCCACCCATACTTTCTTATTTTCCACTTTTGAAGCCACCATTTTATGGAAGAAGTAGAGATGATCCTAGGCTTGAAAAGGATGAAACACGGAGAAGAAGAAAAGATGGCCATCATGCCAAGGCCAATCTCCTCTCATGAGTTGCTAACCTCGTTATACCTAGCCCAAATATAGTGAACCAAATCAAGGTCACTAAAGGAGTTAACCTCTTGAAACTCGCCTCGTGGGTGTACAAGAGAGCGGATCAAGCTAAAGAGGAAGAGGAGATAGAAAGAGTGACCAAAGCCTTCGTGGTGTGCTTAGCAGGAGCACTCCTATTCCCATCCACGGAGGACTTTCTAGAGGAGTCCCAATTGAGCGCAGTGGTGAGCTTATGGGAAGAAGAAAGAGTTGGACCGGCGATCCTAGCATATCTCTATAGCGGGCTTACATCGGCGGCCATGGGGCGGCCCATATACGGCTGTATGCTAGCACTCTCAAGTTGGGTGGACCTCCACTTTAAGTTCGATCCATGTCATGAAGCCCAACAACCGTCAAGGATTTTCTCCAAAAGTCCGCTTTCTTATATAACCGGCTCATTAGGAATAAGCAATAGGGTGACGAACCGCATTCCTCAAATCAAGAAAAGGGCGGAGTGGAGAGAACACCTTAAGGTAATGCCCAAAAACCTCTTTACTTGTACTCCGGGAATACTCAAAATGCAGGAAATTCGCGCAAGATTCTCCATCGGCACGGACCTTCGACTTATTGGCGCATCCGAGCTCGTCTTATACAACGCACACCGGTGCCTTCCTCAGCTCGGGCTTCCAAGGCAAGTGCTAGAAGACATCTCCCATCTTCCTCCAATCAAATTAAGGGCCTTAGGCAGTAATGAAGATGGAGAGGAGACAATCACCATTCAAGCTCTGTGGAAACTAAGCAAGCTTCATCAACCTGTAGAAGACTTAGAAGAAGACAAGGAAAAGAGGAAAAATTATGTGATAGCATTGAGGAAAATAAGGCCCAAAGTGGCTCACTAGGCATTGTAATCCCTTCTTATTAAAGCAATAAAGATTATTTTCTGATTGAGCCAATATTACTGTGACTATGATCAAAAATTTCCAAAACCTGCATTACTGTTGAAAATAACGCCTCAACTCAAGGCGTGAATTACCGAAAGAACGTCTTTCCTAAAGGCGCTTCAATCAGCCCATTTTCCACAGTTCACGCCTGCACAGTAGGCGTGACTTAAATAACGACCCTAGTCATGGCGTGAATATTTTCAAACCCCAAAGAATATAATCGTTAACTCATCAAAAGTAACGCCGTTTCCTTAGTCACTTCTTAACAATAACACGCCCCCCACTGAGGCGTTACTCCAGGCCAGCAATGATGACTTTCAACACATCAATCAACGCCCATTCAATGCGTCTGACGACGGTTATTATTCCCCATGCAAAACAAATTAACGCCTTAATACACGTCGTCTGTTTCTATAAAACGCCCAAGTCTTGGTCGTAAATTCCATTAAAAACGCCTTTTCTTAGGGCGTGTCTTCTTTTCGACACCCAAAAGCCATCGGCCCCCCCTTTCTTCTTCCTCCTTCCGTTCTCATCTTCCCTCTTCTGCAAACCCTAACCGAGACCGCCCCTCCTCCGATCTCCCATTCTCTTCTCTCACTCTCTCAATCTCTCACCCCCCCTAGCCCTAACCATGGCCGGTGGAGGACTTAAACGCCAGAGGGTGGCCGCCCCGGAGGTCGTCGACCTCGACGCCGTCCACGCCCAAGAAGAAGAAGCCGCCGCGGAGGAGCTCGCCATCGTCGCGGTTGAAGAACCGGCGGTGGCCGCCGGCGGCGACGAAACCGGTGAAGCAGGAGGAGAAGAAGAAGGCGGGGAAGAGGAAGAAGAAGATGAAGAAGAGGGAGATGGAGAAGAAGAAGACGATGGACCACCGCCCACGGCGGCAGTCGCTCCCCGGGGCCAGCTCCGGCGGCCCAGGCGGCCACTGCCCCGGCCACAACCCCAGAAGCACAAGAAGGTAAGTTCCCCCACCCCAAATTCCATTTTTTTTATTTTATTTAAATTTTTTCATGATTTTCCATAGCCCTCGGGGGCAAAACCTGTGACTCATAAAAGACACGCCTCTCATGGGGGCGTTAATAACAAATGAAACGCCCTGACCAAAGGCGTAAACTTTTTTTATTTTCCGAAAACTGATTATTTTTCATGAAAAACGCCTTAAAGCATGCCGTTCCTTAGAAAAACAGATTTTCCATTAATGCCCTGACCATTAAATGTTTTTCATTAATCATTATTAATTAATTCGCATGCTGTCGTTTTTATTTGAATTATTTGAAAACCATGATAGCCACGCCCCTCACCAGGGCGTGATTCACTAAGAAACGCCCAAACCAGAGGGCGTCTCTTCAAAACCTCTCCAATTGAACCGAACGGTCCTCAAAAGAAAACGCCCCAGCCGACGGCGTGATTTGAAAATATTTTAGGATTTTTAGAAATTAACCACATGCTCACGCCCTGTACAGCGGCGTTTCAAAATGAAAAACGCCCTCAGCCAGGGCGTTACTTCAATATAAAACGCCCGCTTTAAGGGCGTGAAATCACCAAGAAACGACCTGAGGAGGGTCGTGACTTCCAAAACATGCCCAGGCAAAACAAATGCAATTACACATGATTAACCAAACAATTAAGCAAAATTCTTCTCTTTTAATGCGTGCAGGGGCTGATGAGGACCCGTATCTCATGGGTCATGGTCTGGGCAGCATACCAGGGTCTCCCCGACTTCCAGAGGGTTAGGGTAGATGCTATGGGGTTCGGGGCTTCCTATCCATTGAGCCTTTTAGACCCGACCTAGCACTTATCCAGGTTCTACGGGAGCGTTGGGATAGGGTGAGCCGGTCCTTCTTGATGCCCTGGGGGCACATGGTCCTACCCTAGAGGATGTGACTAGGATTACGGGGTTGAGGGTGGATGGTGAGGCTGTGAGTGGGTTCACCTATCCTGACTACACAGAGATGGCCCAGAGACTGCTAGGGCTGGATATGGTCTATGAGGTACCTAGTGAGTGCAGGACCATCTTCCGTACAGACCTGACTACAGTGATGGGTTTAGGAGATGCTAGGCACAGATCAGGGGAGACCCTAGGTGAGTTTGCACAGAGGCTGACCGACGGGGTGAGAGCGGCATGCTGCCAGGACCCGACTGACCGTGAGAGAGCGGATCGAGACCTGAGGAGGTTCCTGCTGCTGCTGCTCGGTAGATTATTGCTGGGCACGAAAGCCGACGTCATCAACTACCGCTTATTGGGCATTCTTGAGGACTTGGAGACCGTTGGCACCTACGCTTGGGGTGCGGCGCTGCTGGCGCACTTGATAGCTGATCTGTCCACGGGGACGGGGCGCGAGACGACCGTCAGTGGCTTCTCACCTTTTCTTCAGGTACGCAATTTTCTCATTTTTATCTCTTTTTTTCCTTTTATTTTTCTTCTTATTATGATGCATGTGAATACATTACTAATGCAATGCATGGATGCAGGTGTGGAGCCACCTATACATGCCGATGGGGCGCGTTGACCCCCGGCCCGGAGCTGAGGGATCCTTCCCTCTGGCGCAACGCTGGTTACCGGTCGTTTTGGTGCTCCACTCGAGTACGAGTTGTGGGTTCTACGGAGAGAGTTCCGCGACTTCCCTCCCTCGCTGGTATGTATGAATGAATGATACGCATTTCTTTTGAATTGATTTGAATTGATTATGATGAAATGATAATGATATGTATGAATGCGGGTGCAGTGGAGGCCTTACGAGGGTATGACGGATGAGGGCCAACCTTGGGTCGTATCGGGGCGACCTCGCTTTGGGTGTGAGCTGTGGCTGCATTGCCTGAGCGAGATCGAGCTGTTACGGCTCAGGTTGGTGATGAGGACCCTGGGTCTGCCCCAGGAGTGGATCGAGGTCGGAGAGCCTCGAGGCATAGGAAAGAAGACCCGTGGTCGCACCAGGACGACCGACTGGCGGGTACGTTTCGAGGAGCAGTACGCCGACTGGCAGCGTGGCGGGATTCGAGTTGTCTCCCACGCGACTGACAGCTCCGAGTACCTCCGGCGCTACTGGGAGGTTCACGCCGGTCGACCCCAGATGAGGGTCTTAGGGGTATGTATGAATGGACTTATTTCTAAATTGAATGCAAATGCTTATGTTTCTATCATGTGACTAACATGTAATGGATGCAGGATGCGAGGGACATAGCGGCGATAGACGCCCAGGCCCACCTACACAGCCTGGAGGACCAGCTAGCCGCCACACGGGCCGACCTAGAGACCCTGGTGAGTGTTTAAATTACTTCTATATGCAAATGAATCTTTTTATTGAATTATTGATGATTAGCCACTGACGATCTCAATGAATGCAGCGTGCCCAGCAGGTAGTAGTGAGGAGAGATCCAGGGGAGGCCTCCAGCTCGAGGGGGCCTAGCGCAGAGGTGACCGCGCTATCAGAGCAGCTGGCTGGAGCGGTTGCTCGAGCCGAGGCAGCGGAGCGTGACCTTGCTTCCCGGGTAAATTCTGAACTCAAACTCAGTCAGTTCAATATAGCATTGTGCACTGATAAAAATTCATTTTTACAGACCGAAGAGCTTCGAGCCACTCTTATCTGCGTAGACGAGGGCTTCCGAGCGACGAGCTCACAGGTGAGTAATTAAATCATGCATCGTTAAATTATTGAATTATTACATTTATTGTGGAATTGATGATTTGCTTACCCTTTTTGCAGGTGGCTCAGCTTCAGGCAGTACGTACCGAGTTGGCGATCCGTGACCAGCGGATCGCAGAGCTTGAGAGGTCCCAGAGGCGACGAGAGGAGCTTCCTCAGGACGTGGCCGAGCTGCGGGTGGCTCTCGAGATGGAGAGACGTGAGCGTGCTCGAGAGCGGGAGGAGCACTTGGCGGACCGTGTCCGTCACCACGAGCTTCAGCAGGCGGAGCGTGCCCAGTTCCAGGAGCTTCAGCAGGCGGAGCGTGCCCGGTTCCTTGAGCAGGTGGCAGTACGGGAGCGAGAGCTAGCCGACTCGAGGACTCAGTTGATCCTTTCTCAGGAGCGGCTACGAGTTGCTGAGGAGCGTCTCAGCGAGGGCGTGAGCGAGCTCGTGCTGCGGGGTACTCCTTCACCAGTTCCACCTTTGTTGCGGGTTCTTCCCTCCGAGAGAGGAGTGAGGCAGGGGGCCAGGCTCGAGTTCCAGCTTCTTCACGAGGGCCCATGCCTCCTCCACCAGCACCAGCTCGGGACGGTGAGGAGGAGGTTGAGAGTAGGAGAGTAGAGGAGAGTGGAGGCGAGAGCTGAGAGTTTTGTACTTGTACTCCTCCACCCTCACACCTGTACATGATAGACATGATGATATATATATATATGAGATTTGAGCTTTTGTTACCTGAGCACTTGTGTGGTTGTGGACTTGTGTTTGTGTACTTTTCTTTTCACGTCCTTCGTGTTTACTTTGCTTCTGCCCTGTATCTGCAACTGCGGTTTTCACTTGGATAAAACAGGTTAATTCATCTGTTTGACTTGGCCCCTTGCCCAATGAGCAAGGGGTGGCAATATTCTGACCTTAATGACGGGTCAAGGGGCCAAGCCTTTAATCAAATAAGGTAAAATGAAATAACCGATAAAGGGGAGATGCATCATGCAAGCACACGTATGCAAACAATAAATTAAGATATGCATAAGCAGAATGTAAACATACAAATGAAGAATGTATTTTATTTGATATATATTTTTTTATTTTCCTGAAAAACGCGCCTTAGATTAGGTCGTGACTTGAGTGAAAGACGCCCCTGCAGACGGCGTGCATTTTAAAGGGATTTTGAATTTTGGAAACGACGACCTGAATAAGGGTGTTAATTTTATAAAGATGACCTTCACAAGGGCGTAAATTAAATTAAAAACGCCTTAAGGAGAGACGTGAATTGAATGAAATCTTAAAAGATGGGCAAGGCTATCCAGATCGCGGGCCCTACACGGTCACCATCTAGGATTCATTAATCTTTCTTGAATAATTAAAAAGGGAGTCGACGTGCTCAAAGTTGACTTATATTCAAGATTTCGCGCAGTGCAATTTCTTAAGTTCGTCTTGACCATCCTGCTAGTTCGCAACTTTACCACATAGAGAGGATGGAAGAAAATATAAGGGAAGCCCATAAGGGATTCTGGGATGCTCAAGGCAAAGTTGCCTCCCTTGCCCTATGCCTGTTGGGGTTCGGTCTTTGGCGTAGGAAATTTATTGCCTTTTTTGCCCATTTATAATGCACGCATACGCCCAAGGTTTTTCCTTGCGGGGACTTTGCCCTCTTGACATGCTTTTCTTTTCACAACTTGACTTTCACTTTGGAATTGATTTGCATTGATGAAAAATAAACCTAATTGTACTTGGGCTTTGTGGCATTTGCTTCCTTTTGGGCCTTGACTTCCACCTACTAGGGCGGCGAGCAGGTTTGGCGCATCTGTCTCGAGGTCTCCCTTCCTCCCTCATGGGCCGAAGAAGAAAAGAACGGGTATTGTCTTTCACTTTTAGTCAGGTTTTGACTTTCCATCAGATTTTGCACTGCTTGAGTTCAAGAATAAAGCGTGTAGTGTGTGCGGTGTCAACCCCATTTTTAAGTTACCAAGACTAGTAAATGAATTCTGAATTTTGACCTTTCGGGCCTTGATTTTTCGTGCGCCAAAGCCTTTGTTTTTGAAATTTTTTGTTTTGTTTTTCTTTCTGTATATATATATATATTTTTTGGCAAATATATGTATTTTTTTGGAATTTGGGAAATATTCATTTTTTGGTTTGATTTTGGAAAATATTCATTTTTTTTGTTTGATTTTGGAAAATATTCACCTTTTTTGTTTGATTTTGGAATTTTGGAAAATCAGGGGTAGTATTTCTTAAGATATAAACCGTTCCAAGGGTGGGTTAATTCTTCACCTTCAGCATTAATTAGTTTATAAGCATTGCCAGGAAAAACTTCTTTTATAACGAACGGTCCCTCCCAATTTGGTTGGAGTTTTGAACGGGGGCCACCCGGCTTAACAAAAATTCTCTTGATTACCATTTCGCCGACTTTAAATTTTCTCTCAATTACTTTCTTTTGGTAAAAACGTGAGAGCCTATTTTGATAAACACGCGCATGCTCAGCGGCGACCAGACGCTTCTCATCTAGGAGTTCCAATTGGGCGAGGAGTGAATCACGACGTTCATCAATAGAAAGTTCCTCATCCAATTGTACTCGCAGAGAGGGAATAAGAATCTCATAAGGGACTACTGCCTCCATCCCATAAGTGAGGGCGAAAGGAGTTTGCCCAGTGGGGGTGCGAATGGAAGTGCGGTAGGCCCAAAGAGCTTCAATCAGCTTGTCCGGCCAGTCCGAAAATTTATTAGCCTCACACGTCTTTTTAACGATTTTGATCAAAGTTTTGTTAGTTGCCTCTGCTTGGCCATTGCCCTGCGGATAATAGGGAGAAGAATGATGCAATGCAATGTTATACCTGTTGCAGAGATCCTTGAGCTCTTGAGAGATAAATTGAGGTCCATTGTCGGTGACGATGGTGCTCGGGATGCCGAACCTCGTGATGATGTTCTTCATGATAAATTTGCAGACAGTTGATGCTTTAATTTCTACGTAAGCTTCTGCTTCCGCCCACTTGGTGAAGTACTCCGTTGCCGTGAGAATGAATGATTTTTGCTTAGTCAGGAGGTTCGAATCACCAAGAGGTCCAATGATATCAAAAGCCCACATGGAAAAAGGCCATGGGGAGGACGTAGGATGGAGTGAAGAAGCAGGAGAATGAATCTTGTCGGCGTGCAGTTGGCACTTAACACACCTACGAACATAGATAGAGCAATCCTCTTCTAGAGTTGGCCAATAGAAACCTAGCCTAAGGATTTTCTTAGCTAGCATCTGGCTATTCACATGGCCACCACACACACCAGAATGCGCCTCTTCCACGACTTTCCAAGATTCATCATCATCGAGGCATCTCAATAGAACACCGGTGAGCCCTCTTCTGTAGAGCACACCTCCAACCAAAGTATAACGTTGAGCCACTCTTCTAATTGCTTTCCTTTCTTCTGTTGTGGCTTCCTCGGGATAAGACTGATCATTGCAGTATCTGGCAATCTCATAATACCAAGGTTTCTCTTCGTCAGCCAACTCTTCTTCCCAGTCCAAAAGCATGACCTCTTTGCCTTTAAGAGTTTCTTTCTGCCTGGCCTTCTCGAGCACCTGATCCCTAATATCAAGGAAAGCACGATCCTTAATAGCTGGAGTGTCACGCTGATGAATCAGAGGGACATGGAAATCACGCTCAGGAGGGAAGACTAAAGCAGAAGCTAAAGAAGCAAGAGCATCAGCTAGAATGTTCTGACTGCGAGGTACATGAACGAAGATTAACTTGGTAAAGAGTTTGGCATAAACTGAAGCGAGTTCCTGGTAGGGTTTAAGCTTAGGATTGATAGTGCGGCACTTGACCAGCACCTGGCGCAGAATGAGTTGACTATCACCGACAATCCTCAAATGGGTGACACCATATCGATGAGCGGTTTGCAGACCGGCCAAAAGAGCTTCATACTCGGCTATATTGTTGGTGACGGGGAAGGTAAGCCGAGCAGCAAATGGAATGGTGACCCCTTCAGGTGTTAAAAGAACCATGCCGATCCCTCTTCCTTGAGAATTAAGAGCTCCATCAAAATGTAACATCCACATAGGATCAAGGGGTTGATTAATGGACATTAATTCTTCATCTGGGAACTCAGAATTGACAGGATCAAAATGAGGTAGAGGGTGATGAGCAAGGTGTTCGGTGATGGCATAACCCTTGATAGCTTTTTGTTGAATGTAAGTGATGTCAAATTGAGAAAGGAAGCTTTGCCAGCGTGCTAAACGATCAGTGAGGACAGATTTTTCAAGGAGGAATTTGATTGGATTCATGCGTGCAATGAGGTGAACCTCGTGAGCTAGGAAATAATGTTTTAATTTATGAACTACCCAGACCAAAGCTGCACAAGTCTTCTCCATGGCTGAGTATCTCTGCTCACAGGGGTTAAGAAGTTTAGACAAGTAGTATGCTACCCTCTCCTTTCCTTCTTCATCCTCTTGAGCCAAGACAGCACCTACAGAGTCATCCAGGACTGAAACATACAGAATAAGTGGTTTGCCTGGAATTGGCGGCCTCAGGACAGGGGGATTGGCCAAATAATCCTTCAATCCGTCAAAGGCTGCCTGACACTTGTCATCCCAATTAAACTTGACTCCCGGCTTGGTAAGTTCGTAAAACGGCCTGCATCTTTGTGAATGCTGGGAGACGAAGCGGCGAATAAACTGCAACCTCCCTATTAATCCTCGAACTTCCTTCAAATTCTTGGGAGGAGGCATATCTCTAATGGCTCTCGCCTTGTTGGGATCAACTTCAATTCCCCTTTTACTGACAATGAATCCAAGTAACTTTCCTGAAGAAACGCCAAATACGCACTTCTTGGGGTTCATTTTTAATTGATATTCTCGGGATCTCTGCAAAACCTTAGCCAGAACCCCAGGGTGCTCAATCCTTGTCCTTGATTTCACTACCAGGTCATCCACATACACCTCGATGTAAATATGAATCATGTCATGAAAAATCGCCATCATAGCCCTCTGGTAGGTAGCTCCAGTATTCTTAAGTCCAAAGGGCATGACCACATAGCAATATGTACCCCATGGTGTAGTGAATGAGGTTTTCTCTTGATCCTCTTTAGACAGATGAATTTGGTTGTAACCTGAGAAGCCATCCATGAATGAGAGAGTTTCAAATCCTGCCGTGTTGTCGATCAGAACATCAATATGAGGGAGGGAGAAGTCATCTTTAGGACACGCCCGGTTGAGGTCCCGGAAGTCTATGCAAATCCGAACCTTCCCATCTTTCTTCATAACAGGGACAATGTTAGCCACCCAGTTGGGATAGAGGACGACTCTAACGAATCTAGCCTTATGGAGTTTGTCGACCTCTTCTTTCATTTTTAAAGCCATGTTAGGGTGGAAACGCCTCAACCGTTGTTTGACCGGGACAGACCCTGGTTTAAGTGTAAGGTGGTGTTCAACGAGCGCAGGGTCTAGTCCAGGCATATCTTCATAGCTCCATGCGAACGTGTCCTTGTATTCTTGTAGAATCGAAATGAGCGCCTCCTCTTCGAAGGGCGGAAAATTCTTACTGATGAGGACAATCCTAGGGTCTTCCTCGGTACCCAGATTGATTTCTTTGGTTGGCTCTTCTACAGAGGCTGATGGTTCATCGAAACGTCTCATGCCACTAGCAAAGGCATCAGCCTCGTCCTCATAGTCTTCATAACTTTCTTCCCCCTCTTCAATAGGGTCTTCATCATTCATGATTTCATAAACGCCCAAACCCTCATAAGCAGCAACAGAATCCTCATATTCTAATTCCGACAGGATGATTGGTTCTTCCACAAACTCAGGGATTGCTAAACAAGCTTGGCATCTGACAGCCAACTCCAACAAAAATCTTCGGGGAATCTGCTTACCCTTGGCCTTCTTATGTGGAACTACCCCCTGATTTTTATTATTAGAAGGAGAGGAGGAAGAATAGGAACAACTAGCTTGATCAAGGGAAGGAGATGAAAAAGCGGATACAGGAGGTGATACAGAGGAGGACCCCTCACCAGAGGGGGAGAAGAGTCTTACCAAGGAATCTTGGAAGACCGGCCCCTGGGTCGGGGTGCACTCGGGAGAAAAATAGGAGGTCTCCTCAATAGAAATAGAGGATTGGAATGTTGGAGATTTGGCATTTTTTTTTCGTTTTCATATTTTCTTTTATTTTTATTTTCTTTTTCCAGTAAGAAGCAATGTGAAGGGGAAATAGCAGGAGGAGCAGAAATTGCAAGATTGGAGAAAGATTTAATCAAAGATGGCCCACGCGGGGGCGAGATGGAGTTTTTAGCAAATCGCTCGAGGAGCGAGGGAGCAATCGGGAGAGAAATCTGAATTGAATCGGGAGATAAGTTGATGGTAATCGGTGGTGGTCGCGGCACGTGACCAAACCAACGGGAATAGAGAGAAGCCAACACAGATGGATGCACAGAAGTGAGGGAGAAAAGGCCGGCCCACAGCCTATCCACGGAAAAACCTTCTTCAAAAGGGACATCTGGCTCCCCAGTATCTGTGTAATCACTTAACATCTGCCTTTTACCTGTGATTGCTACTGGCATTTCAATCAGTTCTTGAATCAGCGGCGGCCACTCTGGATCTGTCGGCATGAACAAGCGGCTCATGGAGATTGTGATATCATTCATGTCAAACCACCTGTACCAGTCACATTCCGGGTTGCCCATTTTTCTTCTTTTATCTGGCCTCAAAGACTCCAGGGCTTTGTAGGTAGCTAGTGGGGCAATGTGACGAGCAAACTGTCTGGCGTGCACATCTTGACAATCAAGTAATGAAGTAATGACGGTAGTCTGCTCATTGTTCTGAATGCCACCGGTGACAAAATGTGTCTTTAAAGTCCAGGTGAGCGGCTGGCGGTCTGGTTTGAAGGTGGACGTCATAACAGCCCACGGCTCTCCTTCATTCTTGCCCGGTGCTTTGTAGCCTAAGCCCCCTCGTGCAATCATCTTTTGAGGCTTAATGAGCCTAATCCTGCCCTGGAGTTTGGCGCCCAGGCCCTTGCCATCTTGATATCCCATTTTCAATAGAATGTTCCAGCCAGGGATATTCATCATATTTTTCTTTTTCTTCTTCCCCTTAGAAGGCAGGGGTGTCATAGCAACTGTGGTAACAGTCTCAGATAGCATCGGCTGTGGACGAGGAACATCCAGCACAGATAATAACGGCTTGTTGGCAGGCCATATGGAAGGAACTGATGAAGCTGCATGAATGTCTTCCTCTGGCAAGATCGGCACGCTGGTCACCTTGATAATGCGGCCCTTCTGCGGAAACTTGAGGCACTGATGGTTTGTAGAGGGCACTGCGTCAAGCTGCTGAATATAAGGGTGACCCAGGATGCCATTAAAGGTCGGGTCCATATCCAGAATATGAAAATCTGCTGTAATGGTGGCTGGACCCAAACTGACTTTGAGAGTAATCATACCCAGAGGGGGTTTCTTTGTATTGTCATATGCCGTGACAGTAATGGTAGATGGTCGAATCTGGCTTTCAGGGATACCGCATAACTTCAGAGTGCTCGGCGGCAACACATTGATAGATGCACCGGTGTCTACCAAACACTGCTTGACAGCCACTTTGTTGATATCAACCGTAATACATAGGGCATATTTTCTTGCCGGTATAGGTGCTAACTCATGTTCATGAAATGTGATTGCCGGCTGACCGCTAGCAGGGGTCAAGACTGTAATTATCTGTTCAACTGGAAGGTCCTCATTGACCATGACCTTCTGTAGATATTCTTTCAGGGCCAGCTGATGAGTGGTGGACCTCTTGATCAATTCAAGAATGGAGATTCTGGCTGGAGTGCGGTCCAAGTGCTTTAACAAATCATACTGGGTTCCCGGCACTGAATCTTGTTCCTGCTCTTGCTCTTGTGGCCCTTGCACAGGCTCTAACTCTCTCTGGGGGAAGATACGGTGGAATATCCATCCACTGCGGAGTGGTGCAACGCCTTGGCGCGCCTCTGTCGGGGCAACAAGAGGAGGAGGGTCGGAAGAGGAAGAAGGAATGTTGGTAGTAGAAACCCTGCTAGGGGATATCGAAGGGGAATTCAATAAAAGGGGCGCCCTTGTAGGAGGCGTAGGAGGAACATTTGACGGAGATGGAGATGCTTCCGTAGGAGGCGTGGGGGAAGGAAGGGATATCCGAATACGAGGAGTAGTGGCGGGTGGTGGAATAAGGAGAGATCGTGGTACAAAAGGTGGTTGAACTGATGGCGGGGGAACCCTTGCCGGTGTAGGAATGGTAGGGGGTGTAGCGGGTGCTGGCGGTGAGCGAAGTAGGAGTGGCCTGGACGGCGCGGATGTGGGATTGGTGGTGGAAGGTGGTGCGGTAAGTTGTGGAGGTGGTAAGCGGTTAAGGAGAGAGTGAGCCGGTAGGGCCGTGGAATTGATGGGGGTAGATGGGTGGACGGGGCGTAAAAGAGAACGTCCCGATTGAAGATTGACAGAAGAAGAAGGAGTGGTGCGCAAAAGGCGCGGAGTTTGATGTTGAGTTGGATCGTGGTGAAATGCCCCGACAGAGGCGTTTTCTTCGTGCCATCCCTGCCCTCTCTCCACTTCGTAGAGAGACGTGACAGGGTTCACGTGTTGATTAGGAGCGTGCTCCGGCAATGGATTGCGGATGATCCCCATATCCTGCTGGGGTGCTGGAGCTAGTTGTGGCTGAACTTGCTGCGGAGCTGGCTGCTGTTGTTGCTGATTTTGCTGTTGCCGAGAAGCCCTTCTTTCTTTCATGGCGGCTATGTATTGTCTCATCTCATCCCAATTGATATCACCCTGGTCATTTAGATCGTAGATGTAATCTCTGAAATGGAAGCAACGATCCAGGTTGTGACCAGGGCCACGATGAAAGGCACAATAGCGGGATGTGTCAACGTTAGCGGGCCATACAGTTCTTTCCCTTGGCAAGGCGAGCAAGTTGGCGGCCATCAGGGCATTAAAAATATCGGGGAGACTTTCAGGGAGTGGAGGATAGTGGTCCCTTTTGGGGCCAAGTGGTGGTCTCCGTTGTTGTTGTTGGCCGTAGTTGGCGGGCGGAGGCACTTGATGGTATTGTGGTGGAGCTGGGGGGTCTATGCGGGGGGCTTGATTTTGTGGTGGAGCGAAAGAGCGTTGAGGTGCGAATTGAGGTGGTGAAGTAGGGTTAAAGTGAGGGTTTTGTTGTGGAAGCGGTGGTGGACGTGGGTTAGCTTGATGATGGGGGTTGCCAACTATGCCAACTTGCTCATTTGTAACAGTGCCCTCAGTCGTGGGCCCGCTGTTGACATTTGTATTCTTTTTAAATAGCCGAGGCTTCGGCTCAAACATGCCCATGATGGGCGAGTCCTTCATTTGTGTTTGTATGTAACGAGCTCTTTCATAGAGCTCTTCCATAGTTGTCAGCCGATTCATGGCCAAAATGTGCCGGAATTGAGGAGTTGCATTAGAAATGACCATTTTCACTTGCTCCTGCTCTGACAATGTGTCTTTTAATTTCTCGGCCAGAGACCGCCACCTATCAGCAAATACAATGAAGTCCTCCTCGGGCTTCATTTTCTCGGCAACTAAATCTGTAACAGAAAGGGAAGGTCCCACCCGGTCTCTGTACTTTTACAAGAATTTTCTTTGAATGACATCAAAATCACCAGCATCGGCTGGCTCCAGAGAATAAAACCATTCGAGGGCTGGCCCCTCAAGAGATCTCCTGAATAAGTAGGCCAGGGAGGCCTTATTGTCTTGCCAGAAGGAAGTTTCATATCGGAAATCCTTTAAGTGAATGAATGGGTTGCCCGTCCCATTATATCGCCGGAAATTCGGCATTTCAGAAGGTGGTAAATGGAACACTGGCAATGTAGGAAGAGAAATTTCCGGAGCACTCTTAGTCGCTGTAACCTTCTTGAGCTGCTCCTCCATGCTGGCTAGCTTCTGAAGCAAGAGAGTGTTGGTATCGGGCTCGACCGGGGCCTGATTCTGAACAAAAGAAGGCGGTATAGGCGTTCGGAGAATCCGAGGAGGTTGGTAAGATTGATGCCTAACCGCTGAATAGCTCGCTTGCTGGGCCGGCATGGCCGCAGTAGGCGTTTGTGGACGAGAGGAGGGGAGATGCAAGACCGCCTGGTCATTAACAATCTGATGGCCACTTACGGCCGGAGGGGGATTAGAAGAAGAAGAAGGGACGGACTTCCCTTTTAAAGCGGCTTGAATGGCTTGCCGCTGGGAGTCATCCAACTGGGAGAGAGCTTGGATCAAATCCGTGACATTAATGGATGGGGAAGGGTTCCCCGAAGTGTTGGAAGATGGAACTTGAGACGGAGGGTCCGCCTCATGAGTAGTGGTATCAACCATGTGAACTTGTGAGTAATGGGGGTGAGGAGGAAGGTAATTCCCCTCATAATAAACAGAATCCTAGAGAGGGTCCTCATATTGACCAAATATGTTCTCATTCTCATCATCATAAGAGTACCCGTTGCCTGACATGTTGAGGATTTTACCTGAACGGAGTTTCATTCTTAAGAGAGAGAGTGTTTAATGAAGGAACTATCACAAAATAATTAATCCAAACAATCAATCAAATCACCCAACTATGTTTATGCAAGCAAGGTTGGCAAGAAACGCAAGATTTTAATGTTTGATGTTTGAATTAGAGTGGATTATTTGTGAAAGTTCACTCTTTTGCCAAATGAGACCTAGTTTGATCCAAGTGTAACCTCCGGGTCAACTAAGTTTTTTCTCTCTCTTTAACAACGCATAGGTTCTCTAAACTCCAGGTACTTCAAGGGTACAACCAGCCCAGCGTCCGTGAGGGAATCCACGGGTGCGGGGACTTATGGAGGTCTTAGAAAAGGGATTTCCGGTCCAAAGAGACGGAATGCTCAATGGAGGGTAGTCCCGATTCCAAGAAGGGTGTGTGGATCCTAGGATAGAGAGAGGAGGTCTCTCAACCAAACCAACAAATCAAGATAATTCCAACAGCAATGTGATATCAAGACAAATGTCAAGCATAAGAAGCAGTATCTGTGAAAAGAACAGTAAAGAAACGCCCTGGGAAAGGGCGTTTTCACAGCAGGAGGAAAAGACACGCCCTGCGGTAGGTCGTGACAAAGATGAAAACACGGCAGCGTGGCTGCCGTGAAACTCTGTGAAGGGCTCACAGACGGTAGGGAAACACGCCTTGAAGTGAGGCGTTTATGCAGAACGGACGCCTCCACTGGAGGGCGTCAAAACTAAGAGAAACGCCCTGCGTATAGGCGCTAATAAATAAATGAAACGCCTCTGAAAGAGGCGTTAATCCACAGACAATGTTAAGCAACAAGCGACAGCAGTTATGATGAAAAGAAACGCCCTAATGAAAGGCGCTGATAAGAAATGAAACGCCTCAGGGGAGGGCGTTAATCAACAGGCAATATCGCAAGCATACAGCAGTGGGCAGTTATGCTAAAAGAGACGCCCGGGAAGTGGGCGTTAATCAACAAAACACGTCCCTGAGAGGGGCGTTAAACAGAAGACGATATAATGACCAAATAGCACACCAGCAGATGCAATAAACCCACGCCCTGAGAGGGGGCGTTAATCAATAAAACACGTCCCTGTGAGGGGCGTTAAATCAAAAGACGCTGTAATGGAAGGCGTTACTAAACAGCAATTGACTGATCCGGGAGTGTGCAGGGTGCACAGTGGAGGGTGCCCGAGGGGCACAAGGGAGAGGGTACCGAGGGTACCGAGGGGAAAGGGCACACAAGGGTGCCTAAGGGGAAAGGACACACGAGGGTGTCAAAGGGAAAGGGCACACGAGGGTGCCAATGGAGATGGTAATCAATAAAGAAAACAGTGGAAGTCCCACCGTGATCGCCAATTTGTAGATTCTATTTAAGATCCACTTAAGGAAAATATAAAGACAAGCAAACAATAAACAATAGTGGAGATAAAACATGCACGAGGTGCACAAAGGGGAGTGTGTGATCGCCAGAGGGGTTACCTCAATAAGAAGAACAAGAGATCGCGTATACCTGGTGAAAATTGAGATGCGGGATGATGTGGATTTCCTCCTCCGACTTCAATCGGCCGGCCGATGAAGTGGGTTCTCTTCAGTTGATTACCTTGTAAAAAAAAGACAATAAAAGACATACAAAAGAGAGGGGATCAGCCAAGATGCAGATAGTATCAATCCAAACTAACACAAAATGATGAAAAAGGCATCAACATCGCACCTCTTTTTTTGTTTTTTTTTCTTTAAACCCCTAGCAGGGAACTAGGGAAAGGATATGAAATATGATGCTTAATGCAATATAAGAATTAACGACAAGATGACGATGATGATATGCTAAGAGGAGATGAACGAGCAAAATACAATAGATAGAGCCCTGCTCTCCCTGACGAGAGTAAAGGGGAAACTGTGGAGATGCTTAAACGGACGCAGAAAGGATGCAGGAAGGCAGCAGCAGAAGGATGCAGACAGGATGCAGAAAGCCTGTTGAATGATCAACCTCTTAACCCTTTGAGTTGTTAACCTTCGAGCCATTAACCTTCGAGTCATTAACCTTCGAGTCATTAACCTTCGAGTCATTAACCTTCGAACGCTCGATTAAGACTTCAATTTATAGTGCCTCCAGTGGATGTGATCAAACAAGGAAGTGATAAGAACGGGTAATGAGGCATCCACGGAAGGATCAAGATTGAGCAAGAGTCCCAAGGATGGTAGGGAACTGTGAGGGAAAGATGGAAAAAGGAAGGACTCTGGAGTGAAACACGCCTTAAGACAGGGCGTATCATTATAAATTGACGACCTGCCACAGGGCGTTTCTTAAAACACGACCTAGGAAAGGCCGTTTCTTCTTGGATTTAATTTTGGAAATAAAAACTTTCTTTATTTGAAACACGCCTGAGATAACGGCGTTTAGTGAAAACACGCCCTGAGGAAGGACGTTACTTAGAAAATGCTTTTATTTTGAAAATAGATAATTCCAGAAATTAACGGATAATACCAGGGATTGACGCCCTCAGGTATGGTCGTCCCTTCTTTTGAAACGCCCTATGACAGGTCGTTACTTTCGGAAGTAACGCCCTTCGTTAAGTCGTGAATCAGGAAAAATGCAGAAAAATGCATAAAATTCACAGAAAAATAGAAAAACTTCATGTTATAGGAATATTGAAGTCCGCTTGGGGCGTTTACATAATGACATGAGATTTGATCGACATAACGTCAATTTTGGCGTGTCTACACCTAGTTTCAAAATGAAATTTAACTCCAATGCCAACTAGGAACACTCTCTCACCACGTATAAGCCAACTAATTCGGGACTTCAAAAGGGTACAACCTGCCCGACGTCCGTGAGGGAATCCACGGGTGCGGGGACTTATGGAGGCTTGGTTTAGGAACTTCCAATCCAAAGAGACGAATGCTCAATGGAGGGTCCTTCCTTCACCAAGGGGGTGTGTGGAATCCTAATGTAGAGAGAGGAGGTCTCTCAAACCAAATGCAAGGATGAATGCAACGCTATGGAAGAAAAATCTAAACTAGCACAATAAAAGGAAAATAGATAAAAGAAGTGAATATACAACAGGAAGTATACAATAATGCAACCATAGAAGATGGTAATCAGAACCCCGACAGAGGATGTAGGTGAATATATCCTCTGGTGATTATCGCGCTATATGTCCACAGTGCGATCTACAGAAGGCGCTATGGATACATAGCGCGATATTTGACAGTGGGGAAGGGCTTAAAATCCAATAAACACACACACTGATGTACTGATAAGCAGGCAACAAGAAGAATGCACGCGGTAGCACAAAGTGTCCCACCGTGATCGCCAATTTGTAGATTGCAATTTATGATTAACCCCCAAATTGATAAAAGATGATGATTTTGTTTTAAAACAAGATATCGCACTCAATTAATGATGAAAAAGGGGAAAAATCATATGTAACAATTAAGATCCGTGATCACCACTGAAGCCAGAGACATGCCAAACAATAAGAGATTAGGATGGGGCATGTTACATACCTCAGAAATCCATAAAGGGGAGCCGTGGGCCTGGAGATTAACGCGCTATATCGTCCTAGCGCGTTCTCCAGGTCGCGCTAGCTTCGTATAGCGCGATATCAGACAGGTAGCGGGGTGTATTTGGATTCGTTCCTTCCTTGCTCCAAGGCCGGCCAAGGTGCAAGGGCTCCACGTATCAATCTTCTAATGCCTGCAAACAATCATAAACAATAAATAGAAGGCCCATTAGATCGAGACTCGAGTAGAATCTGCCCTTATTCTTAATCAAAAGCATGTAAAAAGGGGGGCTCGATTACCTGGGTGTTTGGTGGTTTTTAAACCCCTATGGATGGGCAAAAGATAGGTGTGGTGTGTGTGAATGCATGTATTTTGTAAAAGGAGTGTTTTGAAATCAGGATGTAATGCAAAGATTAAAAATCCGGAGGGGAAAAGAAAGATGAAAGAGGAAGAACACAAGGAGAAGCCCTAAATACTCCCTTGAACGTGCGAGGAGCGAGGATTTATTGATTGTGCACGGAGTATTTCCTCCTCCTCGTCAACAACTCGAGTTGCATCCCGTTCAAACGACGGCCAAAGGGATGAATTTATAGGAAAGAGGTCGAACATTAACCCTAGGTCGGAGTTGATTCAATCCGATGATTGGCGGCTCAAATCGAGGTAATATTGCCGATTAATGAGGGGAAAAGGTTCCTGCTAGGTTTAGAAACCTTCCTGGATAAGAAACACAGTCAGCAACTCACCCAATAAGGCCTCTGAATCGAAATAAGGGAGTCCGGCCTGGAGAGGGACTCTGTCTGATAAGGCGCTATACCTCCATAGCGCGATAATGAAGAACGCGCTATGGAGATATAGCGCAACAAGTGAAGGCCCATTAAATGGTATAAAACCGGAGAAAAAATCATTGGGCAGTCATTTAATCAAATGTTGAACGAGAGTAACACCCAAAATTGATGTCATAATGATCAAGTGTCAAGAAATAACAACTGATCAAAGGATAATTTTAATTAGATCCACAACGCGCTATGAACAAGAAAGCGATAAGAACACATAGCGCGGGAATGCCAGACTCGAGACGAGATCCAAGGTATGGAATTGAAGCGTTGGGCCAAGAAAAGGGAAGGAATCCCAGAAAATCAACCAATTAAGGATCAATTGGGGCATCGACTAGGAGAACAAAGAAAATGCTCAATTTATCGGCTAAAATTGGGTGTCTACAACCGCTGGGTCCCTTTATGCGACTAGATCTGAGACATAGAATGGTAGAGCCGATCCCAAATTTCGGCAAGTGTACAACGTACGCATTAGACCCGACTTGCCTCACACTCGAAAGGGAATGACATCGCGAGCTGATATGAGACCGACTATGTGACTCCTAATATGCTCGGCACATGTATGTATAGACTATTGACAAAGAAAGAAAAACACAGACTCACATAAGACCCTAAACAAACCTACTGTTAGACCGACCCATACATATGTAATGGTGGACCAGGACATTCGAATGTGTGCCATGCATACACAAGACGCAACCAAATGTAGGTGACATCATGGAATCCTAGACATCCCACTATGCAACACTCATGCACTGACGGCCTTTTGGATTTGGGAGGTTTGGGAGGTTTGGGTGACTTGGGTGGGCCAGGAGAATCAAATTCACCTCCTTCATTACCCCAATGAAAGGGCTCCTTGTGGAGTGTATGTGGACTGGCCCGTGGGGAAGGGGTGTGATAGTGAACTCCCTTGAAAAATTGGAGTAGATGTGGTGGGTCAAGGGGTTCACTAGAGAAGGGGTCGAAGGGATCAAAGAATGTGTGACCCCTCGAGCTAGGTTCCCACACGTCACGGTCCTATATTTGGAATTCTTGAAGGTGTAGGTGGTCACCTTCATCCATTATGGTAAGAGGGACGGTGACCTCATAGAGTAGATATGGGTCCTCCCTCGGGACCGCAGTACCGTAAGAGGGGGCAAAGTCAAGCTCATCGGTAAGGGGGAAGAACAATAGGACCTCGGTGGTGATATGACCCAAGGTGTACACCGAGGTAATAGACCCCAAAGTTGGGAGCATGAAGCTATGACAATAGGGTTGGTCAGACCCTAAGGCCAACATATATGTCAGCTCCCATTGACATTCTAAACTCCTTAGTAGGTCCTTCACACTTTCTACGAAGCAAAAGGACTGGAAAGTGGTGTGAAAGGAGTTAATGGGGAATACTGGGAGGGCTGGGTCCATGGATGGGTAGCAAGGCGGTCTAGGGACCAAGTCTATCTTGAGCCAACTAAGTAGTGGCTCGGCGATGAATAGCTTTCTCGTTAGAAACACGGGTGGCTCCAAATGTGGTGGCTCCGGATAAAGATCTGAAGGTGAGGGTGATGGCAATAGAGCTCTCATGGGTGGGGAAGGAATGTCCTCCCTGAGGGGAAGAGGCCCGTGGGGTGGCACCGGGTTGGGAGGCTCGGGCAGGAGTTCGTCAATTTGAGTACACATCCTATCCAACCGATCCGACATGATTTTGAAGAGTTCGGCAACGGTGCGGGTTGGAGTAGGGGCATCATGGTGGACTCGCTCATGGTTTCTCGACCTAGTCGTGGGTTTAGGCTCATCGACATGCGGGGTTCTTTGCCTCCGACTATGACCCACTTGGTTGGAGGTGATTGGGTGGGGTCAGTTGGAGGTGACTGGGCCGAGTAGGTAGACCCTTCTAAGCTCTCCCTTCATCTCTCGCCACGACTCTATAGGCCATTGCCTCCTAATTTCCCTCAAGTATTCTATGACCCTCCATGTTTCGGCAGCTTCGTAAAAAAGTCACCTTGTGGCAAAGTCAACTTGCATGGCATCGGACATAATGTAACACTCAAGGTATTTGTCTATGGCGGCTTCCCACTCTAGGTAGTCGCTCGGGACCGTGGAGCCATAAAAGTCCGGGGCTTCGGGCCTACGAAGGAGGTAGGATTGGGTTTCCCATCCTTGAGTGTGTCGCCACCATTCATATGACGTGGGATTTTGGAGATCTATGGGACACAGGGGAGCTATAGGATGGCCATGTAGACACTCGGTGCAAGATAAATCGACTAGACACGACCCTAAAATGACAATGCCAAGTTGGAATGCAAACTCGACTACGAACCTAGACTCAACTAGTATCCGGTACGTGGCGGAGGTATGATCCGAAGATCGAACTCACGCAAGTGTGCAACTTTCCCAATAGGTGTAACCTATTATTCCGGGAACACCTTTTGATATATCGGGTATAGGAATGCAATGCAAACTTCGGACCGACTAACCGACGACCCTGGACTCGACTTAGCTCTTATACCAATTTGATGCGGGACGGGACGTGAACCTGGGACTCTAGCTCGCGGATGTCCCTAAGCGAGGGAAACGCGTGGATCTGCGCGGTTGAGGAACCGACAATGAGTCTCGGGTATCGACTTTTATGCGTACTTGGATTGAGTCACAGGACGGGTCACACTCACTCTCTCGCAGCAGTGATTGAAATGATATAACGAGCTAAATTATCCTATCACTCTAGCAGCGGCATATAGAAATATACGAGGAAAGCAAATGCCAAGTGGGGAGCGGAAACGATACCTCCATGCTCCGGGCGTGGGGAAGACGACCCCGGTCGAAACTCGTACTTCCGGTACACAGTAAATAAATAATCACAGTAGTGAATTTAATTGCCCACTCCACGCAGGGAGGTAAAGGGCTACAATGGGACATGGGAGTAGCGAACTCGGGTTGATGGGCAGCAAGTCGGAAGGGCTTTCGGGCTGGAGACGGGCTACTGGTCTGACTCGGTACTATTCCAACTCAGTTCAGCAACTCAGTTCAGCCCCCTGGACAGCAAGCGAACTCGGCTGCTATGACGGCGGCTTCCGGTCACCTTCTGATCATGGCGGCTGGCTTGGACGCTGCTAGGGGGTTGCCGATCGATCCCCGGGAGCGGCGAAGCTATCCCGTCGTATTTTTGCTGGACTTACCCGGTGACTGCTTTGCTGGCCTGTTCTCGGATCAGAAATTCGCGCCTCCACGAAAAGAATTTTTGCGCCCAGATCCGATGTCAAATCGAGGCAAAGTTGATACCAATGGATAGAGGACTCAAAGGTCTACAACATATATTTATTTCAGAGCCATCCAGTAGACAGATTAGAAATGAAAACGACTGTTCCCCAGGTTTTTTTACTGACTCGGATTATAGACTGTCAGGACAGAACAAGATTTGCCTGAGACTGAATTTTGACCGACCTAAAAATGTTGGATCTAGACTCTGAGAAAATTATGGGTGGAAGAGGGGGATGTGAGGAACACGTATGATTTTTTTGGGAATTTTTAGAGATGGATAAGGGGGCGGGAAAAATACAACAACAGACTCTATCCCGCAGATCAGCTGATTGGCAGGCTGCTAGAGGGGAAAACTTAATTACGGGAAAAATACTAAACGAAGGCAAACTGACACAAAATTTGAACTGGGGATGGGGGATGACTGGAAGCACAAACCCTCAAATTTTGAGGTCGAACAGATCTCCTGATTGGGAGATAAAAATTCGGCTTCAAACTTCTGTCCATGGATGGATAGAACTTCGACGAGGCGGTAGTGGTGGTGCGATGGCGGCGGCGGCGGCGGCGGTGCTGAGCTTCTCACTCAGAGAGGGGGAGATGGGGAGGCTTCACACCTCTGAAAATTTGAGCTTTCACAGTTCCAAGGGGGAGAGAGGGGGAGAGGGCTGCGCCCTCGGACAAATTATGCAACAAATGATATTTTTCTTCATTAATTGCTAAGGAATTCACAAAATACATGGGTTATATAGAAATGAAAAAAAGACATAAACTACCCTCAGATCTAGGGTTAGGGAGGGGCAAATGGGGTATGGGACAATTAATCCCCCATGTGGTCAAAACCTAAAATAAAAAATACATAAGGAAGGGGGGGCGCCCCTTGGACCAAGGTAGTAAACTTGGAATTTTCTTCTTGGTCCAACTTTGACAAGTTATGGTCTAAGCCCACCTTGGACTTTGAACCAGCCCCACATGGCCCATGATCCTAGGTGGACCAATGAGAAAGAGGGTGGGGGACCCTGCTGGACCTACTGGCATTTTACATAGAAACCCAAAGGCCTTTTTGTAAAGAAACCCAAAGATTTCTAATGACTAACCCTTTGGCTTATAATGCCTTACAATTGCAAACCCAATTAGCCAAGGATATAAATACAAATAAAAAAGACACAAATGCAAAATAAAATGTTAGTGCTCGGTGTTGATTCCCATCATCTTGTCCCCCGTGTTGTCATCCTACACGTGTTTTTCATCCTACTGTGGTTGTCCCACGTGTCGTGTCTGTGTGTTTTATTCCCACTATGTTTTCTTATCGTTCACCGTGTCTGTGTTTCTTGTCCCCGTGGTGTTTTGTCCCACCATGTTCTTGTCCCATGTGTGCAATCCCACCATGATCTTGTCCCACCACCTATGCTGTCCCACCGTGTTGTGTTGTCTTGTCCCACCACGCACGCTTGCTATTTGTTCTCGTGATGTTTTACCTGTGATGTTGTTATTTCATGTTTTGTTCATCTTTGTAATGGTTATGTTATGTTCTTTTATAGTTGTCTTGCTATAAAATCTCATAAAAATTTGAAAGTCAAAAATCAAAAAATGCCGTTTCGCTTGGCAGGTAAGTCAAGTATGGCTCTCTATCCCTTCTCTTTGTTGCATTACTATATGGTATTCTACGTTATTATAGCCTCTCAAGGACTGGCTGGTTCTCTGTTTGTTCTAGGATGTGATGTTCCCCTTTACCAAAAACGATGATGATTTAGGAGCATACGGTTAATCATTGGATATGCCGTTAGTTTGAGTCGGGTGGGGGACGATGGACTCTGTCTCGCACGCCGTGGTTGCAAGAAGACTCTTGACCCCGTCCTGCTCGATCTAACAATATTATCCTTGAGTACTGTAGCAACCATGGTAATTCAAAGAATAAAATCTTAAATAGATTAAAAGATTAAACTAAAGATAAAGACCCAACTCATATACACTTAAAGGCCTAACTCTTATACACTTAAAACATATAAGCCAAAAGTGATTGACGCCTCTGATCAAGTCGCTATTTAATTGAAGACTGTTCAAATAGGCGCTAATTCAATAATTGACGCCCCTTTGACATGCGTCATATGAAGAATTGAAGACTGTGATAGAGGCGTCATTTTTAATAACGCCCCAACCTGTGGCGTCATTTTCAAACAGAACCCGTTGGTGTTTGGTTCGAACAAGGATGTTATCTGGGTAAGTGTTGATTAGGGAAAGGTTGAACACGTGGATGTCTAAGTTTAATCAGGAGTCTGCGTGGGAAGTTTCAATTCTAATCAAACTCCTAGAACCCAGTAGTATTCCTTCCCTATAAATACCCCTTCCCATCTAGCCAACCTGCTAGGCTCTTTTCTTCAACAAACTGCTGTTACTCCGTGCGTGAAGAACACAAGAAGGTTCTTCAACTTCTTCCCTTTTTCATACTGCTGCGTTCGAAGGGCAGATGGCACCTGCCATGGATACGAGAGGAACGTGGGTGTTCTTCATCGACCTCTTCCTCTTCTTCCTGCGCCAAGAAGGGGCCGCGGCTGCTGCATTGTTGCTCTTCACCCTTCTGCAACTTCATACAAGAGTTGCTGTTATTGCATTTAATAAGAGCTGCTGCTCTTGTTATATTCCAGTAACTCTGTTTGAAACAGAGTATCGTTCTTGATTCTTCATCCTCTTCACGTTTCTATCGTCTACAACTCTGAAAAGGTAGGTTTTCTCAAGTGTTAAGCAAAATTTTACTGATATTAGGCCAATTACATGCATGTAGGTTGTTAGTGCTGCGACTGACTGCCATATGAGTTTTCATGATTTCATCATTTTACTGAAAATGACGCCCTAGATCAAGGCGTTGTTTTTATTTAACGCCCGTGAAAACAGGCGTCAATTATCTAGTTAATTAATAATGCCGAATGTTCAAAATTTAATAACTTTGAACCCTGACATCTAATTTAATGCATGGTTATATTGTTAGATTCATGTTATTTTTCTCTACCAGAACTTGTCCTTAGTTCCTTGAATGGACAAACTCCAAAATCCATGTGTCTAGGATTGTACCTGCTGGTGCAAATCATATGACAAATAATTAACGACCCCTTCTAGGTCGTCAATTGAATGAATGCCCCTGTACGCAGGCGTCAATTAGTGATGAATTGAGAAATTTTGAAATTATGAAAATGTTTATAATTTCCTGGAAATTGAAATAACGACATACACCATGCCGTCCTTTTGATATATGACGCCCCTAACTAGGGCGCTGTTTACGAAATTGAAGCCTTAATGTAAGACGTCATTTATATAATATCTAAAATTTTAGAATATTTATAAATTTTAATATTAACAAGACCTGAATATAACGACTGCGTGAACAGTCGTCATTTACTGAACTGATGACCCTGACAAGGGCGCCAATTCATAAAATGAAGACTTAAGCCCAGACGTCAATTGACTGATAGTTCTGACTTTCTGATTTTCGTGTTTTTTAGTAACCCTTTGACAATGGGTTATGTGTGTTGGCACTATATTCCATTCCGTGAGTATAGTCCCATGTTTCTTATAGTCCCATGTTTCACGTTGTTTTATCGATTACCCACTATTTCTCGATGATAGACGAACTCTCCATAGGATATTCCGTTCCTTTGGACCAGTGACTTTATCATAGAGACCTCCGTAAGACTCCGCTAGCCTTGGATTCCCTCGAGACAGCCGAGCTGGTTGTACCCTTAAAACCTATGTCACTTTTTGATTACCATGTCACTCTAAAGAAACATGGTATACCGGCCCTCATGACTTACTAAGAGGATGTCATGAGAATACTCTAAATTAATGGAATGGGAAACCATGCCATTAGTGTTCTTATGAATTAGGTGCCATACTTGTGGACCTCAATTCTATCTAGCTTATCATGTCCAAGAACGAGTGACCATCACTATATGAGCGCATATTCTTATATATCATGGCACCCAATTAGGGAGCCGATTCCACCTAGTTTTATCGTTAATCATGATTGTACCGTTATTGTTCATGTTCAATCCTTGAAATTCTATTCCACAAGATCTACCTTAAAGTCCCTACAAGCTTATTTCATTGAAACTCTATATTGGCTATAACCATAGTGGATGTCGAAAAATACACGATCAATGCCTGCGCATATAAGGGCCCGATCTGGTCCTGGGAGGAGCACCCGAAAGTACTAGTACCCATGGGAGTTGTAATGATCACGGTGTGGCATTGCACCGAAGTGCATGATTAGCTTGATTAGACATTCCACAATCTCATCCTCGACTTGACATGACCTGACTTGCGTGACCCGGAAAGGGTATTTATATACTTGCTTGAAACGTGATGGCCAATTCCTGACATGACATGATGAATATACTTGCTTGAATATCTTGACATTTGTTGATATAAGTTCTTGAAAGACATACTAGTTCACTCAATTATCTCTTATTATACTCTCTCTCTTGTCGTTTTACGTGAACATGCATAGCTTTATTGCATTCATGTAACATGTATTTACTTAAAGCAAGCTAGCTCTTGAGATATAATTCCTACTGAGCGTTCGCTCATTCAGTGTTTTCCCCTATTTTTCAGGTAAGTCCGATGACGAGACTCAATCGGATGGGGAAGGTTAAGAGTGAAGAGATTAGAGCTCTCCGTCTATCCAAACGTCTACTAGTCTTATCTTTCTATATTTTTGAGTCAATCGTTGTACTTTTCCCTTTATTGAGTCTTAACACTTTCATTAAGTGGATTGTAATAGAAGTACTTTTGAGGTTGTGATTGAATAAAAGATTGGGTTGTCTTTACTTTTGCGCACTCTGTCTTTATGTTGAATACACTAACACTCTAATTGACATGATCGATATAAACTCGTCACACGTCTCCGAGTTCCTTCCGCGCTCGGGACGTGACAGTTTTTGTGGTATCAGAGCCTAGGATATTCAATTCCTAGGAAACCCAAGTCCAAGGATAGGTTTAAAACCTTTAACCGGTGAGATTCGGTAGAACCAAGGGTTAAGTTAACTTAGAATCAAAACCTTTAAACATAATCACATATTAATATAGTTATTGTAATTGTAGGACAATGGCTGCCGAACGTGCCCAGTGGCGCAACATGCAACGCACTCTGCAAGGCATGACCCAGGCACTTCAACAGGTGGCACAAGGAGGTGCACATAGTGGAGCAGGAAATCTCCACCAAAGCTTCAAGAACATGAACCCTCCTAAGTTCATGGGATCCACTGATCCGGATGACGCCAAGCACTGGATCCGGGAGACCGAACATATCTTTCGAGTTATGCAATGCACGGACCAAGAGAAGGTCTTGTTAGCAACGTTTCAATTGGAAAGGGACGCCCACTGGTGGTGGGAGTCGGTATAAGCCACATTAGATCAAGGACAAGTTACTTGGGAGGAGTTTGTTGAACATTTAAACAACAAATATTTTTCAGACCGAGTCCAGGAGAAGAAGGCCGCTGAGTTCGCCGCACTTAAACAGGGATCTTTGTCGGTGGCTGAGTATGAGGCACAATTTTCCAGGTTGTCTCGATATGCTAAACATCTAATTAGTACCGAGAAGATGAAAGTTAGGAGATTCCTAAATGGCCTTAGACCCCAATACATCACACAACTGGCGCCGATGGACATACAGGTCTATTCGGAGATAGTACGCCGAGCTCAGTTACTAGAAGATGCCACGGAGCTATCTGATAGGATCCGTGGGAAGGATAAGAAGGAACAAGTCACTAGTTCGGGTTCCTTCAAACCCAATTTCAAGAAGAGGTCGAGTAATGGAGGTACTCCCTCCCAAGAGCAAAAGTTCAAGAAGATCAAACCTTTCTCCATCACCACTACACCTACTAAGGTGGTATGTAAGCATTGTGATAAGGCCGGGCACAAGGCCGAAGAATGTTGGAGAAAACTAGGAGCTTGTCTCCGTTGTGGGAGCCGTGATCATCGGATTCCCGACTGTCCCCTACTCAATGATCAAGCCGGTGACGGAAAGCGCCCGGTGACAAAGAATGCACGTCTCCAAGCTATTAAGGAGACAGAACAAGACGAAGGCGGACTAGTGGAAGGTACATTGAAAGTTTGTTCCAAGTCTGCATATGTCTTATTTGATACTGGTGCCTCGCATTCTTTTATTTCTAAGAAGTTTGCTAATCCATTACCCATGGAACCGGAATGGATAAAATTAGTTCTTTCAACTCCTCTCGGAAGCAAAGTTGACCTTACTCACCATTATCAAAACTGTGAAGTCTTGGTAAAGGGAAGAAATCTTCCTATCGACCTCATATGCTTAGACCTAAAGGAATATGATGTCATATTAGGAGCCGATTGGTTATCCAAATACCAGGCAACTGTTGATTGCCGTAACAGCAAAGTTACTTTCAAGGAATTCTCGGAATTGATCTATACTAGCCCTAAGAGTCGGAGCAAGTCGTCTCTTATTTCGGCTCTCTGAGCTAGCAAGCTAATAAGGAAAGGATGTGTATCTTTCCTTGCTTTTGTCACCATAAAGAAGACTAAGGAGACTAAGCTAGAAGACATCCCAGTTGTGCAAGAATTTTCGGACGTGTTTCCGGAAGATTTACCTGGATTACCTCCACAAAGAGAAGTGGCCTTCACCATCGATTTGGTCCCTGGTGCTGGTCCAGTTTCTAAGGCACCTTATAGCATGTCCCCTGCCGAACTCAAGGATCTGAAGGAGCAATTGGTGGAACTTCTTAAGAAGAGTTTTATTAGACCAAGCACTTCCCCGTGGGGAGCACCTGTGCTATTTGTAAAGAAGAAAGATGGATCCATGAGGTTATGCATCGACTATCGATAGTTGAATCATCTTACTACCAAGAACAAATATCCACTGTCGAGAATCGATGAACTGTTTGATCAAATATCTGGATCCAAGTATTTCTCGAAGATCGATCTAAGGTCGGGATATCACCAACTAAGGATCAAAGATGAGGACATTTATAAGACCACGTTCAGAAGCAGGTATGGGCACTATGAATTTATTCTTATGCCTTATGGACTAACAAATGTCCCTACTGCCTTTATGCAGTTAATGAATAGTATATTCAGGCCTCATCTAGATCAATTCATAGTGGTTTTCATTGATGATATACTGATCTATTCAAAGACCAAGGAAGAGCATGAGGAATATTTGAGGATTGCATTACAGATATTGAGGATGAATCAGTTATATGCAAAGCTCAGTAAATGTGAATTCTGGTTAGAAGAAGTATCTTTCTTGAGTCATGTTATATCGAAGGACGGTTTATCTGTAGATCCATCAAAGGTTGAAGCTGTACGGAATTGGGAAAGACCGACCAACGTTAGCGAGATCTGAAGTTTTCTGGGTCTTGCAGGTTATTATCGGTGATTCATTAAGGATTTCTCCAAGATAGCCGTACCACTCACAAGGCTAACTCGCAAGGAGATCCGTTATGAATGGAGCGAGGAATGTGAAAGATGATAGGATCGGTGCGATGGATACAGAGGGGGGGTGAATGTATCCCTCTTCAAAAATGCCAAGATTAAAACCAATCAGAGATAATTAGTTAGAAATCAACTAAACTGCTCTCTTATCACAACCGTGGACAGAGAAGCTCAGACTCACAAATGAGTTCTAATTCTTCTGAGCGAAAGAATAAACACTTCACAATCATATAAGCTCCCAAGGAAATCACAACAAATCAACCATGCATAACCTGTGACGGGGAGATAGAAGATAAGGAGCAAACGCACAAGCCAAACCACGGCATAGATAATTTTTTAGGTGGTTCGGTTCACAGACCTACATCCACCCCTCACTCCAAACCGGAGTGAGGCTTCCACTAGCTAACGCTAGAACCGCAGACTCAGTCTGCAACAGGTGCTGCCTAACAGCTTGACCAGGGGAACAACCTCCCCTCTTCCTCCAAACCGGAGGGAACCACTAGTGACACACAGTCACTAGCAAACCAGAGACTAACGCCTCTCTTCCTCCAAACCGGAGGGGAACCACCAGTGACACCCAGTCACTGGCAACCAGAGGCCGAAGTCTCTCTTCCTCCAGACCAGGAGGGAACCCACAAGTAGCAACTACTACCTGCAATGTAGAGCCCCAAAATTTATAAAAGTAATTTCTAGTTATTTAAATAATATTCTGGCATTAATTGGGCTAAATAATCAATATAAGGCCAAAATTGTGTTAATCAATTAACCCAACCCACTTAATTGAAGTCCAAACGGGTTTAGGATCTAGACCATTAGGTTTGGCCCATATTCTAGAAGGTATTTAAGTCTATCCACAGATATTAAGGATAAATACTATTAATATAAGATAATGATTTAGATAATTAACAAAAGAGTTTTTATAAATTGAAACTCTAAGCTACGATGATTGTAACGGTCTATCGTAAGACCGCCACATCCATGTAATGCATGGGCACTCGACCATTACATTCCTGTTAGTTCCGTAAGTGAAGGGACTCATGAAAAGATTGGAACTTGATGTTCCTATCCACTATGGATCGACTTGGGAAGGATTGTAAAAACTCTAAGGACTCTTAGAGATTAGGATTTGATGAAATAAGGACTCTAAACTCGATCTAATCCTTAAACCCTAGCCTAAACACTATAAATAGGGCATAGTTCTGAACTGTGCGACCCTTACTTTTTGGACGTAAGGAAGCAAGGTAAGGAGTCATTATCTCAGGTAAGTTCTTTAGAATAATTTTTTTACAATACTTTAGACTAACTCCCCTCCGAATTTCACATCTTTAGGTCAAGAGGGCGTGGATTTAGAGCCTAAAGAAGTTGATGAAGAAGTCACAAGAGGAGGAAGGGATCTAGGGCAAGGTTCTCAACCAAATTCAGAAACTACAGTCTAAGTAAGAGGTAGATTATCTCATGAACGGTAAAAACAGCATGATAGGACTAAAAGCCCTCTGGTTTGATTGAATTCCATGCATTATAGAGCATTAATTTCATGTTTTATTTGTTCTATGCACATCATGCACCTCTTAGCCAAATTAAGGAATTAAAACATGACTATTCATTTATTCCTGATTACCTATGCATGTAGATGGCCTTACTTCGTTAACATGACTAGAAACTCATCATGTTTTGATAAAAGACATGATGTGAGTTGATCTCTTAGTTTCTATGATTATTTTTTGTTAACAGATACTGTAACGCATTAGCATAGGACCGTCGCTTCCAAGTAACGGCCCTACGACAGACCGTTACACACTCTGTGATATTTGAATTGCACTGTTATTTCTAACGCGCTTGGACAGACGCGTTACAATCATGTAACGGCTGGGTCCTGACCGTCACTTTCACTGTGACGCCCCATCTCCAGACCGTTATATCACGTGTACTGTCAACCTTTGACAGATTATAACTTGCCAATATTACCATTGTTAAAGCCTAGTTATCTAAGTTATAACTGATCTCATGTTTTAAGGTTATTTGATCGTTCATAACAGGTATTGCATGTTTTGGTATCACTTTTATTTTTAAGCTATGCTAATTTCATGAAGCTAAAACCTATAGTTTTGTACTATTAAAGCATGATTATAAAAGCATGACTTGTTAGCATTGTATTGACGGAGTTTTCATCACGGTTTTCACATTTATTATACATGTCACTACCTGTCAATAGAGTCAATTCTATAAGTACATGGCACTTACTCCGGTATGATGTCATTAGTTCACACATTGCACTATAGGAACACTATCTTGCACATGAGGACCTCTCCATTGGATAATCCTTCCAATGGACTTGGAAATCATTGTTTCAAGGCCTCCGTAATTCTCCGCGAGCCTGGGATTCCCACTAGGACGCCGAATTGGTTGTACCAATGAAAGCCCATTAATTAGAACACTCTATCGTGGTTTTGATTCTTGAAATATAACGGCCTTGAACTGGACCGTCAGGCTCACGTAACGGCCCAGTGGCAGACCGTCACATTCCTTTGAGTCTATTTTTATCCTTCTGGACTCGGATCACTGTAACGGCCCATTACTGGCGCGTTACATAATGTAACAGCCCAGCCAATGACCGTTACATAGCTTGTTTATGTTAACCCAAGGTTTGACCAAGGGTTGATATTCCAATGATTCTAGACAAACCTTGATGATCTAGAACTTGTCATATTGCTTAAATTGATCTAAAAGAAATGGAAGTTAAGGAAAGTACCGTTATGCTGTCGATTTATTCAATAAGCATAACTTAGTTTAAATATCATTCTTGATCTCATATATTCAAAATTGAAGCATTCATACATTGATTATTGTTATCATGGAATTATTGGAAGTGCTATATTCTTGGCCATACGTTACTGTTATACTGCGTGGAAGTAGCTTAATTTATAACTGAAGATGCGATCGAGCACTGATTGTGTTCAAGGGCTCTATGCTAGTCCCCTCGGCTGATTGTCGGAAACATACTATTTTATAAACCATGGGGTATGATGCTACTGGCGTCGCATTGCACTGGGAGTACTATTTCTATAAATAAGTGAAGATCCACGGCACGACATGACATTCTTGCTTGATATTCCACAGAAATTCACGAAGCACTTGTTCTTAAGTATAAGATGCTAAAGTGTGGAATATGTGGCCTGCTAGTACAATCTCGTTACATTCTTGTTCATGGAAGGCCAATATCATGTTCTTGTTATATTCTTGCTAGCTCATTCTTGATCATTCTATCTTACATGGTTATCTAGTTTCTATTGATTTGATCGCATGATTGATTCGCATTGCATGATTTTACCTTATTTCTTTAAAGTAAAAATGATAATTACTTAAATAGTGCCTTCATGTTGATGCGAAGATACCTACTGGGCAAGTGTGCTCATGACCTATTTTCCAATATTTTTTAGGAGATGTAAATAGTTCGGATTCGGATTCGGGCTATACTAGTAGTGGATCCGGAAGCGAGTGAAAGTGTTATAAAGATGAGAGTGAAGACTTAGGAAGTTAAAGTGTCTAGATTGAGTCAATGTAATTTTCCTATTTCTTGAGTCTAGTAAAATGGAAATCAAATTAGTGATTGTATCTTGAATATTGATCATTTATGAAATAAAGTTGGAGTTTGAATATTATTGTGCAATTGCATTTATTTATGTGATTGTCTTGCGCTCTGATTGATTCTTGCTTGCGAGAGGCTTATCATGCCGGCTGTTTACGCTCCCCTAGCGAGTCTTCCGCTGTAATTAAAGGCTCGGGGCATGACAATCAAGTTGGTATCAGAGCCTAAGTCTCAGGACTTAAGGAAAGGAGTCATGTCATAGGATAAGTCCAAGGTTAAAGACCCCTACCTATGAACTAAGGAAAAATTCCACACCCATGTGAGGATTGGGTAGAACCCGGGATAAGATAACTAATTAGCTTTAAGAATTATTTTGCTTATTCCAATTTCATGAGAAATAACAAGTTGTTATTTTCTCTCCGGTACCCTAATTTTAAAATGGCTCATCGTGTAGATTGGGACGGTATGTAACAAACTGTTACCGGCCTCACCCAGGCACTACAAACCATAGCACAAGGTGGTGCGGGGGCAAGGGCAAGAGACCTTCATCGCAATTTTCAGAGTCTAAATCCTCCACGTTTCTATGGATCTTCCAATCGAGACGAAGCAGAAAATTGGATCGACGAGATGAATAGGATATTTGATGTTATTCAATGCACTGATCAGGAGAAAGTCCGTCTAGCTACGTTCCAATTAAACAAGGATGCTCGCACTTGGTGGAAATCGGTTCCGGCACCTCCAGCCGATGCACCACATACATGGAATGTTTTTCTCACTTTATTCCGTGCCAAATATTTCTCTGAGCATGTAAGGGAAAGAAGGCTATGGAGTTTGCCTCCCTTCGTCAAGGGATGATGTCTGTGGCAGAATATGAGTTGCAGTTTTATGGCTAGCACCTTATGCACCACATTTGATTAGTACAGACTTATTAAAAGTAAACTGATTTATGGACGGGTTACGACCCGATTTCATTCAACAACTGGGGACACAGAATATCCGCACTTATGCGGAGATGGTTCAAAGGGCATATTTATGCGAGAGGACCTTAGAGAAGGTCGAAAGGTTGAAAGGAAAGGGAGAAGAATCTTGCCGGCGCCCTGATCGGCATTATAAGAAGGAGAAGTTCAGCATCACGGAACCATACAAAAGCCGTGATAACAAGAAAAGATCAAGGAATGGGAATGGTGGAAGTTCTCAAAAGAGTAGTAAAAAGGTGAAGGAAGAAAAGGAGCAAGTCGCCTCAGCGTGCACCTTTTGTGAGAAATTCGGCCACTCGGCTGAAGAATGCTGGAAGCGCCTAGGTGCTTGTTTGCGTTGTGGGAGTAGGGAGCATCATATGCCATATTGCCCCCTTATGAAAGACCAACCAAATAATGGAGGACGTAGGAGGCAGGCTCGCCTCAATGCAGTTATAGATGAAGAAGAAGCGCCCAGGGATCAAAATGATGGGCTCATGGAAGGTACTCTTCAAATCTGTTCTCATCCTGCATTCGTGCTATTTGATACTAGTGCTTCTCATTCTTTTATCTCCACCACTTTTGCAAAAACCTTACCAACTGCATCAGTACCCCTACCTTCAGATCTCACTATTACTATACCTTTAGGATCTGGAACTAAGCTTACCAACTATTATCCTGATTGTGAGGTAGTGGTAGAAGGACACAATCTCCCCGCAAATTTAGTATGCCTTGACATGAAGGGATACGATGCCATTTTAGGGGTAGATTGGCTTGTAGACCATGATGCTTACATCAACTGCCGAAATAGAATTATATCTTTCCGAAAGCCTGGTCTTCCAAGATTTTCTTTTCTTGGCATCAAATACAAGAAACATCCTACCATTATATCTTCTCTACACGCTTGCAAACTTATCTCACAAGGATGTAAAGCTTTTCTTGCTTCAGTCATTGTCACCGAATCTAAGAAAATTATCCTAGCAAACATTCCTATTGCAAATGAATTCCCAGACGTATTCCCATCTGAACTACCTAATTTACCGCCCGAGAAGGAAGTAAACTTTACCATTGAACTCATTCCAGGCGCAGCACCTGTTTCTATAGCCCCTTACAGGATGTCCCCCACAGAACTCAAGGAATTAAAGAAGCAATTATAGGAACTTCTAGACAAGGGTTTTATCAGACCTAGCACATCCCCTTGGGGTGCGCCGGTTCTATTTGTCAAGAAGAAGGATGGTTCTCTCAGGTTATGCATTGACTACCAGCGATTGAATCAACTTACAATCAAGAACAAATACCCATTGCCGTATATTGATGAGCTCTTCGATCAGCTTTCGGGAGCAGAATATTTTTCTAAGATTGACCTAAGATCAGGTTATCATCAGCTTAGAATCAAAGAAGATGACATTTACAAATCGGCTTTTCAAAGTCGTTATGGCCACTATGAATTCGTGGTAATGCCGTTTGGGTTAACTAATGCCCCAGCAGCATTCATGCAACTTATGAACAGTGTCTTCCAGCCATATTTAGATCAGTTCATCGTCGTCTTCATCGATGATATCCTGATATACTCCAAGATAAAAGAAGAACATGAAGAACATCTAAGGATAGCTTTGCAAACACTTAGAGAACATAAGCTATATGCCAAACTCAATAAGTGTGAATTCTGGCTCAAGGAAGTCTCATTCCTAGGCCACATTATTTCAAAAGAAGGAATTGTTGTGGACCCTTCTAAGGTAGAAGCTGTCAGAGATTGGAGCCGACCAACGACTATATCTGAAGTTAGAAGCTTTTTGGGTCTAGCAGGTTATTATAGAAGGTTCATAAATGACTTTTCAAAGATCGCAGTTCCTTTAACTAGACTTACCAAAAAAGAAAATCCTTTTATCTGGTCGAAGGACTATGAAAAGAGTTTTCAAAATCTTAAGAATCATCTTACAACAGCCCCTGTTTTGTCACTACCAATAGAGGGTGCTAAATTTGAAGTATATACGGATGCATCTGGGATTGGCTTAGGGTGTGTCCTTATGCAAGATGGAAAGGTGATTTGCTATTCTTCAAGATAATTGAAACGTCACGAAGAAAATTATCCTGTACATGATTTGGAATTAGCAGCAGTTATTTTCGCCTTGAAAATTTGGCGTCATTATCTTTATGGAGAAAAGTTCACTGTCTATTCGGACCATAAGAGTTTGAAATATTTATTTTCTCAAAAAGAGCTTAACATGAGGCAGAGGAGATGGTTGGAATATCTTAAAGACTTCGATTTCGCTATTCAATATCACCCTGGCAAGGCAAATGCTGTAGCAGATGCACTCAGCAGGAAACCAATGTGTATGTTATCAAGTCTCATGATTAGTATGACTAACCTTGTTCCTCAATTTGCTCAATTGAATCTAGATGTTGACATTAAGGAAGATAATTGTTTCATGGCAAATATCCGAGCTCAACCAACATTGATTGAGGATTTGGCCAAGTTACAAGAGGATGACCCAATTTTACTGGAAATTAAGGCCAATATTGAACAAAGACTGGATTTTTCTATATCCGAAGATGGAAGAATGCTATTCAAGGGCCGAATGTGTATACCCGATCATGAAGATACAAAGAAATTGATCTTAGAGGAAGCACATAAATCAAAGTATACCATTCATCCAGGAGGTACAAAAATGTATCAGGATCTCAAAAGAAACTTTTGGTGGCCCAATATGAAGAGGGAAGTAGCTGACTTTGTATCTCGGTGTCTCACATGTCAACAAGTGAAGGCAGAATATTTCAGACCCGCAGGTAAATTACATCCCTTAAGTATCTCGGAATGGAAATGAGAGAGCATAGGAATGGATTTCATTATGGGACTACCTAAGACAAGAGGTGGACACGATGGAATATGGGTAATTATAGACCGATTGACTAAATCTGCACATTTCATACCAATAAAAAGTCGATGGTCTGTAGATATTCTAGCAGGACTATACATAAAAGAAATTGTCAAGATACATGGAGTCCCTGTCACTATTGTATCAGATAGAGATCCTTGATTCACATCACAATTCTGGAAGAGCCTACAACATTCACTTGGGACTAGATTGAATTTTAGCACCGCTTTCCATCCACAAACTGATGGTAAAACAGAAAGGACAAATCAAGTGGTAGAAGATATGCTCAGGGCTTGTGTCATTGATTTTGGAGGAAGTTGGCATGATCACTTGTCTTTGGTAGAATTTGTATATAACAACAGCTATCAAGCAAGCATACAAATGGCACCTTTTGAAGCTCTATATGGGAAAAGTTGTCGATCACCAATATGTTGGAATGAAATAGGGGAAAGGAAATTTCTAGGCCCCGATTTAATCAGGGATTCTATAGAGAAAATCAAGCTCATTCAGGAAAGGATGAAAATGGCACAAGATAGGCAGAAATCTTATACTGACAATCGAAGGCGTGACTTGGAATTTCAAGTAGGAGAACATGTATATCTAAAGGTTTCTCCGGGTCGTGGTATTCGAAGATTTGGCATTAAAGGAAAGCTAACTCCAAGATTTATCGGTCCATTTGAAATCCTCGAAAGGATCGGTGAAGTGGCTTATAAATTGGCTTTGCCACCATAGTTAGCAGGAGTTCATGACGTATTTCACGTCTCGATGCTGAAGAAGTATGTGTATGATCCAGATCACATTATCACTTATGACAATCTGGAGATTCAGAAGGACTTGACATATGAACAAACGCCAATGAAGATTTTGGAACGAGAAGTACGTCAACTCAGAAATAAGGTCATTCCTATGGTTAAGATTCAATGGAAGAAAGCATGGTCTTATGAAGCAACATGGGAAACCGAATCAGCCATGTAGAAAAGATTCCCAAAATTATTTAATTGTAAGTACACTCTCCTCAATCCATGAATTGAATTTGGGGACCAAATTCTTCTAAGTGGAAGAGGGTGTAGAGCCCCAAAATTTATAAAAGTAATTTCTAGTTATTTAAATAATATTCTGGCATTAATTGGGCTAAATAATCAATATAAGGCCAAAATTGTGTTAATCAATTAACCCAACCCACTTAATTGAAGTCCAAAAGGGTTTAGGACCTAGACCATTAGGTTTGGCCCATATTCTAGAAGGTATTTAAGCCTATCCACGGATATTAAGGATAAATACTAATAATATAAGATAATGATTTAGATAATTAACAAAAGAGTTTTTATAAATTGAAACTCTAACCTACGATGACTGTAACGGTCTATCGTAAGACCGCCACATCCATGTAACGCATGGGCACTCGACCGTTACATTCCTGTTAGTTCCGTAAGTGAAGGGACTCATGAAAAGATTGGAACTTGATGTTCCTATCCACTATGGATCGACTTGGGAAGGATTGTAAAAACTCTAAGGACTCTTAGAGATTAGGATTTGATGAAATAATGACTCTAAACTCGATCTAATCCTTAAACCCTAGCCTAAACTCTATAAATAGGGCATAGTTCTGAACTGTGCGACCCTTACTTTTTGGACGTAAGGAAGCAAGGTAAGGAGTCATTATCTCAGGTAAGTTCTTTAGAATAATTTATTTACAATACTTTAGACTAACTCCCCTCCGAATTTCACATCTTTAGGTCAAGAGGGCGTGGAGTTAGAGCCTAAAGAAGTTACTGAAAAAGTCACAAGAGAAGGAAGGGATCTAGGGCAAGGTTCTCAACCAAATTCAGAAACTACAGTCTAAGTAAGAGGTAGGTTATCTCATGAACGGTAAAAATAGCATGATAGGACTAAAAGCCCTCTGGTTTGATTGAATTCCATGCATTATAGAGCATTGATTTCATGTTTTATTTGTTCTATGCACATCATGTACCTCTTAGCCAAATTAAGGAATTAAAACATGACTATTCATTTATTCCTGATTACCTATGCATGTAGATGGCCTTACTTCGTTAACATGACTAGAAACTCATCATGTTTTGATAAAAGACATGATGTGAGTTGATCTCTTAGTTTCTATGATTATTTTTTGTTAACAGATACTGTAACGCATTAGCATAGGACCGTCGCTTCCAAGTAACGGCCCTACGACAGACCGTTACACACTCTGTGATATTTGAATTGCACTGTTGTTTCTAACGCGCTTGGACAGACGCGTTACAATCATGTAACGGCTGGGTCCTGACCGTCACTTTCACTGTGATGCCCCATCTCCAGACCGTTATATCACGTGTACTGTCAACCTTTGACAGATTATAACTTGCCAATATTACCATTGTTAAAGCCTAGTTATCTAAGTTATAACCTGATCTCATGTTTTAAGGTTATTTGATCGTTCATAACAGGTATTGCATGTTTTGGTATCACTTTTATTTTTAAGCTATGCTAAATTCATGAAGCTAAAACCTATAGTTTTGTACTATTAAAGCATGATTATAAAAGCATGACTTGTTAGCATTGCATTGACGGAGTTTTCATCACGGTTTTCACATTTATTATACATGTCACTACCTATCAATAGAGTCAATTCTATAAGTACATGGCACTTACTCCGGTATGATGTCATTAGTTCACACATTGCACTATAGGAACACTATCTTGGACATGAGGACCTCTCTATTGGATAATCCTTCCAATGGACTAGGAAATCATTATTTCAAGGCCTCCGTAATTCTCCGCGAGCCTGGGATTCCCACTAGGACGCCGAGTTGGTTGTACCAATGAAAGCTCATTAATTAGAACACTCTATCATGGTTTTGATTCTTGAAATGTAACGGCCTTGAACTGGACCGTCAGGCTCACGTAACAGCCCAGTGGCAGACCGTCACATTCCTCTGAGTCTATTTTTATCCTTCTGGACTCGGATCACTGTAACGGCCCATTACTGGCGCGTTACATAATGTAACGGCCCAGCCAATGACCGTTACATAGCTTGTTTATGTTAACCCAAGGTTTGATATTCCAATGATTCTAGACAAACCTTGATGATCTAGAACTTGTCATATTGCTTAAATTGATCTAAAAGAAATGGAAGTTAAGGAAAGTACCGTTATGCTGTCGATTTATTCAATAAGCATAACTTAGTTTAAATATCATTCTTGATCTCATATATTCAAAAGTGAAGCATTCATACATTGATTATTGTTATCATGGAATTATTGGAAGTGCTATGTTCTTGGCCATACGTTACTGTTATACTGCGTGGAAGTAGCTTAATTTATAACTGAAGATGCGATCGAGCACTGATTGTGTTCAAGGGCTCTATGCTAGTCCCCTCGGCTGATTGTCGGAAACATACTATTTTATAAACCATGGGGTATGATGCTACTGACGTCGCATTACGCTGGGAGTACTATTTCTATAAATAAGTGAAGATCCACGGCACGACATGACATTCTTGCTTGATATTCCACAAAAATTCACGAAGCACTTGCTCTTAAATATAAGATGCTAAAGTGTGGAATATGTGGCCTGCTAGTATAATCTCGTTACATTCTTGTTCATGGAAGGCCAATATCATGTTCTTGTTATATTCTTGCTAGCTCATTCTTGATCATTCTATCTTACATGGTTATCTAGTTTCTATTGATTTGATCGCATGATTGATTCGCATTGCATGATTTTACCTTATTTCTTTAAAGAAAAAATGATAATTACTTAAATAGTGCCTTCATGTTGATGCGAAGATACCTACTGGGCAAGTGTGCTCATGACCTATTTTCCAATGTTTTTCAGGAGATGTAAATAGTTCGGATTCGGATTCGAGCTATACTAGTAGTGGATCCAGAAGCGAGTGAAAGTGTTATAAAGATGAGAGTGAAGACTTAGGAAGTTAAAGTGTCTAGATTGAGTCAATGTAATTTTCCTATTTCTTGAGTCTAGTAAAATGGAAATCAAATTAGTGATTGTATCTTGAATATTGATCATTTATGAAATAAAGTTGGAGTTTGAATATTATTGTGCAATTGCATTTATTTATGTGATTGTCTTGCGCTCTGATTGATTCTTGCTTGCGAGAGGCTTACCATGCCGGTTGTTTACGCTCCCCGAGCGAGTCTTCCGCTGTAATTAAAGGCTCGGGGCGTGACATGCAAACCCGGAGTCAGAGACTCCCTTCCTCTGAAACCCAGAGGGAAACACTAGTGATAGCCCGTCACTAGCAGACCGGAGAAGTGATCTCCCTTCCTCTGAAACCCAGAGGGAAACCCGATCCCAAACAAGAGAATCGGAAGAGAACAAGCCAAGGAAGTGTAAAATAAAAACAAGAAACGAAAATACAGCAATCAGAAAGTTGGAAATGCAATGCAAAATGTAGCTCTCGCAGGAGCAAGTCTGGCTTGGATTTGATCCAAATGCCAGTGAACAGATCTTCTGATGAATCCTCTTTCTTCTTCTTCTTCACGAACCCTCTCTCTATCTCTCTTTCTCTTTTTCTTCTTCTTCACGAGCTCTCAGTCTATCTTCTCCTGCTCAGGGACTCATCTTCTCTGCTTTCCTCCAGTTTCCCTCTTCTGATCGTAGAGGACTTCCTTTTATATGGCTTCCGACCTGCATTCCATGACTTCACTCGTGTGGCGTGAGTGGGGCTCGTTCCCTCCTTTTCCAGAGTAACCTCGGATCACGTGCCAGGCACCAACCTCGGATCACATGCCCAATCATCAGCTTGACCCAATCTGTAGGAAGAGAAAGAAGGATGTATCGAGTTAGTTCAGGCTTTTAACAAAGCGTGTATAGACATGATGCATCATTGAGTGTATGGACTTAGTGTCCAAGCAAGAGCTATGTACAGACTTATTTTGAACAATGCACAAAGCATATAGGAGTGTGTGTACATTGACGATGAGTGCTGTCAAGCAATGTACAGACTTGATGAGAACGATGCATGAACAAGCCATAGCAAATGTATAGACTTAACCGATGTGAACACAGGCTGTACACACTTTGATTACGTGCATGAGAAAGCAGTATACAGACTTGCTGTGAAGAACAATGCCCAAATGCAGTGTATGGACTTAGAATGCATGAGACAGCAATGTATAGACTTACACGAGTAGGCGACAATGTATAGACTTGATGCAGCTTTAAAGCAACCATGTGCAGACTTTACCGATGTACAGACTTCACGCGATGTATAGACTTAGTGTTCTGAACGTAGGTAAAGATAAGGAGTGTATAGATTTGAACCCGTGCATGCTATGCATGCGGATGTATAGACTTGTGTTATGCAGCCAAACTATGTACATACTTGATGAGGCGCTAAGTGAGACAGAGCTGGCTGTACAGACTTTGAGAGACGATGCATTGTAGGCAAACGCTGTACAGACTTTGAGAGAGATGATGCATGAGACGATGCATGCACAAGATTGTACAGACTTGGTCTTACAATGTATAGACTTGGCCAACTATCAACTGATGGATGTATAGACTTTATGAATGCATATGCCAAGACCATGTACAGACTTGAAGTGGCATGCAGTAGATGATGTACAGACTTAGTCTCAAGACGATGCAATGTATAGACTTTGTATGATGCATGCACAGGACGCAACGTGAGACGCAACATGAGACGCTGTGTAATGCAGCGAGGCAGTGTATAGACTTTGAGTGTGTGTGAGATAATGTATAGACTTGGTCTAAAGGATTGCACAGCCATTGGAATGTACAGACTTTGAAAGTGTGTGCGAGACAATGTATAGACTTGGCTGTACAGACTTGAATATGCATGGAGACTCAAGGCAATGTATAGACTTGAGAGATGTTGCACCAACATATGCAGACAGAGATCTTAGTCATGCGTGCACAATGCCTTGCAACGAACAATGTACTGACTATGCCATACTCATGAATGTACAATCTTGCTGTGTGCATAAGGCAAGGCTAACGGATGTATAGACTTGGTGTCTCATGCAACCAGACAAGTGATGCAAACGGGATGTGCAGACTTTGTAGCATGTGTGCGACGGCAATGTATAGACTTTATGTGCAATGCAAAGGCTGGAGTTAAGCAAACAATGTATAGACTTCAATGTATGTGCAATGTAAAGGCTGTACAGACTTCAATGTAAAGACTTTGCGTGCAGGACACTGTATATGCATGAACGATGCAATAAGACTCTGTACAGACTTGGCCAAAGTACAAACTTAGCAGTATAGCATGAGACGCTAACTGAGACGTGAAATGCATTGGCTTTGGATGTATAGACTTTGATGCCTAAATGCAATGTATGGACTTGTGTGTGCAGGGCAGACAGTGTATAGACTTGCAATGCGTGCAGGGCAGACAATGTATAGACTTAAATGAATGAACACATGGACTTCACAGAGTGTATGGACTTGAACAAAGATAGGCCAGTGAAGTACAGCAATCACAATCATGCTCGTATGCATGGACCTCAAATACCATTTGATGAACAGAATGCTTCAAGACTTTTTCAAGAGCAATCACCAATAGAAATGTTCATTTGATTAAACACAACAGCAAGTCATTAATACCATTATCAAAGAATGACTTATAAATATTGACATCATCAAAACCATAGAGACACAACAAAAGAAGCTTTCAAGCTCTCAAGGATCACCTAACTACTGCCCCGGTCTTAGTTTTACCAGTTGAAGGAGAGAAGTTCGAGGTGTATACTGATGCATCTGGCATTGGCCTCGGATGTGTCTTAATGCAACAAGGAAGAGTTATAGCTTACTCTTCTCGCCAATTGAAGAAGCATGAAGAGAACTACCCAGTTCATGACTTGGAGTTGGCCGCGGTAATATTTGCATTGAAAATATGGAGGCACTACCTATACGGAGTACAGTTCACAGTATATTCTGACCATAAGAGTCTCAAGTATCTCTTCTCACAGAAGGAATTGAACATGAGGCAAAGATGTTGGCTAGAGTATCTCAAGGACTTCGACTTCACTATACAATATCATCCTGTATAGGGTAATCCCGTAGCTGATGCCCTCAGTCGAAAGCCAAGAGCTATATTAGCCAAGTGTATGATTCAGGAGTGTAAGTTGCTAGAACAATTCTCTAAGCTTGATATAAGCCTGGACAAGGAGAACAAGTGTGTTACACTATCCCATATAAGCATACTGCCAGATCTACTCTCAAAAATACAAGGACTACAAGATAAGGATCCATTATTAATGGAAATCAAGGACAAAATTGATGAACAATCGGAGTTCAAATTAGCATTAGATGGAAGATTGATGTTCAGGAATAGAACATGTATACCGGATTGTCCAGAGCTAAAGAAGAAAATCTTAGATGAAGCTTACAGATCAAGGTACACGATTCATCCAGGGTCTACCAAAATGTACCAAGATTTGAAAAGGACCTTCTGGTGGCCCAATATGAAAAGAGAAGTAGCAGACTTTGTGTCTCGCTGTCTCACGTGCCAATAAGTCAAGGCAGAACACCAAAAGCCTGTCGGTAAGCTACATCCTCTAGATATTCCCAAATAGAAGTGGGAGGATATCAGTATGGACTTCATTATGGGTCTGTCTAAATCAAAAGTAGGACATGATGGAATATGGGTTATCATCGACCGATTGACCAAATCGGCACACTTCTTGCCAATCAAGAGTCGATGGTCAGTTGATGTTCTTGCTGCATTATACATTAAGGAGATAGTCAGGTTACATGGAGTACCTGTCTCAATCGTGTCTGACAGAGATCCTCGTTTTACTTCTCACTTTTGGAAGGGTCTACAACATTCGCTGGGGACGAGACTTAACTTTAGTAAAGCTTTTCATCCTCAAACGGATGGTCAGACCGAGAGAACCAATTAGGTAGTTGAAGATATGCTCAGAGCTTGCATCATTGATTTTGGTGGAAGCTGGCATGATCACTTGCCTTTGGTTGAATTTACATACAATAACAGCTACCATGCAAGTATACAAATGCCACCTTTTGAAGCTTTATACGGAAGGAGTTGCCGATCGCCTTTGTGCTGGGACGAAGTTGGTGAGAAACAACTATTAGGTCCAGACATGGTAAGGGATACCACCGAAAAGATTCAGTTGATTAGAGAAAGACTAAAAGTTGCTCAGTCAAGACAGAAGACTTATGCTGACACAAGAAGAAGAGATCTCAAATTCCAAGTCGGAGATCACGTATTTCTCAAGATATCACCTAGACGTGGAATAAGGAGATTTGGTGTTAAGGGCAAGCTTACACCAAGGTTTATCAGACCTTTTGAGATACTAGAAAGAGTTGGCGAGGTTGCTTACCGCGTCGCTTTACCTCCTCAATTGTCCGAAGTTCATAATGTATTTCATGTATCCATGTTGAAGAAGTATGTGCACGATCCGACACATATCATCGATCATGGTGACCTGGTGATTCAAAAGGATCTCACATATGAACAAAAGCCCATGAAGATCCTCAATCGTGAGATTCGTACTCTAAGGAATAAAACAATTCCAATGCTAAAAGTGCAATGGCGTAAATGCTCAGAGCACGAAACCACATGGGAGACTGAGGAGTCCATAAGGAAGCGATTCCCAGATTTATTCTAAAAAGGTATATGTCTTGCACTCCGTAAATTTGTGCAATTGAATTTGGGGACCAAATTCTTTTAAGTGGGGGAGGGTGTAGCAACCCTGGTAAATCAAAGAATAAAATCTTAAATAGATTAAAAGATTAAACAAAAGATAAAGGCCCAACTCATATACACTTAAAGGCCTAACTCTTATACACTTAAAACATATAAGCCAAAAGTGATTAACGCCTCTGATCAAGTCGCTATTTAATTGAAGACTATTCAAACAGGCGCTAATTCAATAATTGACGCCCCTTTGACAGGCGTCATATGAAGAATTGAAGACTGTGACAGAGGCCTCATTTTAAAATAACACCCCAACCTGTGGCGTCATTTCCAAATAGAACCCGTTGGTGTTTGGTTCGAACAAGGATGTTATCTGGGTAAGTGTTGATTAGGGAAAGGTTGAACACGTGGATGTCTAAGTTTAATCAGGAGTCTGCGTAGGAAGTTTCAATTCTAATCAAACTCCTAGAACCCAGTAGTATTCCTTCCCTATAAATACCCCTTCCCATCAAGCCAACATGCTAGGCTCTTTTCTTCAAGAAACTACTGTTACTCCGTGCGTGAAGAACACAAGAAGGTTCTTCAAATTCTTCCCTTTTTCATACTGTTGCGTTCGAAGGGCAGACGACACATACCGTGGATACAAGAGAAACGTGGGTGTTCTTCATCGACCTCTTCCTCTTCTTCCTGTGCCAAGAAGGGGCCGCGGCTGCTGCGTTGTTACTCTTCACCCTTCTGCAACTTCATACAAGAGTTGCTGTTGTTGCGTTTAATAAGAGCTGCTGCTCTTGTTATATTCTAGTAACTCTGTTTGAAACAGAGTATCGTTCTTGATTCTTCATCCTCTTCACGTTTCTATCGTCTACAACTCCGAAAAGGTAGGTTTTCTCAAGTGTTAAGCAAAATTTTACGGATATTAGGCCAATTGCATGCATGTAGGTTGTTAGTGCTGCGACTGACTGCCATATGAGTTTTCATGATTTCATCATTTTACTGAAAATGACGCCCTAGATCAAGGCGTTGTTTTTATTTAACGCCCGTGAAAACAGGCGTCAATTGTCTAGTTAATTAATAATGCCGAATGTTCAAAATTTAATAACTTTGAACCCTGACATCTAATTTAATGCATGCTTATATTGTTAGATTCATGTTATTTTTCTCTACCAGAACTTGTCCTTAGTTCCTTGAATGGACATACTCCAAAATCCATGTGTCTAGGATTGTACCTACTGGTGCAAATCATATGACAAATAATTAACGACCCCTTCTAGGTCGTCAATTGAATGAACGTCCCTGTACGTAGGCGTCAATTAGTGATGAATTGAGAAATTATGAAATTATGAAAATGTTTATAATTTCATGGAAATTGAAATAACGACATGCACCATGCCGTCCTTTTGATATATGACGCCCCTAACTAGGGCGCTGTTTACGAAATTGAAGCCTTAATGTAAGACGTCATTTATATAATATCTAAAATTTTAGAATATTTATAGATTTTAATATTAACAAGACCTGAATATAACGACTGAGTGAACAGTCGTCATTTACTGAACTAACGACCCTGACAAGGGCGCCAATTCATAAAATGAAGACTTAAGCCCAGACGTCAATTGACTGATAGTTCTGACTTTCTGATTTTCGTGTTTTTTAGTAACCCTTTGACAATGGGTTATGTGTGTTGGCACTATATTCCATTCCGTGAGTATAGTCCCATGTTTCACGTTGTTTTATCGATTACCCACTATTTCTCGGTGATAGACGAACTCTCCATAGGACATTCCGTTCCTTTGGACCAGTGACTTTATCATAGAGACCTCTGTAAGACTCCGCTAGCCTTGGATTCCCTCGAGACAGTCGAGCTGGTTGTACCCTTAAAACCTATGTCACTATTTGATTACCATGTCACTCTAAAGAAACATGATATACCGGCCCTCGTGACTTACTAAGAGTATGTCATGAGAATACTCTAAATTAATGGAATGGGAAACCATGCCATTAGTGTTCTTATGAATTAGGTGCCGTACTAGTGGACCTCAATTCTATCTAGCTTATCATGTCCAAGAACAAGCAACCATCACTATATGAGCGCTTAGCCTTATATATCATGGCACCCAATTAGGGAGACGATTCCACCTAGTTTTATCGTTAATCATGATTGTACAGTCAGTGCACCGATCTGGTCCCGGGAGGAGCACCCGAAAGTACTAGTGCCCATGGGAGTTGTAATGATCACGGTGTGGCATTGCACCGAAGTGCATGCCTAGCTTGATTAGACATTCCACAATCTCATCCTCGACTTGACATGACCTGACTTGCGTGACCCGGAAAGGGTATTTATATACTTGCTTGAAATGTGATGGCCAATTCCTGACATGACATGATGAATATACTTGCTTGAATATCTTGACATTTGTTGATATAAATTCTTGAAAGACATGCTAGTTCACTCAATTATCTCTTATTTTACTCTCTCTCTTGTCGTTTTACGTGAACATGCATAGCTTTATTGCATTCATGTAACATGTAATTTACTTAAAGCAAGCTAGCTCTTGAGATATAATTCCTACTGAGCGTTCGCTCATTCAGTATTTTCCCCTATTTTTCAGGTAAGTCCGATGAAGAGACTCAATCGGCTGGGGAAGGTTAAGAGTGAAGAGATTTGAGCTCTCTGTCTATCCAAGCATCTACTAGTCTTATCTTTCTATATTTTTGAGTCAATCGTTGTACTTTTCCCTTTATTGAGTCTTAGCACTTTCATTAAGTGGATTGTAATAAAAGTACTTTTGAGGTTGTGATTGAATAAAGGATTGGGTTATCTTTACTTTTGTGCACTCTGTCTTTGTGTTGAATACACTAACACTCTGATTGACATGATCGATATAAACTCGTCACGCGTCTCCGAGTTCCTTTTACGCTCGGGGCGTGACAAGTACTTTCTATTTTTTTCGCTTTCTTTGCATTCGTTTTGATGATTTCTTTATTTTAGCCCGACATGCATCATGTCATTTTGAGCATTCACACCTCAAGGTTTCTCCTTAGCAATGGTTAATTGTGCTTATTTCTCTTGGATAAGAGTTCCTCATTCCACTCTGAATTTGAACGTTCTCTCTGATCTATTCGCTAGGTCTGATTGGCCAGCGTAATTCTTGTCTGAATTTTATCCCAGTTTCTTTTCATCTTTTCAGTTTTTGTTCTTCTGATCCCCTCCTTGGCTCTGGATTGTGTCCCCTAATAAGGTTGGTCGTGTTTCCTTTTCCTCCCTTAGTTAGTTTCTCCAGACATGTCTCATCCGTGTCAGCCGTTCCTAGTGGTTAGTTCGGCATTTTCGGGAGAATTCCTGTTGCTTGTTGGTTGTGATGGGTGTCTTTGCCTTGATGCTCGCTTTTCAGTTCTCTCTGCTTCTTCTCCATTTCACGTCACCGTCGCTTTCACTTTCGCTCCATCTCCTTTCCATTTCGTCTCCGCGCCGCTTTCGCTCATTCCCTTGCAAAGCGAACATCAAGGAGGGGCATCTGTTGACACCAGCTTTTAGCCTGCAAGTTGAGTTATTTCTCCTATTCACCTTTCATGGCGTCCTAAATTATCCATTATTGTTGGGGTCATTTCTCGAGCGTATTTCGAGCCCATTTCTTGATCATTTTTTGAGCCCATTAAGCTTTGGAGGCTATTTTCCCTAATTGCCTCCTTTTCGGATACATTTCGTGTAGTTCAGACGACCAAACAGACGACCGATTCAAATCTTGCAGGACCCCTCTGAACGTGGTCTGATTGTAGACCGCGTTCATGAGAACGTGGTTTGCAAGGAGACCACGTTCAGCCATTTTTGACTTTTTATTATTTTTGTTATTTTATTTGTTTTCTTAAGCCTAGTAGCGGTCTTGTGGAGACCGCTACCACCAGGTGGCGGTCTCCTAAAGACCGCCCTCTCAGGTTTTGTTCCAGAAGCTTCCGGGGGCCTTTGGTTTGGTTTTTTGAACCCTTTTATGACCCTACCAGGTAGCGGTCATCACATGACCGCCTTCTGAAGGTGGCGGTCTCGCGACTGACCGCCTTCTCAGTACAGAATCCTAACTGTTCTCAGCTCCATTTTCTTCGATCGAGGACTCTTCGGAGTCCTATTTGGTACCACTTTTGATGAAGATAGGCTGCCATCTCGATTTCCATCCATCCAAGGCTCTTATTCCCACTATTATCTCGAAGTTTATCAAGCCATATATTTATTTTTGGGTCATTATCTCCTATTTCCGAGCCTAGGGTTTCTAGGTTCTATATATAAATAGTCTCCTGTTCGTGTGCACGAAGGGGGGCGTTTCTTTGGCTTGGGGCAAAGCCATGCTGCATCGCCATCTCGTTTCTTTGCCTCAAGCCATCTAGGGGAGTATTAACTTTGTCTTACATTGCTTAAGGGCTCCTTATTCTCGTTCTCTCCCTTATTTCTCTACTCCGTCTTTTCCTGTTTCATCATAGTTTCCTGCACTTTTCTGCACGCACTGCACTTTTGCATCACGTTTTCCCGCAGCCTGCTTCATATTAATTCATTCCTTTGCACTCCTTTCTCATCACAATACACACCTACGTTTTCCACTCTTTTACAGGGGTTAAAAACCCTCGCCCGGTGCGTTCTCCCCCATTCTTTATGCCTACTTTATGCATACGGGATTGATGCTACACTTCATATTCTAATGAATTTTTCTCCCTTGTTTGTCTTTGTTTCGCAGGAAAGCAAGAATAGAATGTGAGGCCCTTGTCTTCTAGTCGGTTGGAAGGTGAGGAGGTGTGATCCACGTTGTTCCCCGTGTCCCTTTTCCCACACACGATCATGTCTTAGAGGTTGTTCTTCGGCCACGCTTTCTTTCTCATTTCAAAGGTACGCAGTAGGATTTTCATTTATTGTATTCATCTTTTCCTACTGTCAACCCTTGGTGGCGATCACGGTACGTTCCTCTTTCTTCATCGCCCCTTTGCTCTTTCATATTGTTGCATGCTTATGCCCATTATTACTTTGTTGGGGCTGGGATTTAATTATCTACAGTAGGCGAGTCCTCGGAGATCCGTTACCTGCTATAGGTCTGGGCTGTCGTTCTGGCATACCTGTCCTTTACGGAGTCCGTCTCAGCCTGCTGTGGACGGATCTCCTTTACTTCTCCCCCAATATGTTCTGGGGCAGGAGGAGATGCTGCCGAAATTTTCTTAATTTTTTTTTGGAGTTTTGGCTTCCACTTCACATCATATTTTCCTCGGCTTTTCGTTCGATTCTCATCCCATACGGTGATAACGGCTCCACGGTTATCCATGCCGAATTATGAGAGCAAAGTACCTGATGAATAGGATAAATAAATAACAAGTGCCCTCCCCTGGCATACATCATCCTGGTGATATGCGAACTCATGTGAGCGCGGTCATTCTAGTTCTCCTCATGAACCCATATGCATGCACTGCAATGATAGAGGCAGTTCCACAACAAAAAGGCAAGCATTGATCGACGACCTCATGGGTGACCGGGATTTCCTAGAGGGCTGCCCCTCGGGCTCCTCCATCTATCATGGGGCATGGGATTACCACCTAGGCATGACCGTCAGTCAGGGGGCCATCTCGACACTTCGTGGATGAGTCTCTTACACCTTCCCCGACACACTTTGGGACAGGGGGAGGTGCTGGCGAAATCTTCCCAGAGCATGACATGTGAATAAATAAGTAAATTGTTGGATAATGCAATGTTAGCACACTTTCGATTAACCAACACCAAGTCTTCAAATGATTGAAAGCTAACTTCTGCATGCAATTTTGAATAAGAAAATAAACTTCTATATGCTAATTCACCTACACGTGTTCGCATACGTATACACATACATGTATAGGTGCGCATATCCTATATGCATGCATGTCTTGTTTCTCTGGTATATGAAATGGTGATTGGCAGAAGGTCGGATTAAGTCCGGCTAGAAGCTTTCATCATACGTGAGTGGAAACTCGACCTTGTACTGGGAATCGACCCACCTAAATAAACATCATCTCACTATTTGCTTGATTGCATGATAAAGTCCAGTTTATTCAATAAATGTCTTCCAACTCATGTTCTCTTTCAAATTATTTGGCCCCATAGTCCCTCTATTTTGGCGATTAATCAAGGGTTGTCCTTCTATCGGAAGGGCGTAATTAATGTCGTACCTTTATGGTACGGCGGGTCTCAGGTCCCGACACGATACTCACCTTAGTCTGATTAGTCAGACAGTGAGCATAATAAACTCGTCACTCTGTGACTGGCATGCCCACGCAATTAACAATGAATAAACCAAAAAGATCACCAAATAAATTAGATAAATAAATTCCCATCCCCACAAGTTGGCACGCCGGCTCGAACTCCCTTCATCTTTTTGCCAAAATGGAGGGCCTTGGGGCCTCCATCCAAATGCTGACTATTTCGTTCGTCCTGTTATTCTTCTGGTAGGTTGAAGTAATGAAGAATGGGTTGTCTGAACTTGTCTTCGGCCCCCAGGTTTTGGCCAGCCATGCTGTATATGGCTATCTCGCCGTACCAACTACTTTCGACAACTTTCCCCTGGTTGTTGGCTTCCCCAACTTCCCGGGGGTTGGATTCGTGGGTCTCCTAGACGTGGAAGGCCCAGAACCTGCAAAGATGGTGGATAACAAAGCTGTGGCCCGCCAAGGCAAGGACCAAGTCAAGAAAGCCATGATGAAAAGTCTAGTGATCGTGCCAACTCTCGGTTTCTGGGAAGTCCGTGATGATTGGTGGTGTCCGAGTCTATCTCAATGGCCACGACGCCAAAGTCCTACCGGATCGGGTCATCTCGACCGTACCCACCCGCAATAGATTCCAATTGCTGGCAAGCCGGAGGGCAGATTCTGATGATAACAGGCGAGCAAGGCTAGCCCCGAAACTACCAAAGTTTAAGCAGGTCTGGATCCCAAAGAGGACCCGGTGTCCTACACCAGCCTCACAAAGCTCCAACAATCCTGCCAAAGTCCCCAGGAGACGGGGCAAGATAAATATACTTATAGAGGAAGCTGTGACTCCAGCTCCTCTACCCACTGCCAGGGCCTGTGCAAGATAGGCTGATATCCTTAAATATTCAAGAAGCTCCAATCAAGTTGCTAGGCTATCACGGCTTTCATATATGCCATCTGCCAGAGACTAGGCGCTGCCCCTGGCCCTCTCTCCAGGACACATCCAGGAGGATATGATGAAAATGGTTCGGGAATATTTCTGTGGCCTCGGAAACCCCTTTCTAGGCTAGCAGAGAATACTTCATGTCATTAGGACCTAAGAAGAAAAAGAGAATGAAGTGTCACCCATAGACACATATGAAGATAGGGAAGAGGCTGGGCTGAAAGCTTTAAAGCGCCTCCACAATATGAAGGAATGAAAAGAACTTCAGTGTTCGAAAGACTGACTTTCCCCCATCAGGATGGAAGGAGAGCCCGAAAACATGGAAGAAGGGTGTAGGTTTTCACTTGCAATATCTTGCCATTTGAACAAGAAGAATTGGCCAAATTGGCCGAAAGAGAAGGTCCGGTGACAAGACGAAGTAAGGCTGCTAGCGAGTTGCTGCGAGTTGCCAGGAGAAAACAAGTTGCTGACGAGGACGTCGCCACTGCCACTGCTAATGTGATAACGTCCGAAGAAGAAGAGGTACTCCCACCTCCACCAACTGAAGGTGTCTCGGGTGAAACACTCGAGGATGTTATTAGCAATACGGCCATGGACCCTGTCGTCCTGATGATGTTGGAAAGATACTACCAGGAGATAGAACTGTTGAAGAAATAGTTAAATGAAAAAGTTGGATACACTCTGGTGCCCAGGCAACTAGGGGCACAAGTTGAGTCGTCATGGGGAGGTTCCAACCCCGTGGATGCTTCCCCACCACCTGCCGACCATAGCCAGGCTACTCCCCAGCATCATTCCCAATAGCTTCTACCAGCACAACCGATGTTTCCTCAAATACAACAAATATCACCACTACTACCTTTGGCACCCCATGCGACAGCTCTGGCCACGCCATTGATGCAACTTGCTCACCTCTACCCTCAACCGGTAGATCCAGTCATGATGAACAAGTTGATGGTCGAGAAGATGATCTAGATGAAGCTAGCCGAGAGGGATGATACTGACTCTGTCACATTTGATGTTTATAAAGTGTTGTATTCGCTGCATCATGTGGCGAAGCGACTTGCTCTCGGCATCAACAAACCGCACAAGCTCCAGAAGTTCAACGGGTAGGGCTCTCCAAAGGAGCATATTACATATTATATAACAATCATAGGAGACTTGGTAGCTAATGAGTCTTACCTACTGAAGTTTTTTGGGTCCTCCCTCATGGGACTCAATTTTGAATGGTACTCCAGCTTGTCAGCCGGATCCATTTTGGATTGGCCGGATACGCAGCAGAAATTCTGCGAAAGGTTCCATTTGACTGAAAGAGAAGTGACAGTGGTAGAGCTATACTCCACGAAGCAAAGACACGATGAGACTGCACTACAATATATCAAGAGGTGGAGAGACATTAGCATGAGATGCAAGCGTCCCCCACATCAAGAGGACGTTGTCTAGATTTGCAAGCAGAATCTGAAAAGGGAAGTGTTGGGAAAAATGATCGGCATTGATATAAGGTCCTTTGACCGTCTCAACAACGTGGTGGCTGAAATAAAATCTTTCTTGGTATGGCATGGCTCGGTTGCGGCCAATGATGAACAAAGAGGGAAGACCGTGGACCGGAGGACAACCCCAAAGGAAGCCCACGTTGTTGATCTGGAGACTTCAGAACAACAAAAATGGAGTGGTAAAGCAGTAGTTGCACCTCCCCCAGCCCAGCCAGTTGAACGAAAAGAAGGCCCTTCATTAAGGGACCGACTGAAGAAATTATATTCTTTCCCAAAAGATAAGACCCATGTTCTCTTTGAATGGGCCTGCGAATATGATAAAGTGGTTCCCCTCGAACCAAAGAATCTTCTAGATCCCAGGAGAAAGAAGGACCCCAATTTCTACCCTTACCACCAAATATTGGGACATCCAATAGAAAATTGCTATGTATTCAAAAATATTATTAAAGACTTGATAAGGAAAGGTGAGCTACAAATGGGCGAATATAAGGTGGACCCGCCACATCCTCACGATATGCCCGCCTTGAAGCAAGTGATAAATATGATCTCTTCATACTAGCAATTGCCAGAAAAAGCACGGAAGGCCAGCATTCAGCCACCCTGGGGGTAACTCAAGTGCCTTTCCCTTGATCGACTAGAGGAATACGAGTCGGCAGAAGCAGATGATAGCCAGTCCTGGGGGCAGAAGCCAGTTAAACGAGGCCGGTGAAAGAAGAAACTAAAGAATAAGAAAAGGGTGCTCATTGACCGAAACCCCCAGGTCGGTCGACCAATCTTAACCTGTGCGCCCTGCTGCGCTCTCTGCTAGGAATGGGTCGATCGATCCTTTGGCTTGGTCGATCGATTCCAGCGATGGCCGAACGGGAAGACCCCTTAAGGGCCTTGTTCCACTCCCAACTCGCCCCATTGCGAGCGAGAAACATAGGGAATCACTCCCCAACCCTTGGCACACCCGATGGCACCCAAATAACCATAAAATGATCGCCGAAACGATAAAATCATCACACGCCCTGAAACATGATATTATCCCACAACACAAAAGAAACCCACTCATTCTCGCTTGGAATCGACCCTAAATGGTGGGAAAACACGCGGTAAGGTGGAAGGGTTCGTCCCTCTACCTTTTTCGAAGAAATCGAACGAAGTCGGGGTTGATCCACGCCAAAAACCCTGAGGTTTCCCACGAACACGTGACCGGTTCACCTCACATTCCTCGCCTCGTGTATGCCGCAACCCCCCCCCCCCCCCCGCACGTCGCTCGCCGTCTCCTCCTCGGTGTTCTCCAGCGACCGTTCGAAGAATGGGGGAAGAGAGGGTGAGAACGAGAGAGGGCAAGGGGGAGACACGGGAGAGGGAGGAAGTGAAACGGGAGAGAGGGAGAAGAGAGAATGATAGAGTGAGAAAAGAGAGGGGGTGGGGGTTTTATAATGGTTTTAATATTATTATTATATTTTTACTTCTTCTCTAATTCATTGAAAATCCAAACAAAGTGAGAAATTTTCCAAATTTTGACCCGACGATTCTCAAAAAATGCATAACTCACCAGTCACACACGGAACCTGGAAACATTTTGTTTTCTCTTATTTGAGGGACCAAAAGATCCGATATTCCTGAATTTTTTTAAATTAGAAAATACATTCTGAAACCCACAGGGACACTCTGAAACCTACGGATGCAAGATCCGAAAACCAGGGCATAACAATCCTCCTCCTCTTAAAGAAATTTCATCCTCAAAATTCAGGACAAGGCACAATAACTTGGGGGAAAGAGTGATTCATTCCACCGACAACTCAGAAGTTGAACTCAACTGCTCAATCTCCTTCTGGCATTCCTCATGGAACCCAACGCCACTCTCCAATTGATCTCGTGGGGTAGTAGCGTGGTTGCCGAAGTCCATTCGCGGTCATTGACCACCCTCCGATTGAGAACCTCCACTTACTGGATACCCGAAATAACTCAGGTTCTTTGATGGATTGCTTTAAAATCTGAACCAAGCGCACGAACCACAATCTTACTTGCACGGATCACCTCTTCCTTACTCCTGTGAACTATCGTCCACCACCACCGCTGTCTAGCCAAACTCTCTCACACTCCACCGTTTGCAGTCAGGGAGGAGAGGAAAAGAACGGACAAAGTCAGAGGAGGGAGAAGAGGGAATGAAGGAGAGGAAAAGAGATCATGAGAAACATCAATTATACTTCACCTTTAGATCAAAACTGTCCAACTAGACCAGCTCACTTCACGAGGCATAACGAGGTCATTCTCACGAGCCTTGAATTCTCAACGACACCAACTCGGACCACCATGCTTCTGTACACGATCCAAACGGGAGTGGCACAGATTTCCATCTCATAGCGCCATCACTGAAGTTCTCACTTTTTGGGACCATCCGTTATGAACAACAACCAGCTAGCTGACACTCATCAAGGCCATAGTCTCTACATAGTTGGCTAGCCAATAGTTTCTAACTCGTGAAGCCCATACACATCATAACTTTGCTCAGATCGAGTGAACACAAGCCCATAAACTCCAGCTTACTTCCTTCTGAAAAGTAAAGCGCCATACTTTACCTTTACCGATATGATCAATGGCACGACAATCTATGTCAAACTCTAGACATTCTTGATTATTGCTAATGCTAGGTTTGTCTCCCAATAACCATCGCATCATTTCACCTAGACCGCTAGTACCACAACTGCCGTTCACCCGACACACTAATCCATAAATCATCAGGGTGCTAGTCAAATCAATTAACTATCCTGATTACTCACGGCACCGTCGTACGAAAATCTGAGACCACTTTCTCGATACCCAAACCTTTTTACCTTTCAACTCTGCCATCAGAACACCTGCCTTAGCCAAGGCTGATCAATTTGACATCTCAACTCTGAGCAACATATACCTACTTGCCTCATTACCAGCTCGATCGATCATGATCTGCCCAGAATTCCAACTGCCAACCAGCTCCACTCTAAGCCATGCAACACGTTCTACGAAGAAAGACTGGCACAATTCATCATCCTCTCCTATCATCTCCTACGGATATGCCACCTGATTTCGAACTCCGCTGGTACCGCTTGACATGGTGCCACTGTCGACAACATGGCAATCAATGCCACTCACGTGGCCAACACACTCTCAAGCCAAGAGACAACTCTCTCCCATTGGCTACAAAACTTCCAGGACTTGCATGCCACCGGATTATTCACCATTTCCACTGCCCATCCGATCCTAGAGCCTATGGGTTATGGGCCCACCATGCTTCCACTGCGCAACTCTACACTACCTACGCTTTCGAGGCAAGGCGAAAAATAGCCCCAACTCTAATGGCGAGATCCAGAAAAGAAGGTGAAGAAGTTCATGCATCATGATTCTGGAACATAACTTCCTCATCTCACTTGACAATCCACTTACAACACCATAGGTTCTAGTTCCAACTCACACCAGAAGGCATAACACCAGCCTACGATGTAACATAATATCCCGGGTGGTAGCTTTAATCACCTAACTCCACTCGCCCTTGACAGCAATAATGCACCTTAGCACAACGAGGGGTGATCATGCAGCCCCCTATAGGCAGCTCCACTGCCAACACATGATGCTCTTACAAGCTCCCAAACATGCTCGAGGGAGTTCACAAAAGCAAATAAGCACAATGAGATGAAAAACAACAGAACTTAATCGGAACACACCATGCATAATCAACTAAAACACAACACATACCTTCCACGAGGTGGAATGCCTTCATTCCTTCCTCGAGCCATGCACCTCACATGCCTCAAGAATCGCGCCTCACTACCTCATAGAATTACAGTTGCTATTGGAATGGCTAGAACTGGGGCGGCTACTAAGGGCACTCGCGTGCAATATGCTTGATCTGACCACATCTAAAGCATTCCAGTTATACTACGTTTACTGTGCATGGCCTACCCTCGTGAAATTCGCCACATCTCAGACACTATCCTAGCTGCTCACTCATACCATGTCATCATGGTCGAGCCACCGACTGCTGAACAGTCACTATTGGAACCAGCTCCTCCTGTTCCTGGCGTCTCCTGCCAGACCTACTCTTCCTGAACAATCTAGTCATCCGACTGAGCCTCGATTCCGAAGAGAAAGAATCCACACCGGGAAACATGAAAGCTAATGATTCTGACTACCTCAGAGACTGATGAGGGACATTCTACTACTGAAGAGTCCTCTACTGACCATGACCCATCTGAGAATGCCCTACACCGGTCTGCTCCTGGGTTCCCAACAAATCCTTCTCTAAGGCTGTTGCAGCCTAATACACTGCCTCCATATTCATAACATGGGTTGCAATCACAGGATGCTAGAGCTCTAGTCTCAGACCCTTGACAAACTGCTGACTTTTCAATCTCTCATCTGTCATGATATGAGACGCATAGCAACCCAACTCTATAAATCGGGACTAGTACTGCATCACTGTCATATCTCCCTGGGTCAGCTCCATAAAGTGATACATCCTTTTTGTTCTGACGTGCTCAAGGCTGAAAACTTGCTCGAAGGCTGCAAGAAACTCCTGCCATGGAATCTGCCGTAGAGGACGAGATTGGAATGTTGATTCCCATTCTAAATTCTACCACGACAAAGCTGAACCCTGCAATTGATAACTCGCGAGTAGGACTTTCTTATCATCAACAGATTCCATTGATCAGAACACTCGTTCCACGGCATCAATCCATGATCTTACTGCATCAAGATCTGGCTGGTCCTCAAATGTTGGTGGCTGAAATTGTAGAAATTCTCACAAAATGCACCCTCGGCCACCACTTGATGAACTACCCTCGTCAACCTCTTGACCGTGACTCAGTTGTAGCTGCTGCTACACAAAGAACTCATGCATGTCGGCATAAAACTCATTCTAACTTGGCATACCCAAGGTCGCTGCCTCTGGAGGAGGCAACTCTCCACTCGGTTCTTCCTGAGCCCCTGCCGACAACTCTGATAATGAATGAACCCACCTTCTTGGTGCCATCACCACTCTTCTAGCACAAATACAAAAAATAAGGCGATAAACAAAATGAAACACCCTATGCCAGCTGCCGACTGTACTGGACTCTCTGGACTCTTACACTACGATCGTCTCAAATTCTCATGCATTTCCAGAACCTCGCTCTAATAGCATCTGTAACGACCCAAAATCTGGATATTGAGAGGAACCTGATACCATTTAGATTCCGGGTCACCACCCAAGAGCCGAGAGGCTCGGAAGGGTTATTTGGGTGTTATGGAGATGCATTGCAATTTAAGCCATTGTAGAAAATAAGATACAAGACTAATCAATTTAATAACAGTAATAAAGTTAACATTTTATAATTAAACAATTTAACTACAGAGTCTAGTCCATAAGTACAGTCAACTAGAAAAAAGAACGTATATTGTTGCGGGGTATACCCTGGCACTAGCTAGCTGGCTACTAATGACTGCTCGAACGCTACTCCAACTCCACAAAAGAGCACTGCACGTGAAAAATAGGGAGTGAGTCTCATCTCATTGGCTCAGTAGGGGTCCCGCGGATCCCCACCATAACAACGGAGATAAGTAGTAATAATCCAATAAAAGCAACAATAATAACGATAATAACAACAATAAAATAACAACAGTGGCAGAGATAGTAAGAATGGTAGACGGTGGAACTACGGAGTCTCTACACTACTCTGACTCTCGCCAAGGAAGCCACGACCTCTAGTTGGGACCGCCGACCCATGGCGAAGCCATAGTCTCACCACTGAGAGAAAACCCACGACAATGTTGTCGTAATGATCCGTCCCCACTGACGGAACCCCAATCAAGGCTACGTGGCCATATGCATAAGCTACACCCTCAGGAGGACAACCTTAACACTAGTAAACCTCGGTCTCGAATCAATACCAATAAGAAAACCATGCCCTCCACAGGAGGCAACTCTAGCCCGTATGTCAGAAGGGCCATCATCAACACTATCGGTACCTCAAACTTACTGGCATAGGGTTTGCTACTCAATTATGCACAACAAGGCCAGATGCTTCCATTGATGTCTTATACTATACCAAAGTTTCATATACATGCACACTACCCACATCCGGTCTCGGGAGGAGCAGAGGAGACACACACACACACCACACCCTGGGACTGGCTAGGATCCGTGCCTCTGCGCCCAACAGCACGGTCGTGTCCTACAGCCTGACACGGGGTACGTGCCCCTATATCCACCAGTGACGCACACTTTTTCTAACCAAGGTACACACGCTTAGGTAGTTTCGCCTCTGCACAAGGAGTGTTGTACACATTGGGTGGTCTCACCCGATCCGACCACAATAGGCCACTAGTGTAATGCTCCACCCTAACATCCGGTCCAGTTTTCAACTCTCATCGGATTTAGGAGGGGGTGCCACAGTGGGAAAAACCCAACAGAAACAGAATTGGTTGATGAATTACATAAATAAATAGAATACAATATCAGTGGAAGATTTTTCTCATTCCCATCAGTTAAATCACATTCTCAAAATCACAATAGTCCCAAACTAATAAGTCAAAAATTTATTACAATAGTCCATTATTATAAATTTTTAAATGTTCTAACGACAAATCACCTCAAATGGAAAATAAAGATCTCTAAAGACTACACCAAATTTTCTCGATAGGATTCACTACGCGTTAACTCCTCGTCCTCACCGAGACAATCACCTGAAAATGGTTAGCAAGTATAAGTCTAGGAATAGACTCAACAAGTAACTAAAATCAAATCGTTCACTTTTATCCACATCTAACATACTTCAAGGATTAATAATAAAAGATACTAAAATCTGAAATCAGGTTACCGGGCACAGAAAATAGGTTTCTTTCGTAGCAGTAAATAACTCTTTATATGACTATACTTTAATCTTTCAAAAACTCAAATACCTATTCAGATTTCCAAAAAACAGAACTTTTCAGAATGGCATATGACTGCATAAATTTCAGAAACAGAATTTCACAAGTTCACAATTTCAGAAGTCATATGTCTTTATAGAATTTCGGACACAGAAACAGAATTTTCCCCGATCTGCATATGACTGGACATATTTTAGAATAGAATTTCATAATTTTTAGAAGTCATATGCCTTTACAGATTTCAAATTTAAAGATAGAATTTCAGATGATATATATATGGCTTAGACACAGTGCCCAAACTGTCACTAGAAGGTCAGTACATAACAGATACTCAATCCCCTAGGCAATGGAGACGAGTCTTGGTTAACTGCGCAGATTCGGGGAAAGTCCTTCCCACCTTAACCAGTGGAACTTGTCCACCTCAAAGATTTCACCTCGTGCCCTCGAGGTCAGAACAGATTGAGCCTCCCCACAGGGACATTTCTATATTTTGGCTCTACGCCCTTCTATGACAGCAGTGTCCATATAACCTATATAATAGCTTTACATATATACATATGTACACCGAAAAATCATATGCTACATTACATACCTTTCACAAAATAACTTTTTAATCACATTTTTCTTAAAACTCCACAATTACTAAATATATATATATATATATTTTCAAAGACTTCGGGAATACAATAGGTTTTAGATTTTGAAAACAGAAATAGGCTTATATCTAAGCCATATATGCGAGTAAAATAGTTCATAATTGTAAACACATAATTTTAATGAACATGAAATTTTTACAGGAAGCTACCAGCTTGGTTCTTTATCAGTTTCTAATTTTTAAGATTTTTCTGAATCAAAATGGCCTTTCAAAATGCCATTTTTCTTGGTTTCTGAAATTTAGGAAATATGTTTATTTTTATGCTACACATGCATATAAATCAAGTCATAACTTGAAGTACAGAATTTTTCTAATCATGAAATTTTTACAGCAAGTTACCAACTTGGTTATATACCATTGTTTAATTTTTTAGATTTTTCTGAATCCAATTGGCTTGTTAAAATACCTTATTTTCAGAGTTTTGAAAACTGGGACAGAATACAGACGGTCAGAGGGCTAGGTCGACCTGCCCAGAAGGCCAGGTCGACCCAAGCTAAATAAAACATGTTAAATTTTAAGTACAAATTTTTAATGAACCTAAAATTTTTACAAAAAGTTACCAACTTGGTTATTTATCATTTTCTAATTTTTCAGATTTTTCTGAATTAGTTTTGCCTCCCAAGACTCACTTTTTCATAGTTACTGGAAATTAGAAAATAAGTTTATTTTTAACTACACATACGTATAAAATAAGTTGAAGAGGGGTGATCTCGCGCTGCTCCTGAGCGGGGAGGAAGATGACCACGTACCCTTGAAGTAAGAACTGCAAGAAGGGAAACAAGTCAGGGGTTCCCAGGGATAGATCCCCGAGGAAGACCCTCCGATGCTTAAGTCAGCACAAGTTGTAGAGCACTGGTGCGAAGAGAAGAGTTGGGAGGAAAATGGGAGCGTGAGATCCCTCTCCACCGAAAGGTGAAGTGGTTCCTGCTCAGGGTTGTTGGCTCTTGCCTTGCTTAGGCTTACCTTCTCGTAGTAGGGCATGTCCTATTTAAATAATGGCCTGTTGTGCGAATTGATCCCTGTAAGCGGAGGAGTTCCAGGGGGGTTACGTCCTTCATGCGGGCTCCTTACGGCGCGCGGACTCTTAGTTTCCCCTGTCCCATTGAGATTCCTGCCATTAAGGGATTCACAATGGCCGTATCAATAAGCTTCCATCAGCAAGCCCGAGCGAACGGCACTTTGTTCAGGAGTGGCCTCCCGAGCGGTAAGTGCTGGGTCAGGACAAAGAATAGGGGGCTCCGGGGGAGCTTTCCCGATCGACTGATGCTCGGACTTCCCAACCCGAAGGCCGCCTAGGAAGCGTGTGTTCCTAGTGAGTTTTTGGGCTTTACAGTAAGTGTGCCCGGGGGCTGCAACTTTGAGGAGTTATGTCTCGTTCGGTCAGGGTTGGACCTTGTTCGGCCTCTCCGTACGGGCGGTGAGATTTCCCCTCTCCACTTGTCCCCCTCCTACTCTCGAGCCAAGATTAGGCTCGAACGAGTAGCATTTGGGCTGGACTGTTTGTGGCACTGGTTGGGTAAAGATATCTCCCTGGTAGGGGCCACATGAAGCGGCTCACCTTGAAAATACGCCCGTTATGATGAATAAGAGAGGCCCCTCCTCGGGAGATCGGACGCCGCGCCGCCTCCCGTCAGGGTTTTTAGGCATTGCACGTTTTGCATCCCTTTACCTCCGGGGTTTTAGGGTTTTACCTCTCTTTGTAGTTATATTTGAGGAGGGGGGGGCTCCTGCGCGGTGAGAGCAGTTTTGGAAGAGCGGAGAATCATTGCGGCCATCGGAGCAAGAGGGGCTTCCTGGGGCGGCGATTCGTCCGCTCCCTTTCTCCTCCGAAGTACTCGGGCTTGGAGCTTTCCCCTTCTTCTTTTCTCTGTCTCATGGTGGACCATCATCCTGAGGCCGAGAGGCGATAGAGAGAACGGGCTCGAAGGGTTTTCTTGACGCCGCAGGAGCTGCTCTGCAGTGAGCTGGGGGAGGTTGAGGTGAAGCGGCTGGAGAGTCGATACGGGCTACCTTGGCGGTTCCAGTTCCTGGCACCTGAGCCTCATGAGTCTAGCCTGTCCACTCATTCTAGCCTCTTTTGCTCCTTTCTCCTGGCTTGGAAATGCGGCTTTCGTCTGCCCCTTCATCCCTTTGTTGCCGAGTTGCTTCGGTTCTACCGGCTGGCTCCTGTCCAGCTGGTCTCCAACTCTTATACCTTCATTTTCTCCTTTATTTTCCTCTGCGGCCAGTGTGGGGTGCGCACCTCGTTAGATCTTTTCCATTACTTCTTTGAGTTGAAGGAACATCCTCATGTCGGGAAAGGCTTCTTCTATATTCAAGCGAAGTGGGGGAGGAGCTGTGTGTCCCTCTCTACGAAGGACTCTTCTCATAAAGGGTGGAAGACCCAATATTTCTGGGTGGGCCCATCGGCAGTTGGTGTAGTCTAGAATTTCCCGATGGCGCCTAATTTCCACTCAAAAATTCCTCCGAAGCAGACCGTGTTTTCTCAGGAGGTGGAAGAGGAGGCTACCATGCTGCAGCAGAATCGCCAAGAGACTGCTGATTTGGTGACTTCTTCCAACATTGAGGGCTACCTCGCTCGAGTGCTATCGCTGACAAGTAAGGAGTTCGGGAACTTGGTCTTCCTTCTTGCGGAGTAAGAACCTTCCTTCTCTTAGTCTACTTTCTGTGGTTCAGACACGAGGCGAGCGGTTGAGGAGGAGGCACCGTCGGCCGAATTGGAGATCATCGATTTGGACGAGGCGCCGGCTCCTGATGATCTTCAAACTTCAGAGGGCTCGTCCCGCCCCTGGTACAAGGGCAAGCGGGTGGCCCGGGATGACTTTTCCAAGCGCCGGGGGGTCAAGCGCAAGTATCCCGCGGCCAAGTTATTGTGGTCTTCAATACATGCTCAGTCTACTGAGAAGAAGCGGGCGAGGAAGGAGGAGGTCGTCAGTCCGTCCGGGGGAGACTCTGATGTGGCACAGCCCACTAATGAGATGTTTGACCCTTGGACCTACCAATCCACAAGCATACAAGCACTCAAATGGCTCACCGAGTGGCCGAGCTCACACGACGCACACGTGCACCCGGGTGGGCCCGAATGATGACGGCGAGGGTCCGGGGTGGGACCCCAAGGTTTCCACCGGTTGGTGGGCTTATGGTTGACCCCTAATGGGCCTGGGATGCCCCCTTTATGGGCGGGCCAGCACGCTGGGGCGTGGGTTTAGGGTGGCTCTCCCTTACTTACCACGGTGGATACTCACGGCGAAATCAAACATTCATGCTCAAGCTCTCACTCACCGCCGGCGAACTAAGGAAACGATACTAAACGAGCAAAGCAATTGAAAGGACCAGGAGAGGGACCAGCTGCTCACCTGATCGGTGTGAAAACACCGATCCCGGCCGGAGACGACGGGCGCGCCGGGAGGCGTGGGTATGTACCCGGACGCCGCGGCGGGGTAGCTTCAACCTGCGGGTTAACCGTTACACCACTACGCCTCTCGCAGGAGGGGTGATCTCGGGGTGGGGATTAACTTATTACAACCAAAATGTACCTCCACGCAGGGAGGGGCGTTAAGCCGGCCAGGCGGGTGGGGGAAATGTGTCCCCGACGGTGGAGCGGATGTCTCCGTCGATTCTGCTCGCTTGCTGTGGACAGGGGCAGGAGGCGGTGCAGCAGTCGTATCTCACCCTCAGGAATTTTTCCGATGGCGAGACCACCTGCGTAGTCTTCGTGACTGGGCCAGGGACACCTCTGAATTTTACTGATTTAATCGGACGCAGTCTCTGGCCGTGGTAGAAGTGCGAACTGGAGGTAGGATCTGAGAGCCGGTACCCACAGAATTGTTGCAGTAGCTTGCAGGAACGGTACCTGGGACTCCCGAACTCCGATTCTCGAACCGCTTGAAGATCTGGAACCGTGGTCGAATCCCCCTTGCAGCAAAACTGGCGGGGATGTCTTCCGGGGTCGGAGTGATCCGGGGGCCGTTGTTGACTGACTGTGGGTCGAAGCAGACCTGAGCAGACTGCCCCGAGTGACTGGAGGGGAAAAATCAGAAATCACGCTCCCGGGGACCAAACGCACTTCTGTTTCTTGATCTTGGTCGCAGACAGGGGGAGGAGTATTTTCGTAGAAGAGACTTGGGTCTGATTCCGGCACCGTTGGTCGTGGAGCAGCTTTCTACCGAGCTCAGGTCCTCTGCAGGGGACAACTGGACCAGTCGTGGGAGAATCGCCGTCTTGAATGGCCACGAAGTCGAAACCGGACGATTCCACCTCGCCTGCGAAGAGGTTCCGCAGACCTTTCCGTCGATGTAGGCCACGCACCAGGATGTCGCCGTATGACTCCGGGAAAAACTTCTGCAAGTCGAGACCTGAACTGTCACCTGCAGACTCTTATGTGAAGATGGGGAAGAACAAGGGAGTATGGGTAGGAGGTGGTAATGGAGGGGCCTGTGGGGTGGAGGGTTGGATGAGGAGGGGATCTAGGGCTGTGGAGGGGGGGAAGAATAGGTGGGGAAGGGGTGTGTGGAGGGGGGAGGAAGGGGGAACCGCAGCAGGTAGGGGGAGTGGTGATTTCGGCCAAGGCAATGGGAGAGGGGGAATGGCCAGGGAAGTGTTGCGCAACCAGCTAGGGGGGTGGGTAATGGCTGGGTGAGGGCTGTTAATGAGGGTGTGGGGAAGAGGGAGAGTTGCTTGGGGAAGAGGGAGGGGTGTATTGGGTGTGGAGATGGTGTATGGGGAATAGGAAGGGTTACTAGGGAAGTGGTGGGTATTGATGGTAGTTATGGGCCTAGGGGAGGTGAAGGGTTGAATGGTGAGGTGGCTGATGAGGTGGAGGAGGGAGAGGGGAGGTGAAGGGGCAGGTTCGCCCTTGGGAGAGAGAGAGAAGGGGGGGAGGGAAGAGAGAGAAAGGGGCCGGCCCCTATAGTGAGAGAGAGTGAGAGTGAGAGAGAGAGAGAGAGAGAGAGCTAGAGACAATATTGGGTGGCAAATCTCTTAATTCATCAAAAGCTGCTACAAAGGAGGGAGGGGGGGTCCTTATATAGAGCTAGGACCTTTACACAAAACCCCCTGACATTTAACACAACTACAGAAAACTATGAGTCAAGAAGGGGGCGCCCCTGGGCCCAAGCCCACTAAGTGGGCCTAACACCCTCAACTAAGGGCCCAAGTGACTCACTATGGCTAATTAATCCTTAAACCTAGATAGTGGACTCAAATAAAAGACAATTACACCTGATATGACTCAAATAAAAGAAAATACATAAGCAAGAAAATAAAGATAGATATGAGAACCACTTCTCCAATGGGTCACGAAGTCGGGGACGCCTCATGCCATAGTGAATACTGGGAGATGTCCTCATCAAATCCCCCGGGGTGGGGAGAACTCGACCCCGTCGAGTAGGGGTCCAATCGCCTCTCATACTGCTCCAGCAGGCTCGGGTCCAGGCGCATCAAGTCCTCTCGGCTTACCCATGCATCCTCGGTCGGGGGACGGCCCTTCCACCTCACGAGGTAGCGCTGGTAGACCCTGTTCCTGGTAAGTGTACTTTGTTCATCCAGTATTGCCTCCACTTGCTCAAGCCGGCCTCTCAATTGGGGTGGTAATTTCGCTCCGGGAGGGTCACTCACAAGGGGGGGTAGAGGTTCAAGATCCTGACTGGGTTCCACCGTGGGGCCCTTGTAGCACACTAGGTCCGCCACATTAAAAGTGGGGTGAACCCCAAAGCCCTCAGGTAAGTCTAACTCATAAGCATTGGTACCAATCCGTCGTAGAACCCGAAAGGGTCCCGAACCCCGTGCCCTCAGTTTGGAGGCGGGCCCTGGGAGGAGCCGCTCCGTTCTCACCATCACCTGGTCTCCCTCCTGGAACTCACAGTGTCGCCGATGAGCATCAGCCCGCTTTTTGTAAGCCTCATTGCTTTTGCCTATATGCTTGCGGATATCTTCATGCAATTCTTTGATGTGTTGTGCAAATGACTCAGCTGAGACTGACACTCTAGCATGAGGGGGGAGGGGTATGAGATCCGAAGGCTTTCTAGGACTATATCCATGCACTACCTCAAATGGACTCTTTCCTATGGACCTATTGACAGAATCATTATATGCAAATTCAGCTTGGGGCAAGAGGAGGTCCCAATTCCCAGGATGGTCCCCAACTAGACAACGGAGCAAGTTTCCGAGACTACGATTGACAACCTCAGTTTGGCCGTCAGTCTGGGGGTGGTAGGCGGTAGAGAACTTGAGAAGAGTGCCCAAAAGGTGCCACAAGGTTTTCCAAAAATAACTAGTGAACTTGACATCCCGGTCAGAGACAATGGTCTTGGGTAGTCCATGGAGGCGGACCACCTCATCAAAGAATAGCCGGGCTACCCTTGAGGCATCGGAGGTTTTGGAGCAGGGAATAAAGTGGGCCATCCTAGAGAACCTATCCACCACCACAAAGATAGAATCATGCTTGCGTAGGGTCTTGGGGAGGCCCAGGATGAAGTCCATGCTCAAGTCTTCCCATGGGCGGTCTGGGATGGGGAGGGGTGTGTAGAGCCCGGTGTTTTGCTTCACCTGTTTGGCGGAGGCACAAGTACAGCATTGACCAACAATGTTGGCCACCTCTCTCTTAAGGCTAGGCCAATAGAATTGTCTCTCTACCAGCTCAATGGTCTTTTGGACCCCAAAGTGGCCAGCCAAGCCACCCCCATGTAACTCCCTCACCAAGAAATCTCTAAGGGATGTCCGGGGTATGCACAGCCTAGTACCCTTGAAGAGGTACCCATCTTGGAGAATGAACCCCTCATGTTCCTTAAGGGGTTGGGTGGAGAGAGTGTTATGGATGGTCCCAAAGTCGGGACAAGTGGGGTACTCTTCTCTCACTCTCTCAAACCCGGTGACTTCTGCTTGGATAGTGGATAGCAAAGTCACCCTCCGGCTAAGGGCATCGGCGGCCCGGTTCTCACTACCCATTTTGTACTTGAGGACAAAGGTATAGGACTGAATGTACTCCACCCAGCGGGCATGGCGGGCATTGAGCTTTTGTTGGGTGTTGAGATATTTTAATGCCTCATGGTCGGAGAAAATCACAAACTCACTGGGGAGGAGATAGTGTCTCCAATGCCGAAGGGATTGGACCACGGCGTAGAGCTCTTTGTCATAGGTGGAGTATCTAGTCTTAGCCTCACAAAGCTTCTCACTAAAGTAGGCCACAGGGTGACCTTCTTGGCTAAGGACTCCTCCAATCCCGACCCCCGAGGCATCACATGTGACTTCAAAGACCTTGGAGAAGTCGGGTAGGCAAAGGACCGGGGCTTGAGTCATCCTGTCTTTCAGCTCTAAGAGGGCCTTGGAGGCCGCCTTGGTCCAAACAAAATTCCCCTTTTTGAGGCAATCCGTGATGGGGGAGGTGATGGTGCTAAACCCACGGATGAACCTCCTATAGAAGGTGGCTAGTCCATGAAAGCTACGGGCCTCATGGATGTTCTTGGGCTCGGGCCACTCAATGATAGCTTGGACCTTCTCGGGGTCCATGGACACTCCTTGGGAAGAGACTATGTAACCTAGGAAGGCCAATTGGTTGGTCATGAAGTGGCACTTCCCGGGGTTGGCAAAGAGGCTCTCCTTCCTAAGGGTGATGCAAACTTGCCTAAGATGATCGAGGTGGGCCTTCTTGCTTTGGCTATAGATGAGGATGTCGTCAAAGTAGACGACCAAGAATTTGCCTATGAAGGGCCTAAGGACCTCGGTCATTAGCCTCATGAAGGTGCTTGGGGCATTTGAGAGCCCGAAAGGCATGACAAGCCATTCATAAAGACCATCCTTGGTCTTAAAGGCGGTTTTCCATTCATCCCCGGGCCTAATGCGGACCTGGTGGTAGCCACTCTTGAGGTCTATCTTGGAAAAGATAGTGGCTCCTGCAAGCATGTCGAGCATATCATCTAGCCGAGGGATGGGAAATCGGTACTTGACCGTGATTTTGTTGATTGCTCGGCTATCCACGCACATGCGCCATGTCCCATCTTTCTTGGGTGTTAAGAGGGCCGGGACGGCACATGGACTCTTGCTTAGGCGGAGGAAGCCCTTCTTGATGAGCTCCTCGATTTGCCTCCTAAGTTCCGCGTGCTCGGTGGGGTTGAGGCGGTAATGGGGAAGGTTGGGTAAGGTAGCCCCGGGTACAAGATCGATGGCATGTTGCACATCGCGCATGGGAGGTAGCTTATCCGGAAGCTCTTCGGGGAATACATCTTGAAATTCTTCAAGGACTTGTTGGATCTCTATGGGATGGGGGTTGGTTGGGGTGGAGTCCCCAAGACAAATGACAATGGCACACACTTGACCCCCTTGGCTAACTTCTTCCTCAAATTCCTGCCTAGTGACGAGATGGAGGCTCCTAGTGGGCTCTTGGACTACACTAAGGCTAGGTGAGGGGGAAGGGAGACTTGGGGTTAGGTTTGGTGGACTTGGGGTGGGGTTTTGAGGGATTGGGGGGGTAGGAGTCCCTTCAAGGGAAGGGGGTGTTTTCTTGGGACTTGGGCGTGGGGGTGTGGGGTTGAGAAGGATCTTCTTCCCCTCATGGGTGAAGACACAAGTGTTGACCCTCCCATAGAAAGTGGCATCTACATCGTAGATCCACGGTCGCCCTAAAAGAATGCTACCCACCTCCATTGGGAGGATGTCACACCAAACTTGCCCTTGATATGACTGGAAGGTGATGGGGACAAGGCATCGGGTGCTAACGGGTGCGGATGTGGCATCTATCCAAGCTACCCGGTATGGTTGGGGGTGTGGGGTAATGGTAAGGCCTAGGAGTTTGACGGTGTCGGGTGACACTACGTTCACACTACTCCCATTGTCCAAGATGACTTTCCTAACATGGTTCCCTACCCGGATGTAAGTATGGAAGATGGTTGTCCTCCTCCAATCATGCTCTTGGGTTTGGGTAAGGGTGCACCTCACAACTCCGAGGGGGGGGTCGGCGGATGGGGAAGGTTGTTCTTGGTGGGCCCCTAGAAGATGACTCTCATATTCCTCCTCCCATTCTTGGGAGGGTTCATAAACCTCTAATTCGCCCTCGTACTCAACTTGGGTTTGGGGTGTGGCCTCCTCTATGTAGAGGTTGGATGCACTTTTAGTAGGGCATTGAGTGGCAATGTGGCCATACCCCGAACATCTAAAGCATTGTGGCCCACTAGGGGGATTTTGGGCACCTTTGGTGGGCGTAGGATTGAGCCTAGTGGGGGTGGGGTTTTGGGGCCCATTAGTAGGGCGAGGGAATGGAGTGTGGTTGGGAGGGGCTACCCTAGTGGGTTGGGTTCCCGGGGGTATGGGAAGGAGGCCCCTTTGGGGAGGGAGTGGGTTAGGCCGAGGTGCCATGGCTTTGGGGTCAACTCCCCGTGGGGGAGTGAAACGCGTGAACCTGGTAAACTTCTCCGCATCCCTAGCCACTTGGTAAGCTTGCTCTAGGGTAGTCACTTGCCTCATGAAAAGTTCCTTTTTGATATGGAATTGGAGGCCATTCCTGAAGCGTGAGAGGGTGACGGCGGGGTCCTCTTGGACTCCACACTTGAGAAGGTAGTAATCGAATTTTTCGATATAATCCATGACGGGTTTTCCTTCTTGTGTCAGGGCTTGCCATTCATCTAATAGATTTTGGTGGTAGGAGGGTGGGACATATTTGATCCTAAGTTGTTCTTTCATGGCTCCCCATGTGGTAATGGGTGCCTCCCTCCTAACAATTCTAAGGGCTTCCACATTTAGCCAATGGGTCTTGGCTAGCTTGATTAGTTGCATTCTTGCAAGCCGAACCCGCCTATCCTCGGTCATTGGGTACCAATCAAAATATTGGTCCATGGCTGCCTCCCAATCAAGGTAGATACTAGGGTGGTGTGATCCGTCAAAAGTGGGAGCATCCACTTTGACAAGCCTCATAAGGTGGTCATCCGGGTTGTCCCGGGGTGGCCGTTCATTTCCTCTAGGTATGGGACCCCTATGTGGTTCGGGAGGAAGTTCATGGTGTGGTTCCCTATTGACGGGCTCCTCACGTGGGGGAGGGGCTACTCTCTCATTCAATCTTGGCATGTGGGTCTCAAGTTGGCCAAGGCGCCGAGTGATGTCATCAAGCCGAACCATGATGTCGGCCATACCCTCCATTACAAAGCCCATGGGATCGGGGTGTCTTGCTCCATTGTGGTCGGGCTCCTCATGGGGATTGGGCTCCATTGTAGTTTGGGAAGATGATGCTGAATGATGTTGGTAAGGGGTACCACTCCGGGTGGTCATGCAAGGTTGGGCTATGCAACGGCGAACAATATGCACCTAAGACCTAGGATGCAAATGACCCAAGACTAGGCTTGATGGGACAAACCTACAACCTGTCTCTGATACCACTTGATGTGGCACAGCCCACTAATGAGATGTTTGACCCTTGGACCTACCAATCCACAAGCATACAAGCACTCAAATGGCTCACCGAGTGGCCGAGCTCACACGACGCACACGTGCACCCGGGTGGGCCCGAATGATGACGGCGAGGGTCCGGGGTGGGACCCCAAGGTTTCCACCGGTTGGTGGGCTTATGGTTGACCCCTAATGGGCCTGGGATGCCCCCTTTATGGGCGGGCCAGCACGCTGGGGCGTGGGTTTAGGGTGGCTCTCCCTTACTTACCACGGTGGATACTCACGGCGAAATCAAACATTCATGCTCAAGCTCTCACTCACCGCCGGCGAACTAAGGAAACGATACTAAACGAGCAAAGCAATTGAAAGGACCAGGAGAGGGACCAGCTGCTCACCTGATCGGTGTGAAAACACCGATCCCGGCCGGAGACGACGGGCGCGCCGGGAGGCGTGGGTATGTACCCGGACGCCGCGGCGGGGTAGCTTCAACCTGCGGGTTAACCGTTACACCACTACGCCTCTCGCAGGAGGGGTGATCTCGGGGTGGGGATTAACTTATTACAACCAAAATGTACCTCCACGCAGGGAGGGGCGTTAAGCCGGCCAGGCGGGTGGGGGAAATGTGTCCCCGACGGTGGAGCGGATGTCTCCGTCGATTCTGCTCGCTTGCTGTGGACAGGGGCAGGAGGCGGTGCAGCAGTCGTATCTCACCCTCAGGAATTTTTCCGATGGCGAGACCACCTGCGTAGTCTTCGTGACTGGGCCAGGGACACCTCTGAATTTTACTGATTTAATCGGACGCAGTCTCTGGCCGTGGTAGAAGTGCGAACTGGAGGTAGGATCTGAGAGCCGGTACCCACAGAATTGTTGCAGTAGCTTGCAGGAACGGTACCTGGGACTCCCGAACTCCGATTCTCGAACCGCTTGAAGATCTGGAACCGTGGTCGAATCCCCCTTGCAGCAAAACTGGCGGGGATGTCTTCCGGGGTCGGAGTGATCCGGGGGCCGTTGTTGACTGACTGTGGGTCGAAGCAGACCTGAGCAGACTGCCCCGAGTGACTGGAGGGGAAAAATCAGAAATCACGCTCCCGGGGACCAAACGCACTTCTGTTTCTTGATCTTGGTCGCAGACAGGGGGAGGAGTATTTTCGTAGAAGAGACTTGGGTCTGATTCCGGCACCGTTGGTCGTGGAGCAGCTTTCTACCGAGCTCAGGTCCTCTGCAGGGGACAACTGGACCAGTCGTGGGAGAATCGCCGTCTTGAATGGCCACGAAGTCGAAACCGGACGATTCCACCTCGCCTGCGAAGAGGTTCCGCAGACCTTTCCGTCGATGTAGGCCACGCACCAGGATGTCGCCGTATGACTCCGGGAAAAACTTCTGCAAGTCGAGACCTGAACTGTCACCTGCAGACTCTTATGTGAAGATGGGGAAGAACAAGGGAGTATGGGTAGGAGGTGGTAATGGAGGGGCCTGTGGGGTGGAGGGTTGGATGAGGAGGGGATCTAGGGCTGTGGAGGGGGGGGAAGAATAGGTGGGGAAGGGGTGTGTGGAGGGGGGAGGAAGGGGGAACCGCAGCAGGTAGGGGGAGTGGTGATTTCGGCCAAGGCAATGGGAGAGGGGGAATGGCCAGGGAAGTGTTGCGCAACCAGCTAGGGGGGTGGGTAATGGCTGGGTGAGGGCTGTTAATGAGGGTGTGGGGAAGAGGGAGAGTTGCTTGGGGAAGAGGGAGGGGTGTATTGGGTGTGGAGATGGTGTATGGGGAATAGGAAGGGTTACTAGGGAAGTGGTGGGTATTGATGGTAGTTATGGGCCTAGGGGAGGTGAAGGGTTGAATGGTGAGGTGGCTGATGAGGTGGAGGAGGGAGAGGGGAGGTGAAGGGGCAGGTTCGCCCTTGGGAGAGAGAGAGAAGGGGGGGAGGGAAGAGAGAGAAAGGGGCCGGCCCCTATAGTGAGAGAGAGTGAGAGTGAGAGAGAGAGAGAGAGAGAGAGCTAGAGACAATATTGGGTGGCAAATCTCTTAATTCATCAAAAGCTGCTACAAAGGAGGGAGGGGGGGTCCTTATATAGAGCTAGGACCTTTACACAAAACCCCCTGACATTTAACACAACTACAGAAAACTATGAGTCAAGAAGGGGGCGCCCCTGGGCCCAAGCCCACTAAGTGGGCCTAACACCCTCAACTAAGGGCCCAAGTGACTCACTATGGCTAATTAATCCTTAAACCTAGATAGTGGACTCAAATAAAAGACAATTACACCTGATATGACTCAAATAAAAGAAAATACATAAGCAAGAAAATAAAGATAGATATGAGAACCACTTCTCCAATGGGTCACGAAGTCGGGGACGCCTCGTGCCATAGTGAATACTGGGAGATGTCCTCATCAGACTCCCTGCCGGCTCTCCCCTCTACTGAACAAGAGGGGGCCGATGACGGAAGGATCACTGTCGATGCTAAGGCGCCGAACGTAGCGGAGGGGCCGCCAAACGAGGGGGTCCAGTTTGAGCTGATCGAGGCTGGAGGGTCGCAAGGGGAGGCGACTCGATCTCAACCGACTGAAACTAGGAAGGTACGCGGTGGGGCCGCTCACGCCGAGCCAACCGGTGGGGCCCCCGGGACGGGATTGCCCAAGGGAGATACCCCGATCCCGGCCGCTCCGGTGAGAGCTTCCCCTCCCTCTTCCAGCACCTTCAGTGTCCGGGCTCCTCTGTACCGGGCATGCCATTCCTTAGCTTCTCGAGACTTGCGGGAAAAAGTCCGGAAGGGTCCCCCCTCTTCGCTGTTTGAGTAGATTATGGAGGGAGGGCTGGTCTTGGCCCAGCTGGGGGCTGAAGCAGTGGACGCGTACGCTCGAGTGGAGTCTGAGCCAGAGACTCTCTCGTGGACCCACGGTGCGCTTGATCGGAAGGTCGAGCATCTGACCCTCGATCTTGGGGACCTTCACAGGGAGATGGCCCCGCTCCGAGCGCTGGTGCAGTCAAGCCAAGCGGAGGCTCGGTCTTTGGCAGAGCAGCTGATCCAAGCTCGTTGCATGGTCGACCAGAAGAGTGAGCTCTTGGAGTTGGAGCGCAAAAACCAGGTCGAGTGCGACAACCAATGGAGGGCCAAGCGAGGGGGGCTCGAGGATTGAGTTTGGGCGGCCGAGGATTCGCGGACCGAGGCTGAGCGAAGGCTATCCGAGGTCGAGAGAAGGCTATCCGAGTCAGAGCAGCGGATAGCTGAGCTCGAGGGGAAGGCGGAGCTGGCTGGGAAGGAAGCGCTCGAGGAACATAGGTGCTCAGAGGCTTACCAGGCAGCTCTGTAACAAGCGGCCTTTCCCTACTACGAGTCAGGCTACCGACGGGGACTTCGGAAGGGCTTCTCTCAAGGCTACGATCGGGCCATCCTGGAGGTAGAGGCCCAGTCGTCTACTCTCATTTTTCCTTCCGGTCAGCGCTATGACTCGGATTGGGGCTCCACTGAGTCTTCCCACTACACGTCAAGTGAAGAGGTGAGTTCGGTCCCGTCCGAGCGACCGCCAACTCCAGCATCATTGGGAGGGCACACGGCTGAGACAGTTCCCAGACAAGTGGGGTCAGTGTCTGGGCCGACCGTCGCCGAGAACACTGGGGGCAGATCGTCTGGTGCCGAAGAAGCCTTATCTGTCGAGCTTGGAGATGGGCCCGAGGCCTGATGTAATAGGTCTTTTCATTTTTCTTTCTTTTTCATATGTAGCCGAGTAAGGCTTTTTTGGAAACTATAATAGCGGCAGTATTGAATGCTGAATTGACTGTTTCTTATCACTTTTGGTGTGATTTGACTACTGTATCCGTAGTCGTTTGAAGAAGGCACCAATTTTCTGCAGATCTTGCGCGCGCCGATCTGTCAAATAAGTGACATGGCGCTGGCACCTTTCCATTTTTCCATATCGCCCTTAATGACTTGCCGCTTCACGCATCCCGTTGGGGGGGTGTCGGGAATTTAGGTAACCATCTCAGGGAAAGTATTTTTAGCATGTTTTGTAAAGGGGAGAGTCATTTAAGGCGATCAGCTCCCCCTTCGACTTATAAAAGGTCCGAGGGGCGTCTCCTTTTCCTTTCGTCGCTTAAGGCCATCCCTGGCGGTTTTCTCCTTCTTTCCCTTCCGCGAAGCGTTGTGCTGTTAGTCTCGGTGGGGCATGGAGGGCGCTTCAGAAGATGATGATGCAGATGGCAGTAGGAGGGAAGCTCTTGTTGTTTCAGTCTGGAAGAGGGTTCGTCAATCGGGGGTCACTCGGGAAGAGGATTCATCATGCCACCCTTCTGTCCCTGAACTGCCGACGTCATTCTGAGGGGAGGGGGGGATCTAATTAAGCTCCCTCCTTTCCGGGCCTTCCCCTGCCTCCTCGTCCATCTCTGTCGTTTTCTTTTTCTCCCTCCCCTTTCACTCTTTAGAGGGTGCCTGCACTCTCTGCCATCCAAAGAGTTGGCAGAGAGGAGGCCTTCACTTGTATTCCTTCCTTTCTTCTTCTTGTTATTTCCGCTCTTTTCCTTTTTCCTCCGGGCTTTCTCAAACCAACGAAGCCGGAGATCCCTTATCCGAGCCAATTTTTGCACGAGGCAGAGTCAGTGGCTGGACGCGGGAGCGCCTACTGGGTCGACCGAGCGTTCTGCTCGCGTTATAGTACCGTGGGATGTAATTTTTTGTACATGTATACTATACCGACTACGGCCTTCTTGATGTACATCAAAGTTTAATAATAAGATAAGAATGGTGATTATTCTATTTCACTTACATGTGTATGCTTGCCAAATGTTCAAAAGTAGAACTTGCGAAGATTTGTCGCGTTCCACGTCCGAGGGACTGGTGTTCCTTCCATGGTGGACAATCGGTATGCTCCTTTCCCGAGCTTCTCGAGCACTCGGTAGGGACCTTCGTAGGTAGGGGCCAGCCTCCCCGCCGCCTCTAGTGGTCGAGATGCTTCGGCCTTCCTCAGGATGAAGTCTCCTGGCTGGAAGTGTCTATCTCAGACTCTGGTGTTGTAGTATCGAGTGATGCACCATTGGTATTCCGTTGCTCGGATGCTTGCAATCTCTCGGATCTCATCTGCCAAGTCGAGGTTCTCTCGCAATTTCTGCTCGTTTAACTCAGGCTCGAAGTGGATGACTCGGAGAGAGGGATTGTTGACCTCCAACGGAATCATGGCTTCCGTGCCATACACCAGCTGAAAAGGTGTTTCACTAGTAGCCGTTCTCGGAGTATTTCGGTGCGACCATAGTACACTTGGCAATTCCTCGAGCCAGCTTCCCTTGGCTTTGCCGAGCCTGATTTTGATGCCTTTTAAGATAGTCTTATTGGCATTTTTGACCAGTCCGTTAGCCTGAGGGTGGGCTACCGAAGTGAAGTGGTTGCGAATGTTTAGGTTGGCACATCTGTCTCTGAAATAATGAGAATCAAACTGCCGACCGTTATCGCTCACGATCACTCGGGGGACAACATAGCGACAGATGATCGACTTCCAAACAAAACTCCATACGACTGATTCAGTGATCCTGGAGGTGGCTTTGGCCTTGATCCATTTGGTGAAATAGTCGATGGCGACGATGGTGAACTTCTTCTGAGCTTGAGCCGTAGGGAACGGCCCCAAAATGCCGATCCCCCACCGAGCGAAAGGGTATGGCTCGGCAAGGGTGATGAGCTCCGTAGAGGGCTGATGAATCGGGTGGTCGAAGGGCTTACATCGATCGCACTTCTGTACGTAGGTCGAGCAGTCGCGCTAGAGAGTGGGCCACCAGTAACCCTATTGTAGCAAGATCCTGGCGAGCGATCTTCCTTCTTGGTGCGCTCCGCAGATGCCTTCGTGTACTTCATGAACCGCTTGGCTGGATTCGTCGGTGCTGATGCACTTGAAGAGGGGACTGGAGAAAGATCTGCGGTACAAGGCATCGTCCAACATGACGTAACGCCGAGCTTGGCACTTGAGCTTCCGAGCCTCCCGAGGGTCGGTAGGCTCTTGAGAATCCCGGAGCCAGGATATGTAGGAGGTCCGCCAGTCACTTGAGGGTGCCGGGTCAATAGTCATAAGCTCGGATTTGATGCTCGGTTGCCCGAGCTCTTCGAGGAAGATCGATCATGCACTAGTGGGGGTGGGCGAGGAGGCCAGTTGAGAGAGGGCGTCCGCTCGGGAGTTTTCCTGTCGGGCTATTCGGACTACCTTAAAGCTCTCGAAGAGTTGGGCCATTCTCTTGACCGCCTGGAGGTACTTGACCATTTGCCTTTCCCGAGCTTCGTATTCACCGTTGACCTGACTAGCGACCAATTGGGAGTCAGTGTGGATCCTGACTCGTTCGACCCCCAGTCGTCGAGCCTTCTTGGCTCCCGAGATGATGGCTTCATACTCGGAACAACGCCTGGAAGTTGAACTTCAGAGCGTATCGCAACTCCACTCCTTCAGAGGATTTGAGGAGAATACCGGTGCCGCTTCCTGTTGAATTGGAGGATCCGTCGACGAATAGATCCCAGGTAGGCCCGGACGCTGGTGGAAGTGCTTCTTCAATTGGGACCGTGCTTTCAGTGATGAAGTCCGTGAGAGCCTATCCTTTAATAGTCGAGCGAGGGCGATACAAAATATCGTAGGCCCTGAGCATGATGGCCCATTTGATGAGGTGCCCCGAGGCTTCAAGGTGAAAGAGAATCTTCTTCAGGGGTTAGCCGATCAATACGATGATGGACTGCCCTTGGAAGTAGGGTCGGAGGCGCTTGGCCGAGGTAACCAATGCTAGCACGAGTTTCTCGGTTGCGGGGTACCTTCTTTCGGCCTCAATTAAGCACCTTGCTGTGAGCGACGTCACGCGGTTCCGGGAAGCGGAGAGAGGACGCGGAGCGCACGGGCTCCTCTTTTGTTTTGTTTTGGTGTTTGTTTGCTGCAACACAGAAATAAGAGAAGAGAGAGAAGGGGCCACCACGGGAGATTGCTCCGGCAGGGCAAGCGGGACAAGTGTGATATAGCAAAATATGGGGTTTAAACGGCCATAGCGGGAAGTGACTCGCCGCGGCCTCAGGGGGACGGGAATGGTGCAAAAATTAAATAACAAGAATTGAAACGGCCATTGGGGAAGTGACTCGCCGCGGCCTCGAGAATATGAGCAGATAATAAGATGACAGAATATAGAGGGAATACAAAGAGCGAGAATTTAAACGGCCATTGGGGAAGTGACTCGCCGCGGCCTCGAGAACACAAACAGATAAGAATACAACGTATAAGAACGTGAATTTAAACGGCCATTGGGGAAGTGACTCGCCGCGGCCTCGAGAACACGAATAGATAAGAATATAATATATAAGAACGGGAATTTAAACGGCCATTGGGGAAGTGACTCGCCGCGGCCTCGAGAATATGAGCAGAATGTAACAGAGTATAAAGAGAGTATAAGAACGGAAATTTAAACGGCCATTGGGGAAGTGACTCGCCGCGGCCTCGAAAATAAGATGTGATTGCCAGGTGCCGAAAGACCCCAAAATAAGAAAGTGATCGCGCCTACCTCAAGAGCGGGAGATGGCGGGTTGCTTCTTCCTCTCCCTCCGGCCGGCCGACGGAGAGGGCTTTCCTCGGCTACCCTTGCAAAACAACGACAAACAAATGACAAGTGGATTAGAAAGATAGAGGTGTAGTATTCAAATCCTTGCGATAAAAATAACGAAATGATGGCAAGACACACACCTGGTTGGTGTTATCTTTTAAACCCCTCTCGGACTCGAGTAGGAGGAAAATGAGATGATGGATGCAAGAAGTATAAAAGAAGAGGCGCCCTTATGAAGGGGGATAGAGGATGCGGGATGATGAATGCAAAAGAACTACAAAGAAAAAAGGGGAAGAAAAGGCTTATTGGATGAGCCGAGGGTGAAATCCGGCGGAGCTCCGGCAGCGTGGGGACGACGTGGAAGCGCGGTGGATGAAGATGACCTTCCTCTCGCGAGCGTGAGCACCCGAGAAGCCGGCAGAACCTCCACCTACAAAAGAACCCACAGGTTAGAAAATGACTCCGTAGCCTCTGGGCTCCGGCAGCCTATCGGATCACTTCGAAGCTCTCCCAGAACTGAGGGGGTGGGCCTCTATTTATAGAGCTCCGGAGGGTGGAGGCGTCCAGGACCCTGGACACCTCCATCAGGGCCGAAATAATATTATATTCCATTTTTATTTATTTTTTTAGAATACTTTTGTGGGGACGTCCAGGGTCCCGGACGCCTCTAACAGGTCCACCGAAAACCAACGGCGACCGCACGCGGTTTGGCACAATGCGTGGTTTTGTGAGCGGCGCCTCGTGATTCAGAAATGGGCGCGTCCAGCTGACCGGACGTCTCTATAATTTGGATTTTTTCACACACGACAAACCGTCGTTCGGTGGCCGGCGCCCGTGAGGGAGTTGATGGAGGCGTCCAGGGGCCTGGACGCCTCCAAAATTATATTATTTTTATTTTTGTTTTATCTTTTTATGCCAAAGCTGGCATTATATATATTTTTTATTTGTTTTTATGGAGGCGTCCAGGGGCCTGGACGCCTCCATTAATTTATTATTTTTTATTTAGTTTTTTGTCTTTTATGCCAACGGGCATTTTATATTTTTTTTATATTTGTTTTTATGGAGGCGTCCAGGGGCCTGGACACCTCCATAAATATATATATTTTTATTTGATTTTTGTTTTGTTTTTTATGATTATTGATATTATTTTTATTATTTTTGCATTGATGGAGGCGTCCAGGCAACTGGACGCCTCCATGATTTTGATTTTTTTTATTTTTTTTGTCATTGATGGAGGCGTCCAGGCGCCTGGACGCTTCCATGATTTTGATTTTTTTATTATTTTTTGGTCATTGATGGAGGTGTCCAGGCGCTTGGACACTTCCATGATTTTTCACGGAATAATTCAAAAAAATGTAAAAAAAATTCATAAAAATAGGAAATCACCAGAGTAATTAAAAATGTGAAGGCCGCCTTGGGGTATCATAGTGTAATATGAGATTTACTCAGGAGACGTCAGGAATGGCGTGTCTACAGCTGCCCCGCCTTGGCATCTGCTTTGCAAGGGAGCGACACGTAGTGGAATGGTATCGAAGTGGAGTGAAATGAAGTGGGAGTGGACTGATAAGTTGATGCCAAGGTGTGATGAGACACGCTTTTGACGTTACTGTTTGGAATCTTTCCTGAAGTTTCAATGAGGCGACCTTGAAGAAGGTCTTTCAAATATTGACGATTGCTTGGACGGAGATCAAATAAGGGAGGGTGAGATGTGCGCTCAGGCACGAAAAGGAGACCAACTTCTCCGTGTGGAAGTACCTGGGTCATAAACCGGAGGTTTCACCTTTGGAGAGCGGTTACCAGCCAATGTGGAAGTGCTGCGGCCAAGGTGGGTCAAACAAGGTCAAAAGCAAAGGAATATCTGAGGGTCTGTCCAAACAAGGGTCTCTTTTGGAAGAGCAACGTAGGGCCGTTTCAAGGAAACTCAGTATCTTATTCGGAGTGGAATATCTCATATTTGTAGGAATTGAAGCACAACGGCCTTCGCAATCGAATCACTTGAATGATTTTCCGCAATAAATCAAAATCCTATATGAATGCATGCTGGGTTCAAAGAAAAATTTTAAAACAAACTAAAATAGAAAATAGCCAAGGATAATATTGTCAACTTGTGAAGAATGGGTCAGGATACCGACCCGGTGAGCTGATACTGGGCTGGGGCCCGTTTATCCGCGCACCAACTCACTGAATGGAACCGTCGTCCCCATTCTATCACAAATTGACGGCCTATCCGTACAACCCAAATTCTTCCGGGATCATCACCGTTTTTGTTGAAGGGGAACTCAGATCCCGGATTCGTTCGGGCCGCACGGTCCTCGGCATGTTCTAGTAGCGTACGTATCATATACTACGATGCATGACATGGTGGGACCAACCAATGAAAGGTGGGACAGGAGACAGGACAAAGACGTCCGTTAGTAAAACCTGCACAGATTAGCAAAGGTTAGCAACATCAGAAAGTAGCAGAATCACAGCAGAATCGCACCACAGTACAAAGGAGATCCAGACAAAATCTTGACAATGACCACTGATGTGACACGTTCTGTCCTGTAGCGATCTTCCCTTCCTACACTTCTTCTCTTGCACCAAATTGTTTCGAGGCATGCTTCACGAGACCTTACCCTAAACAGCAGGGAACTACGCCTCGCACGGAGGGATCCCCTTTTCTCTTTCTTTTGGGCGCGTCCAGGCGTGAGGACGCGTCTTAACCCTCGAATTCAAATTTAAAGCACCGGGCGACCTTTCTTCTCCCGTGCCTTACCCGCAAACGAGCCCGCCTTCTTCCGAAACTTGCTCGCCCGTCTTCGTCTTCTTCCCCTCGATCGATGGAGTTCGGTGGTCTGGACCACGGCGAAGGTGGAGAGGGACGAGGAACTCCTCGCCCGAGGAGGGACACGCAAGAACATGGAACGACGTCCATGGAGGAGGAAGGGCCGCTTCGGGCCCCCGAGGGACCCGAGGGGCCCGATGGCGTGGGAGGAGGTGAACACGGTCCGGTAGGTCCTCCGATCTCTTCCTCTTTTAATTCATTTTGGGTTTTGAAGCGGGCCGCGCGAGGGGGAAAAGGGTTCGGTGAGTGTCGCACTTGAATGATGGACGCGTCCTAGACAGGGGACGCGTTCTTTTTGACTGATGCGTGATGCGACACCAATATGGGGTAGGCAGCAAGCAAACAAAAAAAACTTAAGATCTAATCCGCATTCACAAACACACAGCAATTAAGATGATAAGTCGGGACCGAAACACCGTCGCACACACGCGAGCCCCGGGTGACTATATGATGCTAGAAAGAGGTGATGGATCAAGACCCTTACTGGTAGAGTGCCAGCAGGGCTAGGGTTGCCCTCCCGAGGGTATGTGGCCCACACCTTTGGGGCTGGCCGGTGCCAATTGGGGCACTAGGTCCCACTCTCTCACTATCACCACGGTGACCACACTATAATGGTGGCTGCGGGAACGAGCACTCACGCACATGCGCAACGGAGCTAAGTCTACGGATATTAGATGAACAAACACTAAAATTGCTGGAGCAAAGTTTAGAGCTCACCTGGTTGGTTTGAAGAAACCAACCCCGTTCGGAGACGTGGGCGAGCGGGGAAGTGTGATCCCGCACACTGCGCCGATGTAGCTTGAGCTGCTAATTACATGAACTACTCCTCATGCAGGAGGGTTGGATTAAGGGTGGGGGAATCAAAATTACATCAAACACTACCTCCACGCAGGGAGGGGCGCTAAGCCGGCCAGGCGGGAGGGGGAAAGTCGCCGAGAAAGACGGAACGGAAGCCGATGTGGATCCGCTCACTTGCTGTGCAAGGGGACAGGTTGCCGCTGTTGCAGACGTATCTCGTCCTCTGGAATTTTGCTGATGATGAGACTTGAGGGAGAGGCTTCGTAACAGGGATGGGGACTCCTCTGATTTTTATCCAATTCTTCTGTCGTCGCCGGTGGTCGTGGTGGAGACTCGAACAGGACGTAGGAATCTGTGGTTGGCAGCTTCAGAATGGATGCAGTAGGATGCAGAAGTTGTACCTTGGGCTCCCGAACTCCGAATATCGAACTGTCGGAGTCGTTGTGTCCGTGGACAAGGCTTCTGCACAGAAAAACTGACAGCAACACCTTCTGAGGTCGGGGTGGACAGGGGGAGGCCGTTGAGTGGGACCTGGTCGATGCAGACTGCAGGAGGCAGACCCGCGCGACTGAGGAAGAAAATTCGGAAGTTGGGCTCCCCGATGCCGAATGTAGTTCTGCTTCTTGATCCTGATCGGGGACAGGGGGAGGAATATCTTTGATGAAGGACCTTTGGTCTGATTCAGCCGTGGTTCGCCGTGGCAGAGTCTGCAAGGTGAGTCTGATCCTCTGGCAGGGGCGGCACCAAGTCAGCCCTGGTTCTGTGGCAGCAGGTTGCAGATGACGTTACGGGCGCTCCCGAACTCCAATTGTCACGAAACCGGTGGCGTCGTCTCCGTGGTCGGAGTAGCTTTCATACGGAGTCAACGGAGCTGCAATCCGATGCCGAGGCTGATCGTGGTACCCAGAAGAAGGGGTCCTGGTCGCTGCAGACTGCCCGAGGCAGACCCGAGCAGTTGAGGGAAAAACGTCACAACTCCGGCCCTCGGATGCCGAATTAAGTTCCGTCTTGTGCTTCTGGTCGTGGACAGATGGAGGAAGAATGTTGAAGAAGAGTCTTCAGCCTGAATCCTTCGCTGTTGGCCGTGAAGCTGCTTCCAACCAGGATCAGGCTGTCTGCAGGTGGGGTCTGGCGCAGTCGGGGTAGAACTGCTCTCACGGGCGGCCACGAACTCGGAATTGGACGATTCCACCTCGCCTGTGAAGAGGACAGGGAGGCCTTTCCAGAATGGTATGCCACGCCCTCAGACGTTGTCGTATGAACTCAGGGCAGCTTCTGCAACACGTACCCAGTTCTGCTACCTGCAGACTAGCAAGGAGGGAGGGGAAGGAGGTGGTCGGCCAAGCAATGGGAGGTGGAATGGGGTGGAGGGGTCGACCCTAGGAGGGAGGGGAAGGTGGTGGACGACCTTGGGAGGTGAAAGGGGTTCTAGGGAAGGGGAAAGGGCTCTTGGGAGGTGGAAGGTTGCTTAGGGAAGGGGGAGGGATGCCTTGGGAAGGTGAAAGGGTGCTTGGGGAGGTGGAGTGGTTAATGGTGAAGTAATGGGAGTCTTGGGAGGTGAAAAGGCTTGCCTAGGTGGCAAGTGAGGTGGCAAGAGGTGAGGAGAGAGGGGAATTCCGAATTTAGAGAGAGAGAGAGAGAGAGGAGAGAGAGGGGGTTCGCCCCTAGGAGAGAGAGAGAGAGAGAGACTTAGAGAGAGAGGAGAGATGCACTCAATGGCTCAAATTTTGCTTAATACTTCATTTTCGAACTCAAGTGGAGTTGGGGTCCTATTTATAGGAATCCCAACATTTACAAAAAGTCCTTGGATAAACTACTAAAAGCAAATAAGCAAGGGGGTTGAGGAAAGAAGAGGTTGCCCATGGGCCAGGCCCATCTAATTGGGCCCAAACGACTTCCTAGCCTAACATACTTAGATAGATAATGTGACGACTTAGGACCATGACTCAAAATAAAGATAAGTACATCAAAATGACTCAAGGAAAGATAAAAAATACATAGCTAGACTTCGGAAATCAAGCTAAACATAATGGCAATCATCCGGTCCCGTGGAGAAGTGAGAAGTGGTAAGCGATGTCCCCATCATACTCCCGGGCTGCAGAGAACTCGACTCTGTCGAGTAAAAATCCATCGTATGCGGAGGAAGCCATAGCGAGGTTGCTCTCAAGTCCACCAAAGGTAGCTGGTCCTTTCCACCAAGCAAGGTAGTGCCCATCCCTTTGCTCCAGACGGCAGTAACCTGTTCATTTAATATCCGCTCCAATTGCTCACGTTGGCCCCTCTGGGTGGGTGGAACTCTCTTATGGGTAGTGACTCTCTCAAGAAGTAGAACAGGCTCAACATTCTCACTAGGTGTCACCGTGGGACCCCTATATGGCACCAAGTCAGCCACATTGAATGTGAGACTTACTCGGGGAGGTCCAACACGTAAGCGTTCGTGCCAATCCTCTTTAGGACCTGGAAGGGGCCTGATCCACGCGACCTCAGCTTGGAGACATTCCCAGGGGAAAGCCTCTCAGTTCTTACCATCACATAATCACTTACGTGAAACTCCTGGCGGCGGCGGTGGGAATCGGCCGTCTTTTTATAAACCTCATTGCTTTTGTTAATGCGTTTGCGGATTTCCTCATGCAACCTTGTGGATGTTGGTTCACTAGTGGATAAAGGGGGTCCTGGACAACCAAATAGGGACATATCATGTAATGGTGTTATGTAGACTCTGATAGACCTAGGGGGACCGGGACATCCATAGATGAGACTATCATGTAAAGGAGTGTTCGATGCCGGGGGTCCTGGATATTCAAATGGGGTTCTGACTTGTGAGTGATCCCTAACATGGTTGACTGCAAAGGGGGGGCCTAGACACCCAGATGTGAACCTATCATGCATCAGTCCTAGCGCGTGAGTGACACAAATGAGGTGACTAGCCTGACCACATGATGTAAAAGATTGTGACACATGGATTCCTATCAAGATGGTCCTATCTGTGAGATTTGGGGGTTTCCACTCATGGGGATCAAAGGGGTCCCAGAAAGTGGACATCTTGGGATGGGTAGATTCCTCACTTCCTAGGTGGATGTCACCCTTGGTCATGGCTCCTATGGTGTGGGCTAAGTTTTGGAATGGGTGGGTTAGGTTTGTCATGGTGTGTGAGGGTAGGAAAAGGTGGGTGGGGGTGGGTAATGAGACTAGGTCCCATGGGTTCTTTGGCTTCCATTGGGAGGGATGGAATGGGTCATCTAGGGGAGAGAACTCTTGGTCCTCATGGTCTTGGGAGAGGTAGTCTTGGCTTAAAATGGTAGGTTGTGGTAGGAAAATGATGGTGTTGGGTATGGTGGGTGGGTATAGGAAGGGATCGAATGTGTCATGGTATGGGTCACTTAGAAACTCAAGGTCCACATGTGGGTGGGGGTCATTCACCTCTATTGAGATTTTTGGGCAAAAGTTGTTGGTGGGTGGGTCAGCCTTGAAAGGATGATTGGGTTTTCTCCCTGAAATGAGGAGCTCCAATTTAAGGATGGCCTCGGGCTCATCGGGTGTGGGAAGAAAGAGAAGGAGGTCGCTGGTGTAGCAACCAACCGTGCAGACCGAAGTGAAAGACCCAACACATGGGTGTAGAAGACCAAGGCTCATGGGTTGGTCGACCATAGGGTTCAACATAGCCGTCAACTCTACTTGCCATGCGAGGCCTTTTAGGAGGTCTCCTAGAGTTTCCACTTGGTAAGAGGATTGGATGGTAGTGTGATAGGTGGAGAAGGGTAGTATGGGGAGGTGTTGTTCCATGGGAGGGTTGACATGGGGCAGGATAGGGTGAACCGGACTTTCCTCTAGCCATTTAGCCAGGGGCTCACTTATGACAAGTTCACTCCTATTTAGAGAGGGTGGTGTAAAAGGTGAAGTTCTTCCCTTGGTTTGGGCAAGGGTTTCCTCCAAGGTGTGGAGCGGTTCTAGGGTGTCCACCACTATGATGTCGGGTGTGGGAGTCATGGGTTCCTCTCCCAAGGAGGTGGGATGGTCCTTTGAAGGTGGAGTGATGAGGGTAGGTGTGTGGTACCCCCGGGGTGGGAGGTAAAGGGGAACTTGGTTTGGGGTCGGTAAGGGGAGAAGTGGAGGCCTAGGTTGGGGTTGGATAGGGGTTGGTAGTGGAAGATGGATGGGTTGAGACGGACTGGGTTGATCAGTTTTGGGAGGGAGGGTGGTGGCCATCATGGGCCTAGGGGAAGTGGACATGGGGTCCACATGGGTTGGAATGGTGTGGGTGGAGTGAGCCATGATGCTTTCTCCTCTTGGGATGGGAACTTCTTGGCCTAACCCATGGTTTTGTGATTCATATTCTTCTTCCCATTCGGGGGAGGCCTCATATTCCTCAACCTCAATCTCATCCCTTTGTGGTGTAGGGGTCTTGCTCTCTAAGGAAATGGGAAGGCCTTTTGGCGATGGGGTGGTGTAAGTTGGACTTATTTGGGGTAGTGGAGTTTGAGCCCTGAGGGAGGTGAAGATCTCCTTAAACTCGATCCTTAGTTCTTCTAGCGAATCTTGGGGTCTTTTGGGTGGTGGAGTGTTGGTCCTAGTGGAGGTTCTAGATAGACTGGGCGGAAACGGGGTAGTGGGAGTGTTCTTCAGGTTGTAGTCCTCATGGTAGGAGTGGTCGGGTCGGGGAGCGTAGGTCTTCCTAAGTTCCTTTTTCATGTCATCCCATGAGTGAATGGGTTCTTGCCCCCAAACTCTTCTGAACCTCTCTTTGTGTTCCCACATCTTCTTGGCTTGTCCCCGAAGACACCCCGTGGCCCTGCGGACTCTAGCATGTCCATAGATCCAAGTCCTATCAAAGTGTTTATCCATGGTAGTCTCCCATTTTAGGTAGGCATTGGGATTAGATCCATCAAAACTAAGGTCCCCTTCTAGGATGATGTCCATGAGGAGAGGGTCAATCGGATCCTTGTGGAAGGCCATGTTGGGGGGACTTGACCAATGGGGAGTATACATGATGATGCACGGGGTGGCCCAATGAAGACTCTAAAAGCTTATGCGCCCTAGGACAAGACTTAGTAGAGACAAGTCTAGAACTTGCTCTGATACCAATTTGATGTGACACCAATATGGGGTAGGCAGCAAGCAAACAAAAAAAACTTAAGATCTAATCCGCATTCACAAACACACAGCAATTAAGATGATAAATCGGGACCGAAACACCGTCGCACACACGCGAGCCCCGGGTGACTATATGATGCTAGAAAGAGGTGATGGATCAAGACCCTTACTGGTAGAGTGCCAGCAGGGCTAGGGTTGCCCTCCCGAGGGTATGTGGCCCACACCTTTGGGGCTGGCCGGTGCCAATTGGGGCACTAGGTCCCACTCTCTCACTATCACCACGGTGACCACACTATAATGGTGGCTGCGGGAACGAGCACTCATGCACATGCGCAACGGAGCTAAGTCTACGGATATTAGATGAACAAACACTAAAATTGCTGGAGCAAAGTTTAGAGCTCACCTGGTTGGTTTGAAGAAACCAACCCCGTTCGGAGACGTGGGCGAGCGGGGAAGTGTGATCCCGCACACTGCGCCGATGTAGCTTGAGCTGCTAATTACATGAACTACTCCTCACGCAGGAGGGTTGGATTAAGGGTGGGGGAATCAAAATTACATCAAACACTACCTCCACGCAGGGAGGGGCGCTAAGCCGGCCAGGCGGGAGGGGGAAAGTCGCCGAGAAAGACGGAACGGAAGCCGACGTGGATCCGCTCACTTGCTGTGCAAGGGGACAGGTTGCCGCTGTTGCAGTCGTATCTCGTCCTCTGGAATTTTGCTGATGACGAGACTTGAGGGAGAGGCTTCGTAACAGGGATGGGGACTCCTCTGATTTTTATCCAATTCTTCTGTCGTCGCCGGTGGTCGTGGTGGAGACTCGAACAGGACGTAGGAATCTGGGGTTGGCAGCTTCAGAATGGATGCAGTAGGATGCAGAAGTTGTACCTTGGGCTCCCGAACTCCGAATATCGAACCGTCAGAGTCGTTGTGTCCGTGGACAAGGCTTCTGCACAGAAAAACTAACAGCAACACCTTCTGAGGTCGGGGTGGACAGGGGGAGGCCGTTGAGTGGGACCTGGTCGATGCAGACTGCAGGAGGCAGACCCGCGCGACTGAGGAAGAAAATTCGGAAGTTGGGCTCCCCGATGCCGAATGTAGTTCTGCTTCTTGATCCTGATCGGGGACAGGGGGAGGAATATCTTTGATGAAGGACCTTTGGTCTGATTCAGCCGTGGTTCGCCGTGGCAGAGTCTGCAAGGTGAGTCTGATCCTCTGGCAGGGGCGGCACCAAGTCAGCCCTGGTTCTGTGGCAGCAGGTTGCAGATGACGTTACGGGCGCTCCCGAACTCCAATTGTCACGAAACTGGTGGCGTCGTCTCCGTGGTCGGAGTAGCTTTCATACGGAGTCAACGGAGCTGCAATCCGATGCCGAGGCTGATCGTGGTACCCAGAAGAAGGGGTCCTGGTCGCTGCAGACTGCCCGAGGCAGACCCGAGCAGTTGAGGGAAAAACGTCACAACTCCGGCCCTCGGATGCCGAATTAAGTTCCGTCTTGTGCTTCTGGTCGTGGACAGATGGAGGAAGAATGTTGAAGAAGAGTCTTCAGCCTGAATCCTTCGCTGTTGGCCGTGAAGCTGCTTCCAACCAGGATCAGGCTGTCTGCAGGTGGGGTCTGGCGCAGTCGGGGTAGAACTGCTCTCACGGGCGGCCACGAACTCGGAATTGGACGATTCCACCTCGCCTGTGAAGAGGACAGGGAGGCCTTTCCAGAATGGTATGCCACGCCCTCAGACGTTGTCGTATGAACTCGGGGCAGCTTCTGCAACACGTACCCAGTTCTGCTACCTGCAGACTAGCAAGGAGGGAGGGGAAGGAGGTGGTCGGCCAAGCAATGGGAGGTGGAATGGGGTGGAGGGGTCGACCCTAGGAGGGAGGGGAAGGTGGTGGACGACCTTGGGAGGTGAAAGGGGTTCTAGGGAAGGGGAAAGGGCTCTTGGGAGGTGGAAGGTTGCTTAGGGAAGGGGGAGGGATGCCTTGGGAAGGTGAAAGGGTGCTTGGGGAGGTGGAGTGGTTAATGGTGAAGTAATGGGAGTCTTGGGAGGTGAAAAGGCTTGCCTAGGTGGCAAGTGAGGTGGCAAGAGGTGAGGAGAGAGGGGAATTCCGAATTTAGAGAGAGAGAGAGAGAGAGAGGAGAGAGAGGGGGTTCGCCCCTAGGAGAGAGAGAGAGAGAGAGACTTAGAGAGAGAGGAGAGATGCACTCAATGGCTCAAATTTTGCTTAATACTTCATTTTCGAACTCAAGTGGAGTTGGGGTCCTATTTATAGGAATCCCAACATTTACAAAAAGTCCTTGGATAAACTACTAAAAGCAAATAAGCAAGGGGGTTGAGGAAAGAAGAGGTTGCCCATGGGCCAGGCCCATCTAATTGGGCCCAAACGACTTCCTAGCCTAACATACTTAGATAGATAATGTGACGACTTAGGACCATGACTCAAAATAAAGATAAGCACATCAAAATGACTCAAGGAAAGATAAAAAATACATAGCTAGACTTCGGAAATCAAGCTAAACATAATGGCAATCATCCGGTCCCGTGGAGAAGTGAGAAGTGGTAAGCGATGTCCCCATCAATGCGGGACCCCTTTCTTGGTGCAGGACATGGCAAGGACCCTGGGTCTGGCCGATGAGTGGGCGAGTGCGGACGAGCCGAGCCGCGTCAGGAGGGAGAGTCGCGGCAAGGCGAGGCTCGAGGAGTGGCCCGTACGTCTCCCTGGACAGCAAGGGGGTATACTGGTGCAGGACAGTGCCGACTTCCTGCGGCGGCAGAGAGAGAGCTACGCGGGGCTTCCCCAAGCTGGGGACACGCGTGGCATCGGCGGCTCGCGCGCCCAACTGTCAGAGACTAGGCGGCAGCTAGCCGTCGCTCAACATGAGTTGTCGCTCCTGGTAAGTTACGTGCCGCACTTTTAACTTCAGATTTTGGAGTTTCACTGACGGTCGTTGTTTATTTTGTTCCAGCATGCCCAGCAGACAGCGACGGTGGGAGTGGCTGGCGGATCTTCCAGTTCCTCGGCCCCTTTTCTTGAGATTGCCTCCCTCCGGGAGCAACTTGCCGGTGCGGTGGCCCGCGCGACCCGGGCGGAAGAGGAGCGTGACGCCTGGGTGGCGACTGTAGCGGAGCTGCGGCATCGCGGTGAGGAGAGACCTTCTCCAGACATCCTGGAGTTAAGGGTTCTTCTACAGATGATGAGGAGAGAGGCAGAGAGAGAGAAAGCCGAGAGAAGGTCCGAGCGACAGCGGGATCTGACCGAGAGGAGGGCCTTGGAGGCCCAAGTGAGGGAGCTCCAGCTGGGCCTTCAGGCCGTCGTGCAGAGGCTAGGAGGGATGGAGACGCGCTACGAGAGAGCGCGAGAGTTCGGGGAGCGACTCCGCCAGTCCGGTCGCTTTGCCGCCAGTGGCTTCTTTGCCACGCCAGGGGAGGAGCAGCGAGTCACTGCTGCGGAGCAGGCACCAAGAGGCGAGGCAGGTGCTACTGCACGAGGATCCCAGAGGCTTCTGAGGGACCCGCACCTCAGGGGAGAGGAGAGGGACGCCTAGAGGGACGAGCATGAAAATAATGTCAAGAGTTGGCGAGCTAGTGGACCCGCCACCTCTCTATGATTGTAGTGTTTATGACAGCTTGTGTAGAATTATGAATGGAGTGATTTGATTTTCTGCTGCTTGTTTGTTCTCTTGTGCGTTCCTTCTTCCCTACGCTTCTCCTCCTTTGCACTGTTCCCATGTGATGGGTCTGCCGAGACTCCGCTCCAAGCGGAGAATCGTGTCTTGTTGTGACCATTTTCCACGGGAATCTGCCGTCGAAATCAATACTGACGGCCCTAGTTCCCTTTTCCCGGATGTTATGTCAAATCTTGCGGACGTCCTCCAAAACATGATAGGGTATCCCTAGACAACATAGGGGGCTAGTCGTCATATTCTTCGTCCAATCAATCACCCTGTGCGTGCGGTGAAGTGACACACGGGACCGCATGGCTATCATTAACAGGTGATGGAGGCAATCTTGGCCTGCACTCCTTTCATTTCTATAAATTCGTGTCCCTTTTATCTTCCCAGGTATATCGAGGACTCACTCGAGGAGCACAAGTTCTCACGGGAGAGGAGGAGTTCAAAATTTCGAGAGTTGGATGGAGAGCGAATCTTCCCACTCCTCGAAGAGAAGCAGGTCCAGTGGTAGTAGTTCCAGGAGGCTTTCAGACCTTGAAGGGCACTTCAGCGAAAGGGCCCAATCACAACTCGTAAGCCAAGTTTTCTTGCCCTTTTCTCATTCTTTCTTCCTTTCTTCTGACCAAACCTCACCCCCATTCCTTGTATGCGTAGGTTGTGATGAAATCACAAATCTTATGGGAGTTGGTAGTAGCAGCGTACAGGGGCCTCCCAGATTTTCAGAAGGCGAGGCTAGACGTGATGGGATTTGGTACCTTCCTTCGGATCGAGCCGATCAAGCCCGACCTGGTTCTGATCCAAGCCTTGTGTGAGAGATGGGACCCAGTGAGCCGGGCATTCCTGATGCCCTGGGGGCACATGGTGCCCAGCTTGGAGGATGTGGTCCGGATCACAAGCCTGAAGGTAGAGGGCGAGGCAGTGACCGGAGTCACTTACACGGACTACCGAGAAGGTGCCCAGAAGTTACTGGGTTTGGACCTAGATGGTCGGAAAAACAGGTCGGTAGCTAGGGCGTCCCTCATGGATGCATTAGGGCTCACCGACACTCGTCGGCGGGACGACGAATCCTCAGAAGAGTTCATGGAAAGGATGGAAATAGGAAGCCGTGCCGTGTACTGCACAGATTTCGGCAACTGGGAAAGATGTAACATAGATTTGAGGAGATTTCTCCTCTTCCTTTTGGGGAGATTAGTATTGAGCTCGAAAGGGGATGGTATCCAATGTTGCTTCCTGGAGCTGCTGTCAGACCTTAAAGAGTAGGGTATTATGCCTGGGGAGCCGCCATGCTGGCACACTTGTTTGCAGGCCTTTTCCAAGAAACGGATCGTGAGATGACTGTGAGTGGTTTCACACCATTCATCCAGGTATTTTTTAGTTTTGCTTGTTTTGTATTTTTTTGTGTTTTTGCAAAGTACTGATGACCTGCGCCGAGCAGCTGTGGAGTTATTATTACCTCCCCATGGGGAGAGCTCGGCATTGGCGACCCGCAATGGTGCCGCTAGCCAGGCGGTGGGAACCCATCATGAGTGCGGCACCCCTAACCTACCAACTGATGGCGCTAAGGCGGGAGCTACAGGAGTTCCCTGCAGCGATGGTAAACTGGAGACCCTACTCAGACATGGTTGATGCCGACGAACCGTGGGTTCTAACAAGTCGTGCCCGGTTCGGACGTGAACTGTGGGTGCACTGCCTGAATGAAATCGAGCCGCTCCGGCTACGATTGGTTATGAGAACCTTAGGACTGGCTCAGGAATGGGTGGATACGGCTGCGCCACCTCGTGTCGGGAGAAAGACGCGAGGACCGGCGACCTGCATTGACTGGCGCGTGCGGTTCCTTGAACAGTACGAAGACTGGCAACGGGGTGGCACGATTGTAGAATCGCAGGCGCGGGACAGCGAAGACTATTTGCGTCTATATAGGACAAAGTACGCAGAACGGTTCCAACCCCGGGGACTTGTGGAGGTAGGTTTCCCCCCTTTTTTCTTTTCTTCTTTCTCCCTTTTCTCTTTTTTTTCAGTTTTCTGGTGGAAATGCTGACTCGTATGGCTGCAGGATGTCCGGGATGCCATGATAGCGAATTTACGAACTCGCTTGGCAGAGATGGAACAACAGTTGGGTAATGCCCGCGGAACTACGAGCGCCTTGGTAGGTGTACAGTACGTTCCTAATTAAAACCCCAGATTCCAGATGTTGGCTGCTAATTCACGCGGTCGTAGCATGCCCAGATTGGCGCGGCTTCCCCAGCGATGGGAGTGGGTGGTACCTCCTCCAGCTTGTGGATTCCTACCTCAGAACTTGACTCGCTTCATGAGCAACTTGCTCACGCCACGCAGCGTGCTGCGGAGGCAGAAGGGATGCTCCGTATACAGGTAAAAGTTTCAGCGTTGAGTTCTCTTTGTTTACGCCTTATCGCGTATCTGAGATGGTACACTCGGCAGGAAAAGGAGACGGAAGAAGCGCTTGCCCAAGCTGCGCAGAAGGAGTCTAGGATAGCAGAACTGGAGAGGGAACTGCGGCGTCATCCTGATGACGACTCTTCCAGGGATGCTATGGAACTGAGGATCACTCTCCAGTTGGAGAGGGAAGACCGTGAGAGAGAACGGGCAGAGAGAGAAAGAGATGCAGAGAGAGAAAGAGCCAACAGTTTGGCTGAAAGGGAGGAACGAAGGGCCATGGAGGCCCAACTATTCGAACTCCGAATCAGCCTTGGTCTTGCTGAACAGTGGCTAAGAGATGGTGAGGAGCGCTACCGAAGAGCATGAGAGCGTGGCTTTCGTGTTGGTAGCTTCTCTGCTGCTTCCGTAGATCAACGCCGGGATGCGGGAATAGGAAGAGGAGTACAGAGCGGTAGGAGTACCGCTTTTCGTAGTTGGGTAGCACCTTTGAGAGTGTTTTGCCCGGAGAGTAGTGGGACGAGTAATGCAGAGAGAGAGGGCGGAACTTGATGTAATTTTTTTGGTTTTTGGAATAAAGTACAAGGTCCGGTTTGTTTGTTTTTCACCTATGCTTCTGTTGCCTGCATACATCACTGAAACAAACAAATCAGAATTTCTGTTCTGACTTGGCCCCTTGCTCAATAAGCAAATGGTCATTGTGACTGTCCTTGATAACTGGTCAAGGGGCCAAGCCTTTATTAATAAAGGCAAGATAAAGATGCGGTGACGATAAATGCGACAGGCAAGCACACGAATGCAAGCGGTATTAAAAGTGAGATGCTGCACACAAATGCAATCATGCAAAATTGATTTATTTTTCTTTTTTATATTTAGCATTTTTTTATTTTATCATAAAAAAGATTTTTTGTTTACAAATATGTACATTTTCTCTTTTCCATTTTTTTGTTGTTTTATCATCTCAGTTTTTTTTTTATTGCTAACGCCCGGCAAGCACCCAAATGGCACCTAACCTATATGAGAACAGGGGTTTCTTACTAACCTCCCAAGTATCCTAAGTGCACATCTAGGTTGATTTGGGCCTCTAGACCCCTCGAATGATGATCCCGCCGGCTAAGACTTATCCTGATGACAATACCGTCATGCCATGCTTAGGCTCCCAGTCGCTTCCGACCACATGGATTCACCCAAAAGGTGTTTGAGGTAAAAGATTTGTCCGACCCGGGTCTATTTCCTCACAACTCTAGATGGTATATGATGGAACACCGTGGAACCCTAACGACCAACCGCGCGACGCTGACCCGGAATCAGACGCCGTTGCACCCATAGGTGACGCTCTTGCATTGGCCTAAGCCTGAGGTTAAACAAGAAGACATCAAGGTGGTAAACAGGGGTCTTGACCAGCCAGAAACACAGAGACTCCTTCGCAGCGATAGCTTTTGCTTTTCAAAGTGGACAACCAAATGTGTATATTAAAATAAGGTCGCAGACCCTGGGCAGTTTTTACCCTTCAGAAACTCCATCGAACCTTCATCTTTAGAGGGAGAAGGAAGAGCGTAGGGGATAAACCTCCTGAGAGGACCGGCAAAGCCGTTAACCCGGCGAGCGAATAAGGGCCCATTAACTCTTTCCTTTCGGACAACTTCGGACCAAATCTCGAGCATTTACATTCCACGGCCCCTTTTGTGGATTCAGACTTTTACTTTGAGGGGTTCCGTTTATCGCAACAGGCACGGTCACGACCAGGCTTTTCTCTTGATTTTGACTTTGTATTTCTTTTTGTGAGGGAGATATAGTCGTTTGACGTTTGTGGGCTCCCTTTTTGTATGCCTGCGGGGACACTGCCCTCTTCTCGTGCACTGATCGATGCTCGAGGAAATGGATCCTACTCTTGCCCTTGGGGTTTGAGTTTCGGTTTCTCATGCTCAGCGTTTTAAGGGCGCCGACTGTCTCATTTGGTCGAAGAGAAAAGAATAAAGATTACAGCTTCCGGAGATCTTCTAGGTGTGGCCCTACCGTAGGTGATGCTACCAACTTTTTTGAATAAAATACATAAGTGAACACATGTTAGCTTCCTTCGAGCGAGCATAGGTCGACGTGGCCGGACAGGGGTCTCCACGGTTCTGGCAAACCAAGACCCGGTGCCTACCAAGCCTTAGTGGGCCCTATCTTAACATGAAGGTTAGATGCAGGGACTTAACTACATGGTGACTGCCAGGCATCGACATTTTGAATTTTCCATATTTTTAGTGGTTTTCAATATTTCTTTGTTTTTGATGTTTTTTATCTTTTCATCATTTTTTTTGTTTTGTGCTAAGGGTAGTATTTCTTAAGATAAAGCCCATTCCAAGGGTGGGATGACTCGATCCCTTCGGTGTTGACTAGCTTGTAGGCGTTGCCAGGGTACACGGCTTGAATTACAAATGGTCCTTCCCAATTGGGTTGGAGCTTAGAACGCGGCCCTTCAGGTTTGACAAAAATTCTTTTTACGACCATCTCACCGACTTTGAATTTTCTCTCAACGACTTTCTTTTGGTAAAAGCGAGCGAGTCTATTTTGATACACACGCGCGTGTTCGGCAGCGGCCAGCCACTTCTCATCCAAGAGTTCCAACTGGGCGAGGAGTGAATTACGACGATCGTCGAGGGGAAATTCCTCGTCCAATTGTACCCTGAGAGAAGGGATCAGAGTCTCGTACGGGACTACCGCTTCCATACCATAAGTAAGGGTAAATGGAGTCTGCCCGGTGGGGGTACGGATTGAAGTGCGATAGGCCCATAGAGCTTCGATAAGTTTTTCTGGCCAGTCTGAAAACTTACTAGACTCGCAGGTTTTTTTGATGATTTTGAGCAATGTTTTATTGGTGGCCTCCGCTTGGCCGTTACCTTGTAGGTAATATGGCGATGAATGATGCAATGCAATTGCGTACCTTTTGCAGAGGTCCTGTAGGTCCTGAGAAATGAATTGTGGCCCATTGTCGGTGACGATCGTGCTTGGGACGCCGAATCTGGCGAGGATGTTCTCCATGATGAACTTGCAGACTGTTGACGCCTTGATTTCCGCGTAAGCTTCGGCTTCGGCCCATTTGGTGATGTATTCCGTCGCAGTAAGGATGAAAGATTTCTGCTTGGTGAGGGAATTGGGATCACCTAGGGGACCAATGATGTCGAATGCCCACATGGAGAAAGGCCATGGGGAGGATATTGGATGAAGTGAGGAAGATGGTGAATGGATTTTATCGGCATGAAGTTGACATTTGACACACCTACGGACATAGACAGCACAATCCTCTTCCATAGTGGACCAGTAAAAGCCTTGGCGAATGATCTTCTTGGCGAGTATCTGACTATTCACGTGGCCACCGCACACACCCGAGTGCGTCTCCTCTACACATTTCCAGACCTCATCGTCACCAAGACATCTTAACAAAATACCAGTAAGGCTCCTCCTATACAACAATCCTCCAACTAGGGCGGTTTATTTTAAATAAGTGGGGGATAAAATAAGATTTAGGTGAAAGATACCTAGAAGAATTTACAGGATGAGAAGAAATCAAAGAAATTAGTGAGGACTAAAGCCTCGGAAACAGTGTGAGAACGGGCAGGTGCCCGAGGAAGTTAATGTGGAAGGAACCGGGTCGAACCCGGGAGCGGGATCGGGAGGAATCAGAAATTGATGAATCGAGAGAGGCGGACCCGAAGGGTCCAGACGTAAAGGAGGAGAATCATGGGGAAATGAATCCGGAGGTTCCGGAGGTTCCGGAGGAAGAAGATCATGAGGGACCCGATGCCCTGGGAAGTATGTAAAAAGGCAATTCAAAGGGGTGAAAAGAACGAAGGACGCGATGACTTGGAAGAACAAAATGATAAATCGAAAGAAGGAGAGGCCCGGAGGTTCCGGATGGGTATGGGAAGGAATGGCGCGATGCCCTGAGAGAGATGGAGAATAAGACAAGATATCCGGAGGTTTCGGATGGATATGGGAAGGAAGGGCGCGATGCCCTGAGAGAGATGGAGAATAAGACAAGATATCCGGAGGTTTCGGATGGATATGGGAAGGAGGGGCGCGATGCCCTGAGAGAGATGGAGAGTAAGATAAGAAATCTGGAGGTTCCGGATGGGGGTGAGAGATGGATAAAGACATGGAATTAAATAGGGAGGGGTCCGGAGGTTCCGGACAGGGATGAATGTAGGGATCCGGAAGCTCCGGACAACGAGGAATGTGAGGGTTCAGGGACCCTAGAGCAGAGGAGCTTGATGACTTAGATTTAGATGACGGGAGGCGTCTCCTTAACCAATGGACTGCCCATAAAAAGAAGTTGAATAGCAGCATGAGCAGTGATGGACCGGGATAGGAAGTGGATGAACTGATGTGGGCTCCTTCAACAAGGGATTTATTGTCCTTAAGCTTCACTTTATGCTTTTCCCTCTTCTTGGTAAATACTCTCTCATAGTGCGGCCCTTCAACCTTCAACACGAGTTCTCGGCCGCCTGGGTTTGCAGGCTGATCCCAATGATGTGCCCAGGCAGAAGGCCTCTTCTTTCTCTGACCAACCGGGTCCATTAGTACGGTCCGGGCCCACAGGCTCTCATTTGACGGACTTCTAATAAGGCCCTTTGGACATTCGTACATGAACGGTAACTCTCTTGGCAAAATATCAAAACAAAGATTTAAGAGCTCCGCTCGTGAAGTAGGGATCTTGACATGAAATGGCTCCCTTGGAAAAAACTCCCGTGATAGATGAACGGTGTCTATCATTGGAAGTTGGATGCTTGGCATAAGGAGCTTCATTTTTGGGGCACCGCTCAAGGCTGTTGGAATATCACACGTGATCATGCTGGGTAACATAGGCGTTCGCCTCTTGCATGGAAGTTGGTGGTGAGTAGACATGATGTTAAAAGCTTCCAGCAAGAACTGCCCTGACTCGCCCTCGAGTACAGAGTTCATCATCCCCTTTGTAGTGGAATGTGTCATCACCATGCTGGAGGAGAAACTCCTCTCTTGATTAGTCAGTTGGACTATGACCGAACAAGGGGTAATAAGAGCCTTGAAAGCATGTTGGCCAATGAGTAACGTGATCGTAGTTATTTTGGCCCCTGATTTGGTCAGCACCAATTCCTGAGGGTCCTTCTTGATGGGCATTGGTGCAGATGGAAATTCGGCATTCTCAAAGGTGACCGGCACAAGAACCCGAATCGGCATTCGGCAAATTAAATCTTGGATCTTGAATGGCATTGCCGTGGCCAAATTCTTCTTGTCCGATTCTTGATCATCATCTTTGGCACATGTATTTGTAGAAAGACACCCACTCCGAGAGGTGGTGGAAGGGGGCGAGATTGAGACAACAGGCTCAACGGGTAATGGAGATTCAATGATGGGGGCTATAGGAAGGGCAAGTGGAGGTTGAGACACGACGGGCTTCTCCTTGTTCTCGAGAGGAGACGAGGTTGGCTCGTGTGCAACAATCAATGGGCCCGGCTCAGGGTTAATCACGGGTTTAGGTAAGGGGAGTGGAGGAATAGGAATGGTTGGATTCGGGGTTACAAGGCTAGTGGAGGTTTTAGGTGGAGACGATGGAGGATTACTCGGTTGGGAACAAGAGTTAGTGGAATGCTCAGTGGAAGCCAATGGTGTGGGGGTTATTTGTACAATTGAAGGGGTGACAGTAGAAGGCTTGGTACGTAGGAAACGTCGGATTTTGGTGATACGTGGGGGGTTAAGGGTAGAAGGTGATTCATGGTGCATTGATGCGGGTTGTTGGGGTGTAAACCCGTCATCGTAACACCATGATGACTCATAAGCAGGGGTAGAACTAGTGGCTTCATCCTGAGCAGGGGGTTCTTGTGGGAGCAGTGGAAGAGGGAAACGAAGAAAACTCGGAGTAGGTGTATATTCAAAATCTTCATAAATTTCATCATGTGCCATTTCCAATTCTTTATGATCATCAAGTTCAAATGGACGCCGTGGTGGAGGCACGTTGATGAGTGGAGATGGTGTATCTTGACATGAAGGGTTTTGTGGATATGAATGCGGAGGCGGAGGGCCATATGAATGAGCTTAATGAATGAATGGTGGGTGGACGGCATCCACTTGATCGTTAAAACTTGGGAGAACTTCTTGCTCACTCATATTCTCAATGCCATACTCATCTCTTCTTTCCTTCCAATCCTTCTCCATTTTAGTAATATTATTCATGAAAGCGTGAAGGGGGTTGGCTTGAGGAGGGGAAGGAGGAAGAAATTTCCTCTCAATAATAGCCTGTAAGGCTCCAAGTTGAGAGCTGAGAGAGTCGACATGAGAAGCCATGAAATCCCAGGCATAGGGAACACTAGTGGAAGGGGAAGCTCCACTAACAGTGGCCTGTATTCCATATGAGGACTTATAGGATGGGCCAATGTCCATGGGATGGACCTGGGGGTCAGGCTGATAGCCCCAGTCTAAGTTATAGACCCCGTAAGAGTCGTGACCTGGGTCACGCATTTGAGACCCATAACGGAAGGCATCGGCCTCGAAACAATTGTAATTATATTCAGCGATCCATCATGTTTTTCGAGAGCATAATAGCATACATCAGCAAATGATCAGCAGAGATTAACATACAAGTGAATGCCTTACGTCCAATTTTTTTTTATTTTTCCTTTTTGATTTTTTTTTTAACCAAATCTGAAGTTCACACAAAATAGGAAGGACCCTAATTCCAATTTGTTTCACCGCCGTGTCAGCTAGGGTCTCTCGTCTCACCACGAATGGGATGACTAACTCCGGGGAACTTCAATGGTACAACTAGCCCAGTGAACGAAGAGGAGATTCTTCGATGTCGGGGACTTACGGAGGTCCCAGTGGAGGAGATTCTAGTCCGTTGAGAGGAAGTCTCAAACGGAGAGTCCTTCCTTCACCGGAAAAGGGTGATCCTTAGAAAAAATGAAAAAGGATATAAAAGAGGGATGGATGTATGCAATGGAATGCTGACAGAGATATAGAGTAAGAAAACAACAGAAATAACAAACATATAATAAACACCCAACCAATTACAACTGACAGTGCTGCCGTGAGCACAACGGGGGCGCGCGCGGGCGCCAAGGTGGAGAGGCACGGATGGTGCCGAACTTGCAAGGGTAGCCGAAAGGAAGCAGTAGAGGTCCCACCGTGATCGCCAATCTGTGAGCGACGTCACGCGGTTCCGGGAAGCGGAGAGAGGACGCGGAGCGCACGGGCTCCTCTTTTGTTTTATTTTGGTGTTTGTTTGCTGCAACACAGAAATAAGAGAAGAGAGAGAAGGGGCCACCACGGGAGATTGCTCCGGCGGGGCAAGCGGGACAAGTGTGATATAGCAAAATATGGGGTTTAAACGGCCATAGCGGGAAGTGACTCGCCGCGGCCTCGGGGGGACGGGAATGGTGTAAAAATTAAATAACAAGAATTGAAACGGCCATTGGGGAAGTGACTCGCCGCGGCCTCGAGAATATGAGCAGATAATAAGATGACAGAATATAGAGAGAATACAAAGAGCGAGAATTTAAACGGCCATTGGGGAAGTGACTCACCGCGGCCTCGAGAACACAAACAGATAAGAATACAACGTATAAGAACGTGAATTTAAACGGCCATTGGGGAAGTGACTCGCCGCGGCCTCGAGAACACGAATAGATAAGAATATAATATATAAGAACGGGAATTTAAACGGCCATTGGGGAAGTGACTCGCCGCGGCCTCGAGAATATGAGCAGAATGTAACAGAGTATAAAGAGAGTATAAGAACGGAAATTTAAACGGCCATTGGGGAAGTGACTCGCCGCGGCCTCGAAAATAAGATGTGATCGCCAGGGGCCGAAAGACCCCAAAATAAGAAAGTGATCGCGCCTACCTCAAGAGCGGGAGATGGCGGGTTGCTTCTTCCTCTCCCTCCGGCCGGCCGACGGAGAGGGCTTTCCTCGGCTACCCTTGCAAAACAACGACAAACAAATGACAAGTGGATTAGAAAGATAGAGGTGTAGTATTCAAATCCTTGCGATAAAAATAATGAAATGATGGCAAGACACACACCTGGTTGGTGTTATCTTTTAAACCCCTCTCGGACTCGAGTAGGAGGAAAATGAGATGATGGATGCAAGAAGTATAAAAGAAGAGGCGCCCTTATGAAGGGGGATAGAGGATGCGGGATGATGAATGCAAAAGAACTACAAAGAAAAAAGGGGAAGAAAAGGCTTATTGGATGAGCCGAGGGTGAAATCCGGCGGAGCTCCGGCAGCGTGGGGACGACGTGGAAGCGCGGTGGATGAAGACGACCTTCCTCTCGCGAGCGTGAGCACCCGAGAAGCCGGCAGAACCTCCACCTACAAAAGAACCCACAGGTTAGAAAATGACTCCGTAGCCTCTGGGCTCCGGCAGCCTATCGGATCATTTCGAAGCTCTCCCAGAACTGAGGGGGTGGGCCTCTATTTATAGAGCTCCGGAGGGTGGAGGCGTCCAGGACCCTGGACACCTCCATCAGGGCCGAAATAATATTATATTCCATTTTTATTTATTTTTTTAGAATACTTTTGTGGGGGCGTCCAGGGTCCCGGACGCCTCTAACAGGTCCACCGAAAACCAACGGCGACCGCACGCGGTTTGGCACAACGCGTGGTTTTGTGAGCGGCGCCTCGTGATTCAGAAATGGGCGCGTCCAGCTGACCGGACGTCTCTATAATTTGGATTTTTTCACACACGACAAACCGTCGTTCGGTGGCCGGCGCCCGTGAGGGAGTTGATGGAGGCGTCCAGGGGCCTGGACGCCTCCAAAATTATATTATTTTTATTTTTGTTTTATCTTTTTATGCCAAAGCTGGCATTATATATATTTTTTATTTGTTTTTATGGAGGCGTCCAGGGGCCTGGACGCCTCCATTAATTTATTATTTTTTATTTAGTTTTTTGTCTTTTATGCCAACGGGCATTTTATATTTTTTTTATATTTGTTTTTATGGAGGCGTCCAGGGGCCTGGACGCCTCCATAAATATATATATTTTTATTTGATTTTTGTTTTGTTTTTTATGATTATTGATATTATTTTTATTATTTTTGCATTGATGGAGGCGTCCAGGCAAGTGGACGCCTCCATGATTTTAATTTTTTTATTTTTTTTATCATTGATGGAGGCGTCCAGGCGCCTGGACGCTTCCGTGATTTTGATTTTTTTTATTATTTTTTGTCATTGATGGAGGTGTCGAGGCGCCTGGACACTTCCATGATTTTTCACGGAATAATTCAAAAAAATGTAAAAAAATTTCATAAAAATAGGAAATCACCAGAGTAATTAAAAATGTGAAGGCCGCCTTGGGGTATCATAGTGTAATATGAGATTTACTCAGGAGACGTCAGGAATGGCGTGTCTACACTTGCTGGCATAGTAAACTGGTCTCTCGAACCCTGCGTCGTTCCTGACCAGGACCGAGCTTACAGTAGAAGGGGTCGTCGAGAGGTAGAGGTGTAGAGCTTCGCCTTGGACTGGTTTGGACAGCACCGGGGGCGAGGCCAAGAATTCCTTGAGTTCAGCGAATGCCTTCTGACATTCCTCGTCCCAGGCAAATGTAGCTGATGCCATTTTGGGTCCCCTTAACAGTTTGAAGAAGGGTAAGCATCGTTCGGCCGCCCGAGATGGGAAACGGTTGAGTGCAGCGATGCGCCCCGTTAGGCGTTGGACGTCCTTGATGCAGGTAGATGGCCTCATGTCCAAGATGGCCTGGATCTTGTCAAGGTTGGCCTCAATTCCACGCTGAGTGACCAGGAAGCCTAGGAACTTCTCGGATCTGACTCCAAAGGTGCACTTGGCGGGGTTGAGCTTCATGTTACACTTCAGGAGGGTGTCGAAGGTCTCGACTAAGTCGGCGAGGTGGTCTTCGGCCTTCGGTGTCTTGACGAGCATATCATCAATAAATCGACATTCCGACCGAGCTATCCTTCGAAATGTGGTTGATCAGTCTCTGATATGTTGCTCCAGCGTTCTTTAACCCGAACGGCATCCGGGTGTAGTAGTGTACGCCGAAGTCGGTGATGAAGGCGGTCTTCTCGATGTCCTCTGGGTCCATCCTGATCTGATGGTAGCCGGAGTAGGCATCTAGGAAGCTGAGCAGCTCGTTACCAGAGGTTGAATCAACCAGTTGATCGATGCTCGGCAATGGGTAGCAATCCTTCGGGGTAGCCTGGTTGAGGTAGGTGAAGTCCACGCACATCCGCCATTTCCCAGAAGCTTTTGGCACTAGGACGATGTTGGCGAGCCATGTAGGGTACAGAACCGGACGAAAGAGGCCAGCCTTCTGCCCCTTGATGACTTGCTCTTTGATGACCGCTTGCTTCTCTGGGGCGTGCTTTCTTCTGCGCTGTTGTACTGGCTTTGCTGTCGGGTCGAGGTTGAGCTTGTGCATCACCACGTCTTTTGGGATCCCGGGAAGATGCTCATCAGACCATGCAAAGACTCGGATGTACTGCGCAAGAAAATCTTTATATTTCTCATGTTTCTCAAGTGGTAGCTTGGCTCCAATCTTTACTCCTAGGGTCGGGTCACCGTTAAGGAAGACCGTTAGCAACACGCCGCCAGGCTCAGATGTTGCGGGTCCCTCTTCAGCTCCCTTTACCCCTTTATTCTTCCCTTCCGGCCTAGTGGCGTCAACCGAGACTATATAGCACCGTCTAGCCAATGTCTTGTTACCTCGAACGTCCCCCACGCCATACTTGGTTGGGAACTTTATCTTTTGGTGAAAGGTAGAGGGCACCGCCTTCATTCGTCTGAGAATGCCTCAGCCGAAGATGGCATTGTATGCCGTCATCCCCTTGATCACGATGAAGTCTACCATAATCGTAACGGTTTTGGGCTAGGTGCCGATAGTAACCGGCAGGCTCAGTGCTCCCTCGGGATAAGTAGCCTGGCCGTTGAACCCACAGAGGGGGGTTCGGATCGGGTGGAGTTTAGATGGATTCTCTCCCATCTTGAGGAAACATTCATCGGACAATACATCAGGGGCACTACCATTGTCGACTAAGATCCTGTCCATGTTACAATGGTTTATTGTAGCCGATACAACGAGAGCGTCGTCGTGCGGGGTGGTTAGCCCTTCCAGGTCCTGGTCAGAGAATACCAGGGCCTGCGGTTCGCTAGCCTGCGGGGCCGCAGGTGCCTCAGCAGAGGCTCGGCTCACCTGCTCGACGTGATGCTTTCTTCCTCGGCTGCTATCTCTGCCTGATGCCGTCCCGCCCGCGATGACATTGATGTGGACTCCGCGGGGGGCATTATCAATCTCTTCAGCGGCGCCTCAGTCTTCCTTTTGCCCGGACACGTACCGAGATAGGTGTCCCTGGCGGATGAGGCGCTCGATCTCATCTTGAAGTTGATGGCAATCGCTGGTGTGATGCCCGTGGTCGCTGTGGAACATGCAATGCTTGCGGCGATTGCAATGCTTGGTCTTCATGGGCTCGGGTTGGTTGAGGAGACCCGAGCCTTTGATGTCTTCGTAGATTTCGTAGAAAGGGCGATAAGTGGGGTATACCGCTCGTACTTCTGGGACGGCTCTTTTCGATCTCTGTCCTGGTTCCACCTCTTTCCTTGTCCCGTCCCTTGCTCGGACAGTCTCTTCTTGTCCCCCTCCCGACCCGAGCCGGTTGTGCCTCGGCAGGCGCTGAGGACTTCCTCGCACTCGACGTGGCGTAGGGCCAAGGTCACTAGCTCGGCGAGGGAGGTAGGGGGATGAAGCACTAGCTCGCGCCCCAGGTTCCCGTCGCGGGTACCCCCGGTCAAGGTGGTGATGGCAGAGGGCACATCCAGGCGGGGGATGCACAGGGCTTTCGATTTAAATCGGTTGATGTAAGCCCTCCCCCTGTTCCTGCTTGAGGGCCAGTAATCCTGCCACTGATCGGGGTGGACCGCTACCGGTGAAGCTTTTCTTGAATACTCGCCCGAATTCCTTAAAGTTGTAGATGCTGCCGGAGGCGAGGGCTCTGAACCAAGCCTGAGCGCCCTGAACCAGAGTGGTCAGGAATGCTCGGCACTTGATCACATCGGACGCCCCATGCAAGGCCATCATGGTGTCGAAGCTGTCGTAATGGTCGACTGGGTCTCCCTGGCCATCGTACGACTTGAAGGTCGGAAGTGAGATTCTGGGAGATATCTCTGCCTTCAGGATGTAGTCGGAGAACGGGGATTGCTCCTCATTCTCCATAGGAGAGGTCTTCTGCAAGGCGCGGAGCGCACGCTCTTGCTCTACGAAACGCCTCTCGAAGTCTCACAGTCGGAGAGAGAGTTTCGGTTGTCGCTATCCCGAGGGGCTGGGGGGCAGACTTGCATGCTGCCCCGCCACTCCTCAGGGGCCTCGGCGTCTGGGAATGGTCTGCATGCTCCGGTCTTCTCCCTCCTCGGGGTTGAGGAGGCTTCTTGCTCCGGGGGAGGGGCGTGCGACGGTCCTCCTGATGGGTTGCGAATGAGCCGCTGCCCCCGAAGGATGAAATGGCCTCCAGCAGTTTGCTGGGAGGCATCTCCACGTGGGGGGATTTTCCTGGGGAGTTGTGACTTCTTCTCCCTGGCCGCCTGGGCCCTCATGAGATCCACGAGGACATCCATTTTTGCGTTGAGGGTTTGGAGGGCGTCGGTGCTCCTGCCGGGAAGCTGTTCCCCCGCCACTGATGGAGGTAGCTTGTTGGCTTGGTTGTTAGACGGGGAATGCTCCATGGGGAGGGAAGGTGTGCCTTCCTCCGTTACCAGAGCTTTTCTCGTGTCACCGGCAGTCCTCCTGCCAGAACTTCTTTGCACCATGATGGCTCTTTGTGTATTTCTCATTGACGGCGCCAGATGAAGAGGGGCGATCTCGCGCTGCTCCTGAGCGGGGAGGAAGATGACCACGTACCCTTGAAGTAAGAACTGCAAGAAGGGAAACAAGTCAGGGGTGCCCAGGGATAGATCCCCAGGGAAGTCCCTCCGATGCTTAAGTCAGCACATGTAGTAGAGCACTGGTGCGAAGAGAAGAGTTGGGAGGAAAATGGGAGCGCGAGATCCCTCTCCACCGAAAGGTGAAGTGGTTCCTGCTCAAGGTTGCTGGCTCTTGCCTTACTTAGGGTTACCTTCTTGTAGTAGGGCATGTCCTGTTTAAATAATGGCCTGTTATGCGAATTGATCCCTGTAAGCAGAGGAGTTTCAGGGGAGGTTACGTCCTTCATGCGGGCTCCTTACGGCGCTCGGACTCTTAGTTTCCCATGTCCCATTGAGCTTCCTTCCATTAAGGGATTCGCAACGGCCGTATCAATAAGTTTCCATCAGCGAGCCCGAGCGAACGGCACTTTGTTCAGGAGTGGCCTCTCGAGCGGTAAGTGCTGGGTCGGGACAAAGAATAGGGGGCTCCGGGGGAGCTTTCCCGATCGACTGATGCTCGGACTTTCCAACCCGAAGGCCGCCTAGGAAGTGCTTGTTCTGAGTGAGTTTTTAGGCTTTACAGTAAGTGGGCCCGGGGGCTGCCACTTTGAGGAGTTGGGCCTCATTCGGTCAGGGTTGGACCTCATTCGGCCTCTCCGTACGGGCGGTGAGATTTCCCCTCTCCATAAGTCATAAGTAAGAGTACATAATTTTTCTGACCATAATTTTTTTTACAGAAAGTTATCAACTTAGTCATCTATCATTTTCTATTTTTTCATATTTTTATTAATTACATTGGCCTCTTAAAACTCACTTTTTCTTAGTTGCTGAAATTTAGAAAATAGGTTTATTTTTAAACTACACATGTGCGTCAATCAAGTCATAAGTAAGAGTATAGAATTTTTCTGACCATAAAATTTTTACAGAAAGTTATTAACTTAGCCATCAACCATTTTCTATTTTTTCATATTTTTATTAATTACATTGGCCTCTTAAAACCCACTTTTTCTTGGTTGCTGAAATTTAGAAAACAGGTTTATTTTTAAACTACATGTGTATAAAATAAGTCATAACTATGAGTACATAATTTTTCTAACCATGAAATTTTTACAGCAAGTTACCAACTTAGTCATCTTCTGTTTTCTAATTTTTTAAATTTTTATGAATGAAAATGGCATTTCAAAACTTTTTTAGGTTGCTGGAAACCTTGGCCGGAACACACAGACAACGGGGGGGCTTCATCGACCCAACCCTCATATACGGTGACCCTGTCTCCACTTAAAATGCGGCAAACATCTATAAAAGCCAGTAATCAATTGAAAACGTTAAATACTATAAACTTGGTTTAGGCTCTTTACATGTTTCTTTACAACATAAACTCTTTGAATTATATAAATCATAACAAAAATAAAGAAATTTCAAAACAAACTTGCATGGATCTCTTGGCATACGACATGGGGTACCGATTGAAATGAAAATAAAATTTTGGAATAAAACCAAAGTAATGACATGAAATCTAATTTACGATGATGCATACTTCTTTAAACCTAGATCCTCTGAAAGCAGTTATAACATGTAAAAAGAACAGTTTGAACCTTAGAACTTGCTTTATCAACGAAAAACCATAAATCGAGAGACACCTCCTGATGAATTCCCTCGCAGAATCGCGCCCACGGTGGCATGACGACCGTCTAGAAGCCTCTACGAAGACCCTCACACAACCTCCCTTCTAATCCTCTTACTCCCAGCAACAAGTGCACTCACAACCCCTTCTCAAAGAAAGGAGTGGCTTGCTACAGTTTGTAGGGAAGAAAAGAAGAAGAAAAAATATGCAAGAATTGCCTAAACCTCCAAGCACACCCTTATATAAAGCCAACCTAATTTCATAGATCTAAATCTTAGCCATTGCTTCAGATCTACCCAAATCCAATGGTAGGACATTATTCTGTAACCTCCACTAGCAAGTGTTTGCTATTCTAATCTCAATCACGTGAAGAGTATACAAATGACACTATTCATGGTCCACTTTGAAAATTAATATCTCACAAGGTAAAAATGATTAGGAAAATGTAATTGTTACCCATTAACCACCTTGATTTACTCTACTGTAGAAAATTATCAAATAAATATTTAGCCTTAAAAATGAAATTGAGTGAATAGTAAAAAATATAAAAATGAATAGTAATATGTTGGGTCATAGTCTATCCTAAACTATAGGAATTTGTATCTATGTCCTTATGTGTTCTACTAGTGAATGGATATAATATAAGAAGGGCTTATGTTAACAATTAGCTTACAAAATTTTAATTCTTTAAAATTCTAAATCTATAATTACCGAAAAACTTATATTTAATACATTATCTATTTTATTTATTTATTTAGTTGTGAATTTAATAAAACATACACTAAACATAAATTTTATCAAATTAAATAATAGAAATACTTTATAATTTTTCGAGAAAATCTCGAGCACTACACCCTCTCCCCCTTAAGAGAAACTTCGTCCTCGAAGTTTACGATAAAGCACATACCGAACAGACGGGGATATTTCTTCTTCATCTCGCCTTCAAGCTCCCATGATGCTTCCTCCTGAGAAAAATTTCTCCATAGAACCTTCACCAATGGGATAGTCTTCGATATGAGAATATGCTCCTTACGATCTAAGATCTTGACTGGTTGTTCCTCAAATGACAGATCGAACTCCAAATCTTCATAACTGATGATGTGTGACGGATCATGAACATACTTCCTGAGCATAGATACGTGAAACACCAGATGGATAGCTACCATAGATGGAGGTAGTGCCAACCGATATGTCACGTTACCCACTCGATCCAAAATCTCGAAAGGTCCGATTGTAGAAACCCGATAATTAAAAATAAGAAATAAAAATTTTAATTTCATTATGTAATTAAAATTTTCATGAAATAGTCAAATTACATTTTTACTATATGAAATAAGCTAGTTTATTGAATTTACTTGAAGTAAATAGAAAATTAATTGCTTTAGGCCTTAGATAAATCATAGTAAGCCCAATAAAAGTCCATATAACGGACTAGGATCAAAATTGGCTCATTGGATAATCTATAATGGGTTGGATTAATGGATTAAATGATTTAATAAAGGATAAATAACCTTAAATTCGTAACATGTGTTTAATATGATATTTACGGGATTAAAATAACCCCATTTCTAGAAGATTGACTCAAGAATCAACACATACCTAACTTATAACTTTAGACCAGCCGTTTTTACATTGGTTTCACACCAAATTGAGACTAGATTAAGAGGAGAAATGTGAATTTTCTTTTAATTCGGAGTTAATGTGTTTGGTGAAATTAGGTAAGAAATCTTGACAAAATTGACCAAGTTTTGGCTATAAATAGAGCCCCATTCGACCCTCAAATCATCATTGGTGGCCTAGGCTATGCTACTCTGAAGATTGAGGGAGATTTGAAGGAAGGATTTGGAGAATTAAGGGTTTTCATATCAAATTGGGGATTTTCTTACTTCTTACTTAAATCCATTCAAAGGTAGGTGTCTCTCAGGCTAAACTTCAATTAAAGCATGCTATCTTGTGTATTTTTCAATGCTCTTTCCATTGATACATGTTTTTCTAAATTTCATTGAGAAATCAGCAAGTTATTAACATTTTATTGAAGGGTGTTCACATTTTTTCTTAAGAAAACTGTGGCTGTTAAAACCCAGTTCGCGTTAATGAACGCGTCTCCTCGATAAGACGCGTTCTCAGACGCTTTTACACCGACCAGAATTCAAAAATAAAAATATATAATAATAAAAAGAAGGCGTCCAGTCATCCGGACGCGTCAACAGAGCACGTCGTCCAGATAAGACGCGCTCAGACAGACTTTTGTCCGCCGTCCTAAATTCAAAAAAAAATTATTAAAATAATTTGAAGAAGGCGTCAATGTTCATGGACGTCTCAATAAAAATTTATAATAATATTAAAATAAAGTTTTAAAGGCGTCCATATGCTTAGACGTCTCAATAAAAATATATACAATATAAAAAATAATTTTTATAAAACGTCTAGAAACTTGGACACGTCTATAGAAAACGTCCAGCCTCCTGGACGCGTTCCTAGACAGTAACTAAAAATGTTGGAAATTCATATTAACATGTTAAAATATTTACAGCATGTTAAAACTTATTTTTGTGGAATAAAAATATTTTTACCTTGAAAAAAATATTTTTTTACCATATTATTAGTAATTGATGCATGAAAAATATTTACAGCATGTTAAAAATTACTTATAAAATGGTAAAATTGATTTTATTCGTACTAAAATCTGAGAACTATTTTTAGCATGACAAATCTAATTAAATACTATTTTTCAGCATGAAAAATCTATTTTTCTATCAAATAATTGGTCAATTAATGCATGAAAATTATTCCCAGCATCTAAAAATCTGGTTATCAGAAAATTGATATATTGAAATTATTTTCAGCATGATAAAAATCTTTTCTATCATATTATCAGAAAAAAATTATTTTTTTTATGGTAAACCTATTTTTTAATGAAATAATTAGTAAATTAATGCATGAAAATTATTTTCAACATGTTAAAAATTACTTCCAGCATGATAAAATTATTTTTATTCATACTAAGATACGAAGACTATTTGACAGCATGTTAGAACTATTTGAAACTATTTTTGCATGATAAGCCTATTTTTTCTATCAAATAATTAAGAAATAAATGTATAAAACTTTACTTCCAGCAGGATAAATTTAGTTGTTCTTAGAAAGTTATGTAATCAGCATTCTGAATTTATTCTTACCATCTTATCAGCATATTGATATATAAAAGTCATTTTAACGTGATAAATATTAATTTTAGTATGTTAAATATTATTTTCAGCATATTAAAAAAATAATTCCGACATGAAAAATCTATTTTTATCATGTTATCAGTAAATTGAAGTATGAAAATTATTTACAGCATGATAAGGATATTTTCAGCAAGATAAGATTTTTTTGCATATTAAATCTATTTCTTATCAAATAATTAGTATATTGATGTATAAATAAATTCCCAGTATAAAAAAAAAGTGTCTTGAAACATGTCTAAATACTGATTATGCAAATCTACACCAGATTCAAATTATGGAATTAAAATAATCCTATTCACTTAAACTTTCATCCTACTTGCCGTTCATTTTCTGAATTCCACGACTTAATGTCGTTAAACATTATGCCTCAAAACTATTATCCACTTTTCTTGTAACTTCTGAAATTTTTGCCAGATCTGTACTTATTTACAATAACCTATTTCTTAAAATTCATTGGCCATATACATTAAAGTGGATGTCTAGACGTACTTGGGATCTTTTGATCCATATGACTCAATGCCTAACATTAATGGGGCCCAGTCTGGTCCTGGGGGGAGCGCCCGAAAGTACTTGTGCACATGGGAGTTGATGACCACGGTGTGGCATTGCACCGAAGTGCATGATAGATTTACTTGATACGGCATTCCACATTTCGTTATTGGTATTTGATTACTTGTTTACATGATTATTCGATCAATACATTATTTACTTGACTTGCATGAAATGACCAAATTACATGAAAAGTCTTTACTTGTCAAATTCATTACTTGAAAATTTCTCTTGATATCTTGTTATCCCAATTACTTGGAAATTTCATTCATGTTTATACACTTCTCGATACAACTTCAAAAATTGCTTAAATTGTTAATACTTAAAGATTGTCTGATTTTTAGAGATATAAAATCCTACTGAGCTTTTAGCTCACCCTACGTTTTGGTTAATTGTTACAGAGAATGAAAACGATCAAGGGAATGGACAAGAGTGAGAGAGTGATTTTCCTTTTACCTAGGTTTATGTAGGTCATTAGTGTTTTTACAAGGATGACGTATTTTGGATTGTAAGTTTGTAGTTTGCCTTTATGGCTTATCAATTAGTGTTGTAAACTTCATTTTGATGGAATAAAATTATCATTTTTCCCATTCATTTCTGTCGTTAGAAATTAATTTATATACGCTCTGATTGACACGCTTGTTTACGACTGGCTCGCGTCCCGATATCCCGCGTCGAGGCGTGACAGTCTTTGTGGTATCAGAGCCTAGGTTACATAAAATCCTAGCTTTCACAATTTTAGGTTCATTCTTAAACTTAGGTTAGGTTTTAGATCAATATCTAGAAACTTGGATAAGGACTTAAACATTCCCAGTAAGCACGGGTAGAAAACGGGTTTAGTTTTAAAGAAAAAGATTTATCTGGACATAAACAAATGAATAAAACAATTAAACCTTGTAATTATGGTTGCATGTTAATTCTCGCAAATGGCCGCCGAGAGAGCTCAATGGCGCGAGATGCAATGCACCGTTCAAGGCTTAACCCAAGCTCTCCAACAGGTTGCTCAGGGAGGAGCAAACCGAGGAGCGGGTGATCTACATAGGAATTTCCGGAGCATGAACCCTCCCCGGTTCGCGGGATCTACGGACCCGGACGAGGCCGAACATTGGATTAAGGAGATCGAGAGGATTTTCTGAGTCATGCAATGTGCCGACGAGGAGAAGGTCTTACTTGCTACTTTCCAACTGGAAAGAGATGCGCGTGCCTGGTGGGAATCGATCGAGGCTACTTTACCGCACAACCAAATTCTATGGGAAGAGTTTGTGGAACACTTCAATAGCAAGTATTTCTCCGATCGGGTGCAAGAAAGGAAGGCTGCCGAGTTTGCCGCCATAATGCAAAGGGGATTATCGATCGTCGAATATGAAGCACAATTTTCAAGGTTATCTAGGTATGCTCCACATCTCGTGGGTACCGAGAAAATGAAGGTAAGGAGATTCTTAAATGGCCTTAAGCCGCAATATATTACTCAACTCGCCCCAATGGATATTCAATTATATTCTGATATGGTACGAAGAGCTCAACTCCTAGAAGATGCAACGGAGTTATCAGATCGCATCCGAGGAAGGGAAGCCAAGAGAGAGCAAGTTACTGGGTCCGGAAGTTTCAAACCTTCCTTCGGGAAGAAAAGGCCCAATGACGGGCGTAACTTCAACAAGGACGGGCATAATTTCAGCAAGGGTGGACGTAATTTTCAAGGGGACAAGAAGCCGAGGACTTTCGACAAACAAATTGTTCCTTCTCTACGCCATCAAAGGAATTGTGTAAATATTGCGAGAAGCCCGGACACAAAGCCGAGGAATGCTGGAGAAAACTCGACGCATGTCTTCGATGTGGGAGTCGGGAGCATAGGATCCCGAATTGCCCTCTTCTCAATGAGCAAGCTCCACCACTGGTAAAGCTTCCTATTATTGCCAAAAAGTAAGGAAGACTCCAAGCTCTCATGAATGCGGAACCTAACGAAGAAGGAGGCGTCGTGGAAGGTACTCTTTTCATATACTCCGAGCCTGCCTCTGTCTTATTTGACACCGGAGCTACGCATTCATTTATATCTAGAAGATTTACTGGTCTTTTATCTATGAAGCATGTTCCATTAGATTCTACACTCACTATTACTACACCTATTGGAACGAGAATAGAGATTAAATATTTCTATCCCGATAGTGAAATTCTAATTAGCAGATATAACTTACCCGCTAATTTGGTATGCATGGAGATGGAAGGATATGATATTATTTTGGGTGCCGATTGGCTATCTACACATGGAGCTAGTGTAAATTGCAAGTTGGGGATGGTAACTTTCATGGGTTACCCCGACCTTCTATTTTCGGGTATCAGACATTCCAAGCACATACCTCTCATTTCAGCCCTTAAAGCCGAAAAATTATTAAGGAAGGGTTGTGCCGGTTACTTAGTTTCTATCATAATGACCGAGCATACGGAACCCGTTCTAAAGGACATTCCTATCGTTCGGCATTATTCTGATGTATTTTCGGACGAATTGCCTGGTATTCCTCCAGAGAGAGAGGTGGTATTATCTATTGATTTAATTCCCGGAGCGGCACCAGTTTCTAAAGCTCCATATCGGATGTCTGCCGTGGAAATGAAAGAATTAAAGGATCAATTATTGGAATTACTGGAGAAGGGGTTTATCCGACCAAGTACTTCATCTTGGGGAGCCCCGGTCTTATTTGTCAAGAAGAAGGATGGTTCGATGAGGTTATGTGTTGATTATCGGTAATTGAATCAACTCACCATCAAGAACAAATATCCTTTACCGAGGATTGATGAATTATTCGACCAGATTTCCGGAGCTCGATATTTCTCAAAGATCAACCTTCGATCTGGTTATCATCAATTAAAGATCAAGGAAAGTGATATTCACAAGACGGCATTCCGGAGTCGGTATGGTCATTACGAGTTTACCGTTATGCCTTTCGGCTTAACAAATGCGCCTGCCGCATTTATGCAATTGATGAATAGCGTATTCAGGCCGTACCTTGATCAATTTGTGGTTGTATTCATCGACGACATTTTGATCTACTCCAAGTCCAAGGAAGAACATGAAGAACATCTCAAGAAGGCCCTTCAATTATTAAGAGATCACAAGCTTTATGCCAAATTAAGCAAATGTGATTTCTGGTTGGAGGAGGTTTCTTTTCTCGGTCACATAATTTCCCGGAACGGTATAGCTGTTGATCTATCAAAGGTCGAGGCTGTTAAGAACTGGGAAAGACCTACAAGTGTAACGGAAATACGAAGTTTTTTGGGATTGGCTGGCTATTACCGAAGATTTATCAAGGATTTCTCAAAGATCGCATTATCTTTAACAAGATTGACAAGGAAGGAGAATCCTTTTATATGGTCCGAGGAATGCGAGAAAAGCTTTCAAACTTTAAAGGATTGTCTGACGAATGCTCCTATTCTTACATTACCTACGGAAGGAGGAGGATTTGAAGTATATGCTGATGCATCTGGAATTAGCCTAGGTTATGTATTAATGCAACATGGCAATGTCATAGCTTATTCCTCACGGTAATTAAAGAAGCACGAGGAAAATTATCCCGTACATGACCTAGAACTGGCAGCTGTGGTCTTTGCTTTGAAGATCTGGCGACATTACCTCTATGGCAAAGCCTTTACGGTGTATTCTGATCACAAGAGTTTCAAATATTTATTCTCTCAAAATGAGCTCAATATGAGACAAAGACGGTGGTTGGAATATTTAAAGGATTTTGATTTCTCTATACAATATCACCCCGGAAAAGGTAATGCCGTAGCTGATGCACTTAGCAGGAAGCCGATGGCTTTATTATCGAGCATGATAGTTAAAGAATGGCATCTACTTGAGTAAATGGCCAACTTAAACCTCAATATGGAGGAGATGGAAGGCAGAGTCTTTATTGCTAATATTCAACTCCAACCCGAGTTACTCTCGGAAGTTGAGGAACGGCAAGGTGATGATCCGTTGATCATTGAAATCAAAGAGAAATTAGATCAACGACCGGATTTTCTTCTAGCTGATGATGGAAGGTTATTATTCAAAGGAAGAACATGTGTACCGGACTATTCTATCCTCAAGGGTAAAATCTTGGAGGAAGCACATCGGTCAAGGTACACTATTCACCCCGGTGCTACAAAAATATACCAAGACCTCAAGAGAACATTCTGGTGGCTGAATATGAAGAGAGAGGTAGCCGAGTTCGTAAGTCGATGCTCGGTATGTCAACAAGTTAAAGCCGAGCACCTCAAATCGGCTGGTAAACTCAAGCCTCTCGAAATACCGGAATGGAAATGGGATAGTATCGGTATGGACTTCATAGTTGGATTACCGAAGACCCGAAGTGGTTTCGATGCTATATGGGTAATTATGGACCGGTTAACCAAGTCTGCTCACTTCTTACCTATCAAGATTAAATGGACCGTGGATGTTCTAGCCGCCTTATATATCAACGAGATCATAAGACTGCACGGTATTCCAAGCTCTATTATTTCAGACCGAGATCCGAGATTCACCTCTCATTTCTGGAAGGGTTTACAATCGTCTATGGGTACTAGACTAAGGTTTAGTACGGCTTTTCACCCTCAGACGGATGGACAAACCAAGAGGACGAATCAGATTATTGAAGATATGTTGAGAGCCTGCATGATTGACTTCGGCGGGAGTTGGCATGAACATTTACCATTGACTGAGTTCGCTTATAATAATAGCTATCAGTCGAGTATTCAAATAGCACCATTTGAAGCTCTTTATGGCCGAAGCTACTGATCGCCTCTATACTAGAGCGAGGTTGGAGAGAAGGGATTGCTTGGTCCCGATATTGTCCAAGATACAACTAGCAAAATCCGGTTAATTCAAGAAAGATTGAAAGTCGCTCAATCACGACAAAAAAGTTATGCCGACAATCGGAGGAGAGACCTTGAATTCCAAGTGGGGGAGCAAGTCTTCTTAAAGATCTCACCCACACGAGGAATTAGAAGATTCGGCATCAAAGGAAAGCTAAGTCTGAGATTTATCGGCCCTTTCGAGATTTTGGAAAGAATCGGCGAAGTGGCGTACAAGTTGGCTTTACCTCCTCAATTGGCCGGTGTACACAACGTATTCCATGTATCCATGCTAAGAAAATACGTCGATGATCCTTCACATATGATTCAATTTGAAGAGTTGAAACTCCAAAAGGACTTATCATATGAAGAAAGACCGATCAAGATATTGGATCGGAAACTACACCAACTAAGGAATCGGGCCATTCCGATGGTAAATGTCCAGTGGAGTAAGCGTGGATTCGAGGAAGCCACATGGGAATTGGAAGAATCCATCAAGAAGAAATATCTGGATTTAATCTCAGGTTAGAAATTCAACCTTTCTACTCGAATCTTTGAATTTTAATTATATAATGTGAATTTGGAGGACTAAATTCTTTTAAGTGGGGGAGGATGTAGAAACCCGATAACTAAAAATGAGAAATAAAATTTTTAATTTCATTATGTAATTAAAATTTTTATGAAATAATCAAATTACATTTTTACTATATGAAATAAGCCAGTTTATTGAATTTACTTAAAGTAAGTAGAAAATTAATTACTTTAGGCCTTAGATAAATCATAGTAAGCCCAATAAAAGTCCATATAATAGACTAGGATCATAATTGGCCCATTGGATAATCTATAATGTGTTGGATTAATGGATTAAAGGATTTAATAAAAGATAAATAACCTTAAATTCGTAACATGTGTTTAATATGACATTTAAGGGATTAAAATAACCCAATTTCTAGAAGATTGACTCAAGAATCAACCCATACCTAACTTATAACTTTAGACCAGTCGTTTTTACATTGGTTTCACACCAAATTGAGGCTAGATTAAGAGGAAAAATGTGAATTTTCTTCTAATTAGGAGTTAATGGGTTTGGTGAAATTAGGTAAGAAATCTTGAGAAAATTGGCCAAGTTTTGACTATAAATAGAGCCTCATTCGACACTCAAATCATCATTGGTGGCCTAGGCTATGCTACTCTGAAGATTGAGGGAGATTTGAAGGAAGGATTTAGAGAATTAAGGGTTTTCATATCAAATTGGGGATTTTATTATTTCTTCCTTAAATCCACTCAAAGGTAGGTGTCTCTCATGCTAAACTTCAATTAAAGCATGCTATCTTGTGTATTTTTCAATGCTCTTTCCATTGATACATGTTTCCTTAAATTTCATTGAGAAATGAGCAAGTTATTGGCATTTTATTGAAGGGTGTTCACGTTTTTTCTTAAGAAAACCGTGGCTGTTAAAATCCAGTTCGCGTTAATGAACGCGTCTCCTCGATAAGACGCGTTCTCAGACGCTTTTACACCGATCAGAATTTAAAAATAAAAAAAATATAATAATAAAAAGAAGGTGTCCAGCCATCCGGACCCGTCAATAGAGCACGTCGTCCAGATAAGACGCGCTCAGACAGACTTTTGCCCTCCGTCCTAAATTCAAAAAAAATATTAAAATAATTTGAAGAAGGCGTCAATGTTCATGGACGCCTCAATAAAAATTTATAATATTATTAAAACAAAGTTTTAAAGGCGTCCATATGTTTAGACGCCTCAATAAAAATATATAAAATATAAAATATAATTTTTATAAAACGTCTAGAAACTTGGACGCGTCTACAGAAAACGTCCAGCCTCCTGGACGCATTCATAGACAGTAACCAAATATGTTGGAAATTCATTTTAACATGTTAAAATATTTACAGCATGTTAAAACTTATTTTAGTGGAATAAAAATATTTTTACCATGAAAAAACCTATTTTTACCATATTATTAGTAATTGATGCATGAAAAATAGTTACAGCATGTTAAAAATTACTTCCAGAATGGTAAAATTGATTTTATTCATACCAAAATTTGGAAACTATTTTTAGCATGACAAATCTAATTAAATACTATTTTTCAACATGAAAAATCTATTTTTCTCTCAAATAATTGGTCAATTAATGCATGAAAATTATTCTCAGCATCTAAAAATTTGGTTATCAGGAAATTGATATATTGAAATTATTTTCAACATGATAAAAATCTTTTCTATCATATTATCAGAAAAAAAATATTTTTTTATGTTAAACCTATTTTTTATGAAATAATTAGTAATTTAATGCATGAAAATTATTTTCAGCATGTTAAAAGTTACTCCCAACATGATAAAATTATTTTTATTCATACTGAGATACGAATACTATTTGACAGCATGTTAGAACTATTTGAAATTATTTTTGCATGATAAGCCTATTTTTCCTATCAAATAATTAGGAAATAAATGTATAAAAATTTACTTCCAGCATGATAGATTTAGTTGTTCTTTGAAAGTTATGTAATCAGCATGCAGAATTTATTCTTACCATCTTATCAGCATATTGATGTATAAAAGTCATTTTTAACGTGATAAATATTAATTTTAGTATGTTAAATATTATTTTCAGCATATTAAAAAAATAATTTCAACGTGAAAAATCTATTTTTATCATGTTATCAGTAAATTGAAGTATGAAAATTATTTACAGCATGATAAGGATATTTTCAGCAAGATAAGATTTTTTTACATATTAAATCTATTTCTTATCAAATAATTAGTATATTGATGTATAAATAAATCCCCGGTAGAAAAATAATTTGTCTTGAAACATGTCTAAATATTGATTATGCAAATATACACCAGATTCAAATTATGGAATTAAAATAATCATATTCACTTAAACTTTCATCCTACTTGCCGTTCATTTTCTGAATTCCACGACTTAATGTCGTTAAACATTATGCCTCAAAATTATTATCCACTTTTTTTGTAACTTCTGAAATTTTTGCCAGATCTGTACTTATTTACAATAACCTATTTCTTAAAATTCATTGGCCATATACATTAAAGTGGATGTCTAGACGTACTTGGGATCTTTTGATCCATATGACTCAATGCCTGGCATTAATGGGGCCCGGTCTGGTCCTGGGGGGAGCGCCCGAAAGTACTTGTACCCATGGGAGTTGATTGACCACGGTGTGACATTGTACCGAAGTGCATGATAGATTTACTTGATACGGCATTCCACATTTCGTTATTGGTATTTGATTACTTGTTTACATGATTATTCGATCAATACATGATTTACTTGACTTGCATGAAATGGCCAAATTACATGAAAAGTCTTTACTTGTCAAATTCATTACTTGAAAATTTCTCTTGATATCTTGTTATCCCAATTACTTGAAAATTCCATTCATATTTATACACTTCTCGATACAACTTCAAAAATTACTTAAATTGTTAATACTTAAAGATTGCCTAATTTTTAGAGATATACAATCCTACTGAGCTTTTAGCTCACCCTACGTTTTTGTTAATTGTTGCAGGGAATGAAAATGATCAAGGGAATGGACAAGAGTGAGAGAGTAATTTTCCTTTTACCTAGATTTATGTAGGTCATTAGTGTTTTTACAAGGATGACGTATTTTGGATTGTAAGTTTGTAGTTTACCTTTATGGCTTATCAATTAGTGTTGTAAACTTCATTTTGATGGAATAAAATTATCATTTTTCCCATTCATTTTTGTCGTTAGAAATTAATTTATACACGGTCTGATTGACATGCTTGTTTAAGACTCGCTCGCGTCCCGATATTCTACGTCGGGCCGTGACACCGATAAATCTCGGATGCAACTTCCTTTGCTTGCCAAATCTAGCCACTCTTTTGCTAGGTGATACCTTGAGGAATACATGCTCACCAACCTCGAAAGCCAAGTCTTTTCTTCTGTCGTCCGCATAACTCTTCTGTTGATCTTGCGCTGCTTTTAGTCTATGCTGGATCAGCTGAATTTTCTTGGACATTTCTTGCACTACTTCAGGTCCGATCAATTGTCTGTCACCAATCTCTTCCCAGCATAGAGGAGACCTGCACGGTCTTTCATACAAAGCTTCAAATAGAGCCATACCTATACTTGCGTGGAAGCTATTATTGTAAGCAAACTCCACTAAAGGTAGGTGACGCTCCCAATCTCCCTTCCAATCCAGTATGCAAGTTCTTAACATATCCTCCAATGTCTGAATAGTTCTCTCGGACTGGCCATCTGTCTGGGGATGATATGCCGAGCTAAGCTTCAATTGAGACCCAAAGGCATTTTGCAATCCTTGCCAAAGCCTTGATGTGAAGCGAGGATCGGTCATAAATGATGGACTTCGGAACTCCATGTAATCTGAAAATATTTTCAACATACAAACGTGCCAGACTTTCCATGGATTGCTTCTTCTTCATGGCCAAAAAATGTGCTATTTTTGAGAACCGATCCACAATTACCCATATGGAATTATTGCCCTTGAAGGACATGGACAAACCTGTGACAAAATCCATGGTGATATTCTCCAATTTCCATTAAGGTATTTCAATCCTTTGCATCAAGCCAGATAGTCTTTAATTCTCAGCTTTCACTTGTTGACAAATCAAACATCTGGCCACAAACTCAGCCACATCATTCTTCATACCTTGCCACCAAAATGTTCGCTTCAAATCTTGGTACATCTTGCTACTACCAGGGTGAATGGAGAACTTTGACCTGTAAGCTTCCTCCAACACTTCATTTTTCAATTCAGTCACATCTAGCACACAGATCCTATGCTGAAATCTGATAACACCTTCTTCATCACGAGCAATACCTACCTTGCCAATCATTCCTTGCAACAGGGGATCATCTCGCTGAGCTTCTACTACGCGATCCATAACTGTTTACCTGAGGGATAACTAAGCAACAAAAGCTTTGCAAAGCTGAGGCTCAATCGATGTCATGGAACACACAACAACCTCGAGCATCTTCCAATCTTGCAGTAATAAGATCCTCTTCCGACTAAGGGCATCGGCTACCACATTTGCCTTTCCAGGGTGATAGTAGCTCAAAATCATAATCCTTCAGAAATTCGACCCATCGTCTCTGGCGCAAGTTCAGATCCTTATGAGAAAACAAATACTTGAGACTCTGGTGTGATGAGGACATCACCTCCCATGCCCACGTTCACAGCTCGTCTCCTCGCCCCGGTTGCATCCGGCATGGTCTAGTTATTTAATTTTGAGTCCTATGTAATTTTTATTTGAGTCATTTGATGTATTTTCCCTTTTATTTGAGTCATGTACCTATGTTAATGAGTCATCTACCTAGGTTAAGTGTCATTAGATTGTTTAGAATGGTTATTGGGTCCAATTCTTTGGGCTAGGCCCAGGGGCGTCCCTACCCCCTTGGTCTTTGGTCATTGTAGTAAGAGTCAGGGACTTTTGTAGAAATGTGGGTTGCCTATATATAGGACCCCATTTCCTCCATTTGAACTAATGAATCAATGAATGAAAATTATCATTTGAGAGTTCAAATTTCCTATTGGAGAGATTCCATTAGTTGGGTGAGAAACCCTTGGGAGTGATTCCCACCTATCCCCCCTCTCTCTCTACCTCTCTCTCTCTAATAAGTCATTTTCTCTCTCCTCCACTTTCTCTCTCTAAAACCTGCGCCCCTTTCTCTCTCCTCCCCTCCCAACCACCTTTCCCTCTCTCCCCCCCTCTAATAACTCATCCCCAACTCCCCACCAACCCACCTTAACTCCACCCCAGCCCCAAGGGAGATTCCACCACTCCCCACTCCACCCTCCAACCACCAACCACCCACTCCCCTTCCCCAAGCACCCTCTCATCTCCCAAGGGAGAATTCCCACTCCCCAAGCCCCCTTTTACCTTCCCCACACACCTCTTCCCATCCCCCAAGACCAAAATTTAATCCCACCCTTAAACCCATTTTCAAATACCCTTTCCCTCTCACCCACCTTCCCAAATTCGTAGCTCCTCCTCCCACCACCTGTTAGACCCCCTTCCAGACCCCATTCTTCCCTTCCCCCACCTTGGAACACCCCCTCCTAGACCCCCTCACAGCCCGGGCTTTCCCCACACTCATCCACCCCCATTTCCCCTCCCATATACCCCATTCCCCCCCGTCATCTTCAACCTACAGTTCCCAGTTGCAGATCTGTAGAAGAGTAGCAGCTTGCAGAGGCGACCACGGTTTCCTCCGGATGTTTCTGAAGGATCAAGAGCCATCGTTGGAAGCGTCTCCCAGTCCTCTTCGCAACGGCGGTGGTCCCATCCCGTTCTGAGTTCGTGATCGCCCAGGGGAGTCATTCTTCCCCGACTGCGCAAAGCCTCCTTGGCAGGAGACCAGATCCGGAGTGGAAGCCCGACTGTGACAGTCCTGCTTGGAATCTGATCAATAGTTCTTCTTAAAAAAGCTTCTACTACGAGTCCTTTTTCTTCTCCAAAATGTAGAGCTCAGTTTGGCATCCGGAACCAGAAGTTATCAATTTTCTCCCCCGGGTGGGCGGTTCTGCTTCCCCACAGTCTGCACCGACCTCTCATCAGAGTTTAGAGCCCACTGGTCTTCTCTGACAACGTTTGGCTTCCCTACCAGTTTTTCTTCGAAGAGGACCCGTCAACAGTTCCAACGGCTCTGGCGGCACCTGATTCTGAGTTCGGGAGCGGTCGTGGCATCCTCTTCTTCCTTCTGTTGAAACCTGAAGCTGTCAGAACCGAGGGTCTGCCACCCTGTTCAAGCCCCTACCCCGACCAGCAGCGGTGCCCAAAGAAATCAACAAATTTCAAGCATCATCCCGATCCAGCTACAAAGAATCTCCAAGTGGTCTCGTCATCGAAAAAATTCTGGAGTGGGCACAGCATCGCGATAACCATCAGTCAGTCCTGAAGCACAGACAACGGACAGAACCGACGTCGGCTTCCTTGTTGATCGCTAGTTCGGTGTCACCCCTCCCCGCATGGCCGGCTGAAGGCCCCTCCCTATGTGGAGGTAGTTTTGGATGTAATATCAGTTGACCCCCACCCCTAGATCCCCCCCCCCTTGCATGGGGTGTAGTGTTGTAACAATTTGAGCATGTCAAGCAACCCCAGCGCGGCGTGTGGGGAACTCACGCTTCCCCGCTCGTCCACGTCTCCGAGCGGGACCGATTTCTTCAAACCGGTCGAGTAAATGCTCCACTCCTAGCTCCATTTAGTGCTTGTTCTTTCTAATATTAGTTCATAAACTCCGTTGGCTGTGAGAGTGAGAGCCCGATCCTTGAGCTCCTTGCTTCAAGAGATCACCATGGAGTGAAGAGTGTAACCCGTGCCTTGGCACCTCGTCGGCTCCCTTGAATTGGGCTGCCATTACCCTTGGGAATTAACCTAGGCCTTGCTGGCCCTCTAACAGCAAGGGCCCAGCCCTCACAACCTCTCCTTGGCATTTCCAAGCTACCCCGGGTCTTGGGTGAGCATCGGGTGAGCGGTCGCCATTATCGGTCCGTTTGAATTGCAAATTGTGATTGTTCATTTTGGTCCAAGGGTGTGTCACATCATGGTGGTCTGTGAAGACTTCAAACTTAACTCCATACAAGTAATGTCTCCAGATCTTCAGTGCATGAACCACCGCGGCCAGTTCCAAGTCATGCACAAGGTAATTCTTGTGACGACCCAGAGTTCAGGACACCGATATACCGATAACATCGATACACCGACGCCAAGAACTGGGGAGGCCACCCAAGAGGCTGATGAGGCCCCTGAAGGGTTAGTGGGGGTTAGCTGAGGAATATGCATAATTAATTGCGAATTGGGGCGCGCAATACTGTAAGTATTTAAGAGTTAAACGCAAGTGCGGAAGCAATTTAAAAATAACCAGAGTGATATATGTATAACTAGTCCAGAGTCACAAACACCAGTCCTCAAGGTACAACTACGCGGAGCATACCCCGGCAAAAGTACAACACAAGCCTCAAAAAGGCAGCTCGTGCGCAGCTGGCAGCTAGGAACGGTCCCGAAACAGCACACTAAAGTCCGGGAGACGGCGGGCGCGGCTCACCTGAAAGGAGAAGGGTGAGTCACAGCCAGACTCAGTAGGGGTCACGCGGATCCCTACCTCGCACTAAACAAGCAGACATGCATAAATAAAGTAATTAAAGCATGCATTTAAATAAACACACAGGCAATGGCATGAATAACCAAACACAAGAAAGCTGTAAACTCTCCTAAGCAAGTGTAACAGCTAACACATGCCACTACTAATTAAATGCAAGCGATTAAAGCTAAAACTACCAAATAGAAGGAGCTGCAACTAATCCAGACAACAAGGAGGGACAACCACTGGAGCAGAAACCAGAAGCGTCCACTGACGGCTTACACTGCGTCTCAAGCACTCGCAGTCGACGAAGCGACAAGCTAAGCGCGTAAACAGTACCAAACCAAGTGACCAGTCGGAGTGGCACCCGTCGGTGTCAGTCCACAGTCTCCGACCACGTGTGCACACACTGACTCTAGCCTGAGCCAGGCCCTCTAACTAGTTTTCTCCCTTGGCAGGATGCTACCATTGGCTGGGAGCCCACGGAACTAGCTTACAAACCGTGAATGGGAAACATACCCCTCCGCCATCCTCAAGCGGGTCGGTACTCAACAGACCTTAGGGCAACAACAGTGGCTCCATTGCCTGGAAAGAAAAGCTACTCTATTGTTATATAAAACACGCCACAATATAGTAAAACAACACAACCATGGCATGAAAATAGAACGGAACGCATAAGCAATGGGCTGGGAACATAACCAGACTGACGGGCAAGCGGCGGTCAGAGGCCCACGCGCTACTTGGAAGTAACGGTCGGAGACTGGTGCGTTACATCAAGAGTGACGCGCTGGTCTCCAGCCGTTACTCCCTCCCGAGTTCCGACTCACAGGTGCAGGGGGGAATGTGACGGTAGGGGCCCTGCGCGTCGCTTCCAAGCGGCGCGGTAGGTCACCGCCGTTACATCCTCCCGAGTACCAACCCAAAATCCCTGAAGGGGAGAGTGACGGTGGGGGTCCTATGCGTTGCTTCCAAGCGACGCGCGGGAACTCCGCCGTTACTTTCACTCGAGGCTCAAACCAACTAACAGCGTTCCAAAACGATAGCAGATGAAGTGACGCCCCGGTCTAGGCGCGTCGGACCGAAACGACGGTCGGCCGACTGGCCGTCGGGCGCATCGCCTGACCAAAACTACGGAAAACGGTTGATGAGTAACGGATGGGAGCCCCACCGTTACTCTCCAAGTAACGCACCCCCAATGGGCCGCTATTTGGAAGTGACGCGTCCGCTATGGACCGTCAGGAAAGTGACGGTTCTTGGCAGGACCGTCACTGCACCTGGGTTACGGGCGGGTACGGTTTATAAACCGAAGCCCTCCCGGACGGCTGAAAACGCCGGGTATCGACGAAAAACCTGATAACCTGTCAAACCACGCATGCTAGACAACAATTTAACATCTAAATCTAGCACATGCAAGGCCTAAAACGCATTAAACTCAAGATTTAGGCTAAAACCCCAAAAATGGAAATATGAACATCATGCATGCTACGGGGTGCTAATCAACAAACAGGCTAAGGGAAACGATCCTAGCAAGATCGAGATTCCATCCCCCTACCTTTCGCAAGCCGAAACCGTCGAACGGGCCGCATGCAAGGAGGAAGAGCCACGGAGCTTCCACGCTCCACCTCGCTCCTACGATCACCGATCCACGCCGAAGTGGACACCCACGCGCACTACTCGACGCGAGGAATCCAACGGTGCCAACCTCGCCTCAATCCGATCTCGTTTCGCCCGAGTTCCCTAGGAGAGGGAGGGGACGATCGTGAGAAGAGAGAGAGGGAGAGGGTGAGAGTGAGATCGACGGGAAGGGAGAGAGAGAGAGAGGAGAGGTTATAAAAAATAAAATTAATATATATATAATATAATCATTATATATATAAAAATCTTATTAATTTCAATAACCCCCAATTAGCCCCAAATAAATCCGGAAAAATACCAGACAAATTCCTAAAAATCCAGGAAAATAGTCGGAAATTCCAGAACAATTAATAGAACAAATACCACGAAGGATCCATTAAGGCACGGGCCTTACAGTCCCTCCCTCCTTACAGAAATTTCGCCCTCGAAATTTACAACAACCGAAAAGGAGGAAACTGAGAAAGGACTTATACCTCACTGGAACAAGAAAGGAAAAATCTGACGCATCTCATCTTCACGCTCCCAAGTAGACTCGTTACCAGAGTGACGCTGCCAAGCAACCCTTACCAGAGGAATGACCTTATTTCTCAACCGCTGCTCACGACGGTCTTCAATTCGGATAGGAAACTCTGGTGTGGACAAATCAGCAGTCACCTCGGGCCACACTGAATCATCGAGAACATGAGAAGCATCAAACACATATTTCCTCAACTGAGACACGTGGAACACATCATGGATAGCTTGCATGGCCGCCGGCAGTTGCAAACGATAAGCCACTGAACCAATAGCGTCAACAATCGGAAAAGGGCCAACATACCGCGGACTAAGCTTTCCACGCTTCCCAAACCTGGAAACACCTTTCATCGGAGATATTTTAACAAACACCATATCTCCAGGCTCAAATTGTAGTGGACGTCTGCGTTGATCTGCATAACTTTTCTGTCGACTCTGAGCCGTCAACAATCTCTGTCTGATCAGACGAACCACATCAGAACACTACTGTACCATGTCCGGTCCTGTCAACAGTCGGTCCCCAACATCAAACCAGTTCAGAGGAGTACGACAAGGACGACCATACAGCGCCTCATAAGGAGCCATGCCAATACTGGAGTGAAAACTATTATTATAAGCGAACTCAACAAGTGGCAAATGCTGACCCCACGACCCTTGCCAATCAAGGCAACACGATCTCAGCATGTCCTCCAAAGTCTGAATGGTTCTCTCTGACTGTCCATCTGACTGTGGGTGATACGCTGAACTGAAAGCTAACTCAGTGCCCAAAGCTTTCTGGAAACTACGCCAGAAGCCAGAAGTAAAACGCGGGTCACGATCTGACACAAGTGAAATAGGAATTCCATGCAGCGGCACGATCTTCTGCACATAGAGCTCGGCCAATCTCTGCACACTCCAAGTAACTTTAATTGGCAATAATCTGGCGGTTTTCGTCAATCTGTCGATAAGCAGCCAGATTCCATCAAAACATTGAGAAGTTCGAGGCAAACCCACCACAAAATCTGTAGTAACATGGTCCCATTTCCACATCGGAATCTCTAATGGCTGAAGCAGACCACCTGGCTTTTGATGTTCGGCTTTAACTAACTGACAAGTCAAGCACTTAGAAACAAAAATAGCCACGTCCTTCTTCATGCCGGGCCACCAGAACTGTTTCTTCAAATTCTGATACATCTTAGTGACACCAGGGTGAATAGCAAAACGGGAACCATGGGCTTCACTCAGAATCTCATTCCTTAAATCATCATCAACAGGAATATACAATCTGCCCTGGAAACTGACAACTAGCTCGTCATCAAATTCCACATCATATCTTGATATAACACGGGCCAAATCAGAATCAGCTTGCTGGGCTTCTAAAATCTGCTGATACAAAGCTGAACCCAAAACCAAGCTAGCACAAACTGCCATCTTCAGATCGGCAGGAATCTCTACACACAATGCCTCGCTCGAAAGCTGTTCCCACAATTTCCATTCATGAAGCAACAAATGGCTGACCTGCACTTTCCTGCTCAAAGCATCGGCCACAACATTCATTTTACCTGGCTGATAGGAGAGTGTAAAGTCATAATCTTTCATGTATTCCATCCATCGCCTCTGCCTGAGGTTCAGATCTTTCTGGGAGAAAATATACTGTAAACTCTGATGATCAGTAAGAATCTGAAATTTCTCACCATACAGATAATGTCTCCAGATCTTCAAGGCAAAAATAACTGCAGCTAGCTCTAGATCATGAGTGGGATAATTTCCTTCATGCTGTTTCAATTGCCGAGATGCATATGCGATAACCTTACCATGTTGCATCAGCACTGCACCCAAACCTACTCGAGACGCATCTGTACAAACAAGAAAATCACCCGAGTCGGAAGGCAAAGTCAACACTGGGGAAGAAGTCAATAGCCTTTTCAATTCAACAAAGCTAGCCTCACACTGATCCGACCAGACAAAAGGCACATCCTTCCGTGTCAATTTAGTCATCGGTGCTGCAATCTTCGCAAAATCCTGAATGAATCTGCAGTAATACCCAGCCAATCCTAAAAAACTTCGTATCTCAGTGATGGTCCTCGGTCTCTGCCAACTCAAAACGGCATTAATCTTTGCAGGGTCTACTGCCACTCCATCACCAGAAATCACATGGCCAAGAAAATGAATCTTTCGAAGCCAGAATTCACATTTACTGAGCTTCGCATAAAGCTCGTGATCTCTTAGAGTCTGCAGAACGATCCTCAAATGCTGCACATGATCATCAACAGAGGCAGAATATATCAAGATATCATCAACAAAGATCACCACAACCTGGTCCAGAAATGGACGAAAGATACGCTGCATTAGGTCCATGAAAGCTGCTGGGGCATTAGTCAAACCAAACGGCATGACTAAAAATTCAAAGTGACCATATCGAGTACTGAAAGCAGTCTTCTCCACATCAGATTCCCAGATCCGTAACTGAAAATAACCAGACCAGAGATCAATCCGTGAAAAGACAGTAGCAGACTGTAACTGGTCAAACAAATCATCAATCCTGGGGAGCGGATACTTATTCTTGATAGTCGCCTGATTCAGCTGCCTGTAATCAATACAAAGCCTCAGGTTTCCATCTTTCTTTTTCACGAACAGCACTGGGGCACTCCACGGAGAAAAAATGGGACGAATATAACCTTTCTCCAGTAACTCTAGTAGCTGTGCACGCAGTACTTTCAATTCAGCTGGAGCCATACGGTACGGCGGCTTTGCTAAGGGGCCAATACCTGGAATCAGTTCAATCACCATCTCAATCTCTCGCTCTGGGGGCAAGCCTGGCAACTCGTCAGGAAACACATCAGGGAACTCACAGACAACCGGAATATCACAGACATCCCGTCGTGGTTTTTCAACAGCCACTACTGAAGCAAGGAATCCCTGACAACCTGCGCTAAGCAACCTATAGGCTCGAATAGCAGAAATAATCATACGAGAAGATCGGGATCGAATACCTTGAAAATAAAAGGCTGATTTTCCCTGGGGCTGAAAATAGACTTTCTTCGATCTGCAGTCAACCACAGCTCCATAATGCTCCAACCAATCCATTCCCAGAATAACATCATAATCTGCCAGCTGCAACGCATACAATCTTGCCGGCAACTGGTGATTATCAATCATCACAGGAGACTCATCCAAACACAGAGGAGTAACCATGAAATCTCCAGAAGGCAATTCCACAAATAACTCACAAGACAGCTCAGATGTCGGTTCCTCAATACAAGCCATGAAATCCTCAGAAATAAAAGAATGAGAAGCACCAGAATCAAATAAGACATGAGCTGAATGTCCATAAAGCATAATCGTACCTTCCACAAGATGGGACGCAGCAGCATCAGCTCTTGTCAAATGAGAAACTTTGCCTTTCTGCTTCTTGGAACCAGCTGAAGATTGCTGAGAAGACGCCGACGCTTGAGAGAAAAATTGTTGTGGAGCTTGAGGTGCAAGAGGTCTAAACTGCGGCTGAGGTTGAGACAACTGAGGAGCTTGCAATTGAGTCGGCCTCAGCGGGCAATCCCGAACCACATGACCTGGCTGGTCACACCTGAAGCAAACAATAGGAAGAGAACACGGCTGGCCCTTGTGATGACCACCGCATCTCCGACACGTCCACGGCTGACTAGCAGCTGAGCTCTGCCGAGTCTGAGAAGAAGGCGCTGTCGGCTGCTGAACAGAATCTGTACCGGACGGCTGCTGAAAAAACTTCTTCTTCTTCTTGAACCTTTTAAACTTGGGCTTAGAAGGAGAGGAAGCACTGGAAACCTCTGACTGGACCGAAGGAACACCAGGCACGGGCTGTCGGTAAGTCTGCTGAACCTGAGCTACTGGCTGCACTGACCCTGCTTGGGGATATCCACCCGGTCTCGCCATCTCCAGCTCTAAAGCTACAGCTGTCTGACACGCAGTATCGAGATCCGCAACACGACTCGCTATCAGCGGCATCTTCAACTCTGGCCTCAACCCACGCAAAAATTGCTGGGTCTTCAAAGCTTCACTGGCCAGCACATGGGGCGCATACTGACCCAATTCCAAGAACTTATTCCTGTACTGAAGCACGGTCATATTGCCCTGAATCAATTCCATAAACTGATACATCTTATCCATCTGCAAGCAGGCAGGAGTATAGGCACGCTCAAAAGCAGCAACGAACTCTGCCCAAGTGATTTGCCGAAGAGGTCTGGATCGAAAGGAAATCTGCCACTCGGCTTTCCACCACGCAATGGATGTACCCTGGAGTTGAAAAGCAGCGAGCATGACTTTCTCATCTTCAGCACACTCCATCGAGACAAACACACGCTCTATCGCATCCAGCCATTGCCTCGCGACTTCTGGATCAGCTTGGCCATCGAAAGCAGGCGGATTGAACATCAGAAATTCCTTCAAAGCCTTGCCTCGACTGCCAGGCACTTCAGCGAGAACGATCGGCACTGGAGGAGCAACTGGAACGACAGGAACAGCGGGAACTGCAGGAGGAGGTGCAGAACCGCTATCTTCCCTGTGCGCATCTCGAGGAACACGAGGAGGTCTTCCTCGACGAGGCGGCATAACTATGCTGCCAAAAACACAATCAACAATAAAATCCATCAATCATACGGAAAACATCCTATGCCAGCATGAGACGACAACAGGACTAGCTCTGGACAAAGCGTCAATTCCAATTCTTTACGCAAATCCTCAACTCAAGCTCTGATACCATCTGTGACGACCCAGAGTTCAGGACACCGATATACCGATAACATCGATACACCGACGCCAAGAACTGGGGAGGCCACCCAAGAGGCTGATGAGGCCCCTGAAGGGTTAGTGGGGGTTAGCTGAGGAATATGCATAATTAATTGCGAATTGGGGCGCGCAATACTGTAAGTATTTAAGATTTAAACACAAGTGCGGAAGCAATTTAAAAATAACCAGAGTGATATATGAATAACTAGTCCAGAGTCACAAACACCAGTCCTCAAGGTACAACTACGCGGGGCATACCCCGGCAAAAGTACAACACAAGCCTCAAAAAGGCAGCTCGTGCGCAGCTGGCAGCTAGGAACGGTCCCGAAACAGCACACTAAAGTCCGGGAGACGGCGGGCGCGGCTCACCTGAAAGGAGAAGGGTGAGTCACAGCCAGACTCAGTAGGGGTCACGCGGATCCCTACCTCGCACTAAACAAGCAGACATGCATAAATAAAGCAATTAAAGCATGCATTTAAATAAACACACAGGCAATGGCATGAATAACCAAACACAAGAAAGCTGTAAACTCTCCTAAGCAAGTGTAACAGCTAACACATGCCACTACTAATTAAATGCAAGCGATTAAAGCTAAAACTACCAAATAGAAGGAGCTGCAACTAATCCAGACAACAAGGAAGGACAACCACTGGAGCAGAAACCAGAAGCGTCCACTGACGGCTTACACTGCGTCTCAAGCACTCGCAGTCGACGAAGCGACAAGCTAAGCGCGTAAACAGTACCAAACCAAGTGACCAGTCGGAGTGGCACCCGTCGGTGTCAGTCCACAGTCTCCGACCACGTGTGCACACACTGACTCTAGCCTGAGCCAGGCCCTCTAACTAGTTTTCTCCCTTGGCAGGACGCTACCATTGGCTGGGAGCCCACGGAACTAGCTTACAAACCGTGAATGGGAAACATACCCCTCCGCCATCCTCAAGCGGGTCGGTACTCAACAGACCTTAGGGCAACAACAGTGGCTCCATTGCCTGGAAAGAAAAGCTACTCTATTGGTATATAAAACACGCCACAATATAGTAAAACAACACAACCATGGCATGAAAATAGAACGGAACGCATAAGCAATGGGCTGGGAACATAACCAGACTGACGGGCAAGCGGCGGTCAGAGGCCCACGCGCTACTTGGAAGTAACGGTCAGAGACTGGTGCGTTACATCAAGAGTGACGCGCTGGTCTCCAGCCGTTACTCCCTCCCGAGTTCCGACTCACAGGTGCAGGGGGGAATGTGACGGTAGGGGCCCTGCGCGTCGCTTCCAAGCGGCGCGGTAGGTCACCGCCGTTACATCCTCCCGAGTACCAACCCAAAAGCCCTGAAGGGGAGAGTGACGGTGGGGGTCCTATGCGTTGCTTCCAAGCGACGCGCGGGAACTCCGCCGTTACTTTCACCCGAGGCTCAAACCAACTAACAGTGTTCCAAAACGATAGCAGATGAAGTGACGCCCCGGTCTAGGCGCGTCGGACCGAAACGACGGTCGGCCGACTGGCCGTCGGGCGCATCGCCTGACCAAAACTACGGAAAACGGTTGATGAGTAACGGATGGGAGCCCCACCGTTACTCTCCAAGTAACGCACCCCCAATGGGCCGCTATTTGGAAGTGACGCGTCCGCTATGGACCGTCAGGAAAGTGACGGTTCCTGGCAGGACCGTCACTGCACCTGGGTTACGGGCGGGTACGGTTTATAAACCGAAGCCCTCCCGGACGGCTGAAAACGCCGGGTATCGACGAAAAACCTGATAACCTGTCAAACCACGCATGCTAGACAACAATTTAACATCTAAATCTAGCACATGCAAGGCCTAAAACGCATTAAACTCAAGATTTAGGCTAAAACCCCAAAAATGGAAATATGAACATCATGCATGCTACGGGGTGCTAATCAACAAACAGGCTAAGGGAAACGATCCTAGCAAGATCGAGATTCCATCCCCCTACCTTTCGCAAGCCGAAACCGTCGAACGGGCCGCATGCAAGGAGGAAGAGCCACAGAGCTTCCACGCTCCACCTCGCTCCTACGATCACCGATCCACGCCGAAGTGGACACCCACGCGCACTACTCGACGCGAGGAATCCAACGGTGCCAACCTCGCCTCAATCCGATCTCGTTTCGCCCGAGTTCCCTAGGAGAGGGAGGGGACGATCGTGAGAAGAGAGAGAGGGAGAGGGTGAGAGTGAGATCGACGGGAAGGGAGAGAGAGAGAGAGGGAGAGGTTATAAAAAATAAAATTAATATATATATAATATAATCATTATATATATAAAAATCTTATTAATTTCAATAACCCCCAATTAGCCCCAAATAAATCCGGAAAAATACCAGACAAATTCCTAAAAATCCAGGAAAATAGTCAGAAATTCCAGAACAATTAATAGAACAAATACCACGAAGGATCCATTAAGGCACGGGCCTTACAATTCTTCTCATGCTCCGTCAATTGTCTGGAAGCATATGCCACAACCCTATCATTCTACATTAGGACATAACCAATTCCGATCCTTGAAGCATCTGTGTAGAGGGTGAACATGTCGATGCTATTTGGTAGGATCAAAAGTGGACCTGATGTCAAATACTTCTTCAACTCTTGGAAGCCTTGCTCACACTCTTCAGTCCAGACAAACTTCCCTCCCTTCCTTGTTAACTTAGTTAAAGGCGCAGAAATCGAAGCAAAATATTTAATGAACTTCCTGTAATAACCGGCCAACCCTAGGAAACTCCAAATTTCAGTGGGAGTCTTCGGAGCCTCCCATTCCAACACAGCTTGGACTTTTGTTGGGTCAACTGCTATGCCATTACCAGATATCACGTGGCCAAGAAATTGAACCTCCTTGAGCCAAAAGTCGCACTTGCTAAACTTTGTATATAGCTTGTGTGCTCGAAGAGTCTCCAAAGCAATCCTCAAGTGCTCCCTGTGAGACGCTTCATCTGGAGAATAGATCAACACATCATCAATAAACACAATCACAAAGCTATCCAAATAGGGCTTAAACACCCGGTTCATTAGGTCCATAAATGCTGCAGGGGCAATTCGTTAGACCAAAGGGTAAAACCATGAATTCATAGTGCCCATATCTGGTTCGGAAAGCTGTCCTCGAAGTATCCTCCTCTTTGATCCGCAGCTGATGATATCCTGAACGTAAATCAATCTTCGAGAACACCGTAGCACCTTGTAACTGATCAAAGAGATCATCTATGCGTGGCAAGGGATAGCGGTTCATCACAGTTACCTGATTGAGCTTCCGATAGTCAATACAGAGTCGAAGTGCCCATCCTTCTTTTTCACAAGTAGGACTGGGGCTCCCCATGGTGAAACACTTGGTCGAATGAAATCCTTGTCCAACAATTCTTGTAATTGCTTCCTCAACTCTGCCATCTCTACTGGTGTCATCCGATATGGTGCTTTAGATATCGGTGTCGTACCGAGCAAAAGATCAATAGAGAATTCGATCTCCCGGACTGGCGGCAACCCCGATAAATCCTCCGGAAAAACATCGTAGAAGTCTCGAACCACTTCAATCTTCTCAATTTATGGCGCTTGGTTGGCTTCAGCCGAGGCCACTACACAAGCTAAGAATGCACTACAACCCTTGTGCAAAGATCTAACTGCCTTCATGGCTGAGACCACAAATTTTCCCGACCCGATCTTGGGTAAAGGGTGGAAAAACTCCTCCTCGCCAGGAATGTGAAAAACAACCCGCTTCTTGCGGCAATCAATTAGAGCATAGTGCTTCTCAAGCCAATCGAGACCGAGAATTACATCAGTCTTTCATCTTCAAAAGATAGAAGTGACCAGCTAATTCCCGCCCTTCAACAAGAACAGGTAAGGAGGGATAACTCCTTGTAGTGAACAATGCTCCGGTTGGGGTGTGCACTAAAAGAGGCACATCCAAGTCTATTGCTACTAAACCCAACTCATTATGCAACACCTTTGAAAATCTCTCGGACACAAACGAATGAGTAGTCCCGATGTCAAACAAGATTCTAGCATGGAAACCAGATATTGAAAGTGTAACTTCAGTCACATGATATGCTTGCTCTGCATCTTCCTTAGCTAATGCAAACACTCGTGCTGGCGCTCTGGATCTTCCGGCTGGCTTTGCTATTGCTGGCGCTACTGTAGCTGCTACAGGGGCTTCACTGGGTGTAGTTAACTGAGCCTTCGGACAATCCTTGATCTTATGATCCGGGCTTCCATATCTAAGACACCTGCCAGTAATCATCCAGCACTCCTTACCTCCATGCCATTTCCCACAATGCTTGCATTCTGTCTTGTCACCTGACGATCCTCCCGATCCACCAGCTTGTGGTGAAACTACCTTTATCGGTGCATAATTTGACGGTCGAGAGAAAGGCTTTTGCTTCTTCATGCGGTCCTGACGTTGAAAACTCGACGATGACCTCTTCATCAATGCTTTCTTCTCTTCTTGATATTGGTCCATTTCGCTTTCTTGTCGGCATGCTGCACTAAGAGCCTCTTCCATCGTCCGATGATTGAAGGCCACCAATCTTCTCCTCAGTGATGGTCGGAGACCCATCACGAACTTCTTCACCTTCCTCCTCTCATTAGTCATAATATGAGGTGCATATCTTACCAGCTCCGTGAAACGTGCCTCATACTCGAGCACCGTCATGGATCCTTGAGTCAGAGTAAGAAACTCCTGCTCTATTTTATCTTGGACATGGTCAGGAATATACTTGGCCTTGAATAGATGAACGAATTCTTCCCATGTCACTTCTACCAGTCCGTCTTCAAATTGGTTCCGCAGAACAGAGGACCACCACACATCAGCGCACTCTTGAAATTATATGATCCAATTTTTTGAATGAGCACAACGCTTACCAATCACTTTGCACCAAATTATGAAAAATAGTTTTTTTTACCTCCATCATAAATATTGCCAGATTGACTTTCTCATTCTCCTCACATTGAATGGTC